>WOVY01009546.1:0-18672 GCA_013436015.1 Rhipicephalus annulatus | reverse complement strand
GGGTACACACTAAACCAAATCTGACCCTTAAGGGTGTAAATGAGCTTGTCGCCAGACGAACACCCTTTGCTCCCTATTGGGTGTTCAAAAAAGGGTGCTGAGAAGGGTGCAGAGCTCAGCACCCTTAAGAAAAGGGTGCAGAGCAAAAATTTTGAAGGGTGTAATGAGTGCACCCTTTAAAAAAGGTGCTGTGATGTCATAACACCCTTTCAAATGGGTGCTGGAAGGGTGCTCCACTTCGACGTACCAGTGGGCCAAATCTAGGATTGATGCTGGAGATGGCTAAAAATGCAGATTGCTGTATACTCTGTAGACCATGCTGAGTGACAGCCCACATACGGTTTGTTAGTACTTGAACACATGTACTAAGTCGTCCATTCCACCCTGAGCACGTGCACATGCACACGGCCGGCCCTCCACAGAGTGCCTTCCGCAGACGCTTATGAAACTAGCACTGAAACACAGTGACAGCTCTAGGTGGGCTTTTGCATCATCGTCTTTTAAAACACAGTGTCTCTGCAGTGAAGCTACTGGTAAGTTGGCTCCAGTGTTTTGCTTTCTCTATGTGTAGGCAAATAGAGAATCCGGCACTGTTATCGAGAAGTGCTG
Organism: Rhipicephalus annulatus; assembly: GCA_013436015.1. Classification (NCBI taxonomy): domain Eukaryota; kingdom Metazoa; phylum Arthropoda; class Arachnida; order Ixodida; family Ixodidae; genus Rhipicephalus; species Rhipicephalus annulatus. The sequence continues at coordinate 18,063 of WOVY01009546.1, read as the reverse complement.
CAATTGTGCCTTACCCTGCCCAGGTGCTGTTCATCGGGTTTTCGTTTTTGGCTGCTCTGGATAGAACAAGCTGCACTTCTGAAGAACAGTGTCGAATTTTAGATAAGCTTGTACTGTTGCAAGAGCAAAGTTAGCTTCACCACAAAGGAAGTGTGATTTGGCGAAGCCGCCGTTCTCCAGCAGTCAACAAAGTGGAGGCCAACTTACAGCTGTCTGTACGTTTGTGTACTAGTTACCAAAGTGCCCTCAAGAAGCGCTCGGCAGAGTGCCGGATGCATGGTGCAATGTTCAAGGTGGAAGTAGACAATATGTAAATATATACCTTAAAGCAAGCTATTTGAATAAATATGTGTGTTTCAATAATCATAAAATTGATCCCAGAGTGCATATATGGCCTGTGCTACTATTTTTGTCCACCCTTGCTGCACACATGCATGCACAATTTATGGATGCTTGGTCACCATACAGACATGCATGCCTGCAAATTAAAATTCACAAGTTTCGAATACTGGTGATTATTTCAAATGCCATACACTCACTTTGAAAGACACACAGATAATATGCACTAAATACAGAACCTTACCACATTGCACTTTAAATTATGTGTAGCAGACGTGCGCTTTTATGCATGTGAGAATGCAAGATATTAGGCCCCAACAAAAATTTACGACAAATAAATTAACATGATGCAAATAGTCACTATTTTATTGTACATAGCATACAACCGAAAAAGATTGACAATAGTAAACATGAGCTATGACCTTCTGCATCGATTGTAATGGTGAGATCTTTGTGAGTGAGGATCAATCTTCTGTTTTCAAATCTTTTTTCTTACGAGTAGACAGCTTTTTGTGACGAGACTTCTTTTTTAACTTTTAACATTCTGACTTCCCTCCTTGCATAGTAGGTAACAAATAAATTATTTAGAACAATAAAATATAAGTTAGAGGCACCAGCAGTCCAAAGGCGCTTATTGAGGGTGTTGCCAGTGCCCACAATATTGAAAAAGAGAATAGATAGGAAAGTAGTTGTGTGGTAAAACATGTGGGCTTATATAACATGCTTTGATCATCATGCTAAAAGCCTTGACTACAAACTTGCTCAAGGCTTATTTACAGCTCTCCCTTTATATATGTGTGTGTGTTTCTAAACTTGTGCGTTACAAAATCACAAATATTGGCAAAGTAATGCAAGTGGTGTTCGATTAATATAATGTGATCATTCAAACACTTGCACAATCCATCTTCAGCTGCCCAGGCGACTTTGGTTCCTTTTACAAAAGTGTGGTCAGGGCGCTCCTTCTCTACAGCACATCCGCACCCGGAAGCCTAAAATAAAGACAGAAGTAATCACTAAGAGTTTCACAAGACAGACTGTCCAAGATACAATATGCTTTGTCATGCTGGAGTGTTCTTAGTTCTATGTGAGTAGAAGTCAGCATCAAAATTCGCTTTGTTTTCAACGGAAAACATGCTTGTTGGAGGTCCCCCAGGCAAAAAACTGTGTAAACAACTTGACAGTACCTGGGGGCCTACAGAGGGTAGCACGTACAACAGATTTCACATACAAAAACAAACAGTATAGTAGGAAGAAAATATATACAAAATAAACATCTGAGCAATGATTCAGCATGATGCACACGTGAAACATATGTTAGGTTTGATTAAAAAAGCTATTCATCAAGTAATTGCTCACATCCCATTTGAACAAACCGAATAAGGCACTGAAGTTAATTAGGGTTTTTAAAGAATTGTAAAGTCCCAATAAGCAATATTCTAGTCTAGCTCTACAATAGTGTGTCATGTATGTAGTAGTAGTATTTGCCTGTTAGGTATGCTGTAGTCATGAACATATTCAGTTTTCCTAATACCTAAAACTTAGTATGTTGCAGTCCAGCTGTTCATGTTCAATAAATAATTGTTTATGGTAGCATTTAGGTTACAAAATTGATGCTAAAAATTTGGCAGACCCACATACTTTGGGAATCGATGTTATGCGAAACACGCATAACATGTATTTTAATTTTTTTATTGAGCGATCTTATGAAGTGGAGCTCAATATAAGTACAAATTCTTGCACACACATACGTTCAACAGCCGCATATGTTTCATTTGTTATGGGGAGATGTCACACCTTTGACAACATTAGCAGTTATTTGCTGTTTCGTAACAATGCCAACAGAAACATGGATATTAGCCACACTAGAAGTGGTAGGCTGGTATGAAGCACTGGTGTTTGCACTGGCACTCGCGACGATGGTAGCCCTCAACACTGCTACACAAATACTTCACAGGATGGTGCCTGACTACAATTGACTTTGATTCGACCTCACGGCTGCATCATAGGAGTGCACATGTAATAGTTATAAAATTTGATAGCCAGTACTGCAACGACAGTTGATGTTACACAAACATTTGAGACTATTTAGAAAGTATAACCGAGGCCGGGCATGGCTCTGTGGTAGAATACTTAATTACCAAGCAGAATACTAGGTTTCGATTCCTGCTAGGACACTTGACTTTATTCTTTGCATTCATTTGGTCAATGCTGCCAATGTCAGCTTTTTAACATGATAGCGTTGAAGAGCTCGTGTTGCAGAAAACCCGCCACAGAAAACCCGCGTCTGCCCCGTTGGTTGTGAGCGAAAAATCGTCTGTGCATCTGTGACCGATAAATCAAGTTACCTAGTTTCCAGAAACTCAAAATTCCTACTTATGACCTAATGGAGGCATGCTAATTGCTGCAAAACAAAACCCCCAAGTCGTACTACTAGACACTCAACACAGGGCTTAACACACGGAAGTCTATTGACATCGGCCAAAAATTAACGTTAGATGTACAGCGCTATTCCTTTTCCCCTTCATGAACTACACAATGCCATGATAATTGTACCCTGGTATTTTTAGTGGGCTATATCGCACAAAAATACAAGGATTATGTCAAAAGAATGGCATCAAATTTTACCGACATGTCGTCGAAATAGAGACACAGGCTACTAGTCTTATTTATAATGCTAAGAGCATTTAGGTAAAGGCATTGAAGATAGCTGGTGGCCTTTTTCACTATCTAGGTATCAATTTTTCTTTATCTAGGTATCAAAATTCTGCCATGTCAGTCATAGTTTACCGACATTGCAAGCTCAAGAAAAGTGTGGCTCTGAAGGCATCAACACAGTGTTTCGCCAAATCTTCTAAGAAGGCAGTCTTTAAAATTGCTAATGTTTCCAATTTTTTTGCTATAAATTTCGTGCCTTGCATCCAAATGAACCTCCATCCTACTTGTTTTTTTGCATTCGTGCTCTCACTAACTGCTTACCTTGTCTTGTCAAGTGTTCGTTGACATAAATAGGACTACTTGATCTAAAAGGAAAGGCCACTGTAGACAGACGTAAGTTTTTTGTATTATCCAGAACATTTCATTTGTAAACATCGTTCATAATGCACTACTATTTTTTTCAAACTAGGCTTGTTTGTTCCTACTCTGTCTGCAGTGTCAATATCATCACGAGTAATGGTTTTTCCATCATCGCCCAAAAATTTCGGACAGCGTCAAAAGAAAAACCTCATCCGAGACGCCTTTGATGTCGGATAGTTCAACCTTGAATACAGTGTAAATTCTTCAATTTTCATCTGAAGTTGCTTATTTTCACCTGGAAGTTTTTTGTGCCTGTTTCAAGGTGCGACAGGCTCTTCATGCAAAGCCTTTATTTCTAAAGAGAGCGCGTTGACACTGTCACCACCTTTGTTCCACACTTCTTGAAGGACCAAAGTTCAGTATGAATTTTGTGCTTGAAATCCTCTGTTTACCATGACAAAGAATTCACAGGAAACATTAGTACTCTTGCTTGGCAGGAGTGCATGCAGTAATACTAACACAATTAAAGCAAGAAATAAGTGTCTCACCTGTGCAAAAATGATTTTGGCAAGCACTGCGAAGACCACACACACTGCTGCCAAACTGAGGAGAATATGGAGAGCACTTCATATAAGTAGGCAGCGTCCAGTAGCTTGGTGAGGCACAGCGCATAAGCAGGGTGAACAGAGCTGATGCTTGAAACAATGGTTCAGAGTTCGCTGGTGCTTGGGCTCCTTGACCTTGTCAGGAAATTTCCTTGAGCAGCCTCACTCAAATGAAATGACAGACCGTGCCGAAGAATTTCTGCACCAGTGCAAAAAAATATTTTAGTGAGGTTTGTCTAGACTGCATGCGCTGCTTGCCAAATTGCAGTGAATGGCTAGAAACGCATGGCCAACATATATTTAGTGGCACGCAACTGAGAAATACAAAAAGGGCATGCTGCAGTAAATACAACGAAAAACATGCTGCTGCAGAGCTTTTCATGTCGATGTCATACATGTGAATTTCATTCACCTTTATAGCTCACTCATGCACGAAGATGAAGTTAGAACTTTTAGATGAAGACACCCCCTTTTAGCTGTATCGACTGCACGTAATTAAGAGATAAGCATGCGTGAGTAATGCTGTTGCCTGCAATCAATAAATTCTGTTCTTGAAGCTGACCAAATATATGCACGAGTGCATCCATAGAGGCACATTTGCATTTCTGTAGTTATGATACCCATGTGATGTGTTTCTTAAGTAAATGCCATGCAATATGCACCATATGAATATTTTATTCCGTAAAATTGCAATACCACATGCATATACATGTCAGTATGCGCATATGCATCCACAGCAGATAAACCATAAATTAAAGCAATACTGACACATGAATGTTTTACCAAGGTAGTGGAGGGCTCCAGAAATTTCGACCACCTGGGGTTCTTTAACGTGCACACAAATCTGAGAACACAGGCCTACAGCATTTTCACCTTTATCGAAAAAGCAGCCAGCAAGGCCGGATATATCATGCTGCGACCTTGGGTTAGAAACCGAGTACCTTAGCGACTAGACCACTGCGACAGGACTTCAATCTCCCTGTTCCCCCGTGTAGGGTGATAGACCGTCTTTGCTGGTCTGGCTAACCTCCCTGCCTTTCCTTCTCTACCATTTATTCTCATGAGTTCAACGAATGAAGCTTCCTTCAAACGGCTAACATTCGGACGTTTATCATTTGCCTGAAATTGAGTTCACTAATGAATATTGTGTGCTGCTTGCATAGTGATCATTGATCTAAATTGTTCTGGTTGGCTAAAAAGGCACTACTCCTCACTTCTAATCAAACAGAACAAGCTGTCTGACCATAGGAGAGGAAAAGTGGAAACGCTAAGATCTTGAACCCCATGCCATCACAATGAAGCAGGCAAGCTTCTGCAATATTGACTGGCAACCAGGATCTCAGACACTGCAGATAGCTACATAACGATGGTTTCCCAGCATTGACGTAAAGGCAGCAGAATCACATATTGCCTAACCTGCTTCATTATGATAACGATGAGGCCATAACGTTATTGGCCTCTGTATGCTAATAACAATTTAACTTGCTTATCATGTGACATTAACATTCAATATGACGTTATGAATCTTGCATCCTACCATGTGGTCTAAGTACCAACAAGGCGGTTTTAGTGACGTTCGGTGCAAGGCAATAAACAACAATCACTTGGTGAACATTATTTTGATATTATTCAATTCGTCTGATGCGTACATCTTCAAAAAAAAAACGGCTGTTTAGATTTGTTTATTCTTAGATAAATACAATGTCTAAGTTTGCATGTCAGCAGCAACATATGCACGCCTTTGGCACGCATACTGTGATGTATAACCTTATTGGTGTTTTGAGCAATAAATGAGGCATTCATACACTGCACATATCACAGGTCACTTGTAAATCTGCAGCGAGGTCATAAAGAATTTATGATATCAGATCAAGCGTTACACTTGTATTGAAAGTGTCATTGGAAGTTTTGGTAGAACTTAGTTTTAGAATGTTTGTAGACGTATAGGTACTCGGCAAAGTTTTAACTCCAAATCGGGCTGCAGCGCCCACAATTCTTTTACAAACCAGAAGAATGCAATGATATGTGAACAGGGGGGAACAAGCAGTACCACCAAAATTGCACTCGAACGAGTGAACTACTGCTCAACTAGCGCTTCCACAGCTAAGGTACGGCAATTCGGCCACTCATAGAGAAAATGTATTGACCCGGGCGTAATTGCACGCTTTGAGAACCGCACCTACAGCACGCTGTGTCAAGTTTACGCACACTTAATTAAGCTGAATATCATGGTAATTTAATATTATACGTGCCCGGTGGATGCAAACACATTTGGTCACACAGGAAAACACATCTACGTTATAGTAGTCACACACATTTAATAATCATGTAGCTGTTGAAAAGAGGAACGCGTAACATATAAAACTTTCTTCATATACTTCTTTGCACAGAAAACGAACAAGGCCGCGTAAATACCAACGCGGACACCACGTTATTCTTCTCCATTCTTCTAAATTAAATACGCATAGATCTAATTCAACGCGAATCGCCGGAATACTCCAACGCACGCGACACACAGACGACGCTTACGGCTTCCATGCGCAGTCCCCGAACGGCGTCTGACGGCATTGCAAAAATATAGTGATTCGTAGCGTGAAGAGCATCGCCCGCCGACTCACAGCCACACAGCGCACATTGCTTTAACCTCCTTCCCCACAGAAAAAATTCATCCGCGCGTAACGTCCCTGAGCTTAGTCTTGAGCCTAATGAAATCAGACACGCCAGCAGGCTCGCTACGTTAATAAAAACTCACTTATCGTCTACCAGCTAGAAAAACCTTAGTTCACAACGTTATTATACTATAGCGCTTTCGGTGTTAACCGCGGGAGGAGCCGAGGACGCGAGCGGAAGCCTGGATCGGGCACGCCGCGGCCTGGCCGGAGAAGCAAAAAACAAAGCGTCGACAGCATAAACATCCACCTACCTTTTTAGTTTGGCGAGCGCTCGACGGTACAAAGCAGCCGGTCCTCTCTTGAGTATAGTGCATCTTCGTAACAAGCAGCACTGACACAACACGAAAGACAGCGCAAGCACACTTTGAACAACATAAAAAATCGACTTTAAACACTCGGCACACGGCCGTTGCGGCCTTCAGGAAGATACCGCCATTTCTGTCCTGCTGACGCCACCGATCCGCATTTGCGCACATAATTTTTTATATGATAAGTAAATAGATTATTTCTGCTTAAACTTTAAGTAAAAAAGGGTAAAAATAGAAGATGCGTTAGTGTGTATTGCATAGAATATTTGTTATCTTTGAAAATGACAAAATCACATAACGCGTATTTGCGCGAAATTTGAAATATGAAAGAGCGCGCGAAATTTGAAACGTTTGCTTGCTTGTGTATTTCTTATACCGATACCTTGTTAACATCTGTACATTGGTTGAGTGGTTAAGCTGGCTGTTAAAAACAGTGTTAAAGCGGTTGTATATTAGTACAAAGTACAGGCAGCAAGCAAAATTTGTCACAACAAAATAAGCGTATTAGTTGGCAAACAATATTTTAGCTGTCTTTAGTGAATTGTTTTAGGAAAATGTCTTAGTCAAGGCTCATTTTAACTTGCTTGAAGAATATTTCTATGAACAAAATCAAGAAAACGTTTCTTTAATGTTATAATATTACAAACGTCAAAGTCCATAGCCCGCCATAGAAATTGGTAACACGTGTCAACTGATACATTGTAAGGTTAACAAATATTTGTACAACACAAAAACTATTTTATCTACCACGGTCTTGTTGGTTTGTATTTCTTTGCATTAACAAATGTATGATTTATATATACTGTCATGGACGAAGCTTTGTTTTCAATGTTAGGCGCAAACGAGGCCGAGAGCTCTATATGTGTAAGTCACAATCCTGTTGTAGCTCTACAAGCTGCGTACTCCGCCATTGGCTAGTGAGCTGTAGCGCATGGCTTGGTCAGCGCCGGCCGTGAGGCGACGAGAAAAAGGCAGCAAGAATCAAGAAACAGTGCAGAACTTACGTTGAGCCGGGCACTATCGCTATTCAGATATCCGTTACTGCGGTGGGGCTAGTAATGAGACCATGGTGTCTAACCAGTAGACATCTAAAAGCTGTTAGTTATGCTCTATGACCCCGTTACTCACAAAGCTTTGTCGGTGACCGTGCACCCTAATGGGTGCTCATCAGCACCCATTAGTTGTTGCACCCTTTCTGCACCCTAGTTTCCACCCTTTTGATGTGTTCACCCTTTAGGTTCCGCTTGTAGGGTGCTGAGACGCGAATAGGGTGCTCAAAGGGTGTGCTTAGGGTGTCGGCACCCTTTTGACACCCTTAAGGGTCAGAATCGGTTTACTGTGTGTGCTTAGCTTGATTCGGGCTAGGTTTTCGGTAGTTCGGTTCCTCGTGCCTCTTTTTCTTCCCCCCCATTGCCCCCTCTTGCTTTTTATTCAGTCCATCATATATTGCCTCGTTCTTGCTATAAACTTTCACTTGATATTCTGTGTTTGTCTGTATTGCTCTCTCCTTTCTTGTTTCCGTCTGATTTTTGCGCAGTTACACTGTTCACGATATGATTATGAGACATGCCGCACTGGAGGGCTACGAAATTGTTGACCACCTGGTGTTAACGTGCACTGACATGGCCCAGAACACGGGACTTAACCATTTCTCCTCTATCGAAATGCAAAAGCCACGGCCGGGATCGAACCGACCACATCCGGGTCAGTCGCCGAGTGCCGTAGCCGCTGTTTCACCAAGGCGGACTTTGACGCGAATTGTGTGTAGGCATCAGTAACACTTACATTTAGCATATTTCATTAGCGTAGTGTTAGCAAAAAAAGGATTTACCAAAGACATTGCTGTGTGAGAAATATTTTTCCAGACTGTTCTAAGAACGGGTAGCATCACATTGTGAACGGCTGACGCACTTAGACTCATATACCTCGTTATGCCTATGCAGCAACTCGTACAAGAACCTACGCAGAATTTGCATGGAATTATAGCTGCTTCTAATTTAGCAATGCCAGTTAGTGAATGAGAAAACCAAGCCACGTTGGCTTATTCTGATACCGCTCTCATGAACATCCTGTATGGCAATCGATCAGTCCTTTCCGAGTGCTGGTGCCCGCCACCCGAACTCAAGCATTTTCACAGCAAAGGCATACGGGATCCTGGTGGAGGTTAAGCACATTAAGGAAGTAAGAATACACCACGCTCTTGTTTCAGGCTCTTATTACACCACGCTCTTATAATGCCTATGTGTCACTGTGTGTTTTACATATACTTAGCTTTTTTGTCTTATTTCACTCGATTATGAACTCCGGTGGCAGTAGCGGCGGTGAAGGACAGGTACTGCGCACTCGAACGTTATTTTGATATCATAAAACTTTTCACTGTGAAACATGGCCTATCCAGTCAAGCATTCGCAACAGCGGTGGCAGAAATTGGTGAAATCGAGTTCGCCGCGATGCGTTCACGCGAAAAGCAAAAAACTCCAGACTCCCACACACGCCACGTCGTGTTTACTCAAGCACATTGGTGCCTGCCCGGCGTCCCTCTTGTACAGAATATCACGGTTTTCGCTTTTTCTTATTTGTTGTTTCATTTTCTTTGTACACAATTACAGGACGTCAGGTTTAGGAAATTTTGTCCTACATGAACCCTTTGCATAAAACAAATGAAATGAAATGCTTCGTAACAAAGCTGCAGCCCAAAGAAATGGGCCAGCTCAAACAGTGTCTTCCTGTATTGCCATCTTTGTCTTGCAACACAGAAGGCCATCCCGATACCGGTATATTGACTTTATAGGTCCTTTGACTTAACCGCCCACGGCCTTGCGGTGTTAGAGTGTTTACGCCGAACAAAGACTGGCCCGAAGGCTGCGGCCTCGATCACGGCCGCAGAGGTCGCACTTTGGTGCAGGCCGGGGTGTGTGTATAGAGGAGGTGGTTAACAATTTCGAGTATTTCGTACTCAACTATGGTAGAGCACTGAGCCGTCCCTGATAATGCTATGGTACAAAAATTAATCGGTCAACGTGAAATGTTAGTGACCTGACTGAACACATGGGGGTCTCAACTTGCAAGGCTGTCCGATACGATGGGCTTCATAATCATATCGAACGAACAAGTACTCAGTTTACGTACCAACATTTAATTTCTCCTTTGCGTGACAAACTATCGTGCCATGATAAAGCTTGTCCGGGCCACCCGTGCACATTCTCAAACCTTTATTACGCGCTCGTGATTAAAAAAAGGAAGCCTAGACTTTGATTTTCCAGTCGCATTTAGGAAGCCGGACTGCCTTGACCACCTGAACGGTATACCACGTGCATGCACAATATCAAGCTATCGAGGGCATCACACTCCGTATACACGTTGCTAGTATTAGCATTCTGATTCTTGTTTGTTTGAAAGAAACGCCAACTAATGTTTTGATCACAGACGGTTGATATCGGAATACTCATATCTGCCGCCCAACGTCGTTCGCATTGCTTATAGCTGACACGCCGAAAGACCAGCCGCCAACATTCGCATTTACGGTGGCTGTCGTTCGAACAGTCGACCATAGCAGCTCAATCTTGCACTAGTGCCGAAGGCCGCTTACTCCGAAGATGACAGCCCAGGGAAATAGACGCAGCTTTCAGACTTCTCTCCAGAGCCACGGAGAAACAACTGTGCTCCTTCGGCGACATGAGTGCTTGGTGGCTTCCGCCCATGAAAGAACACGGTAGCAAAGAGCTTGCCCTCGAGGCGCTTCGCGAAACGGTGGAATCGTGCGAGACCCGTCAGCAGAAGCTCGAGCGCCTCGGCTATTTCTACTGCTGGATGGCACCGCTTCAGATTCTGCAAACGTGGACGCTGATTACACTCGGCGACATGGTGAAACAGGAGGCGTTCAACGAGACTGCGTTTCTGACTGACATCGCCAAAGCCGTGAGGAACCTTGGCGCTGAGACGACGTTCGTGACGATGTACACACGACTCCTTTGTGTAAGGCTGCCTCCTGGTGCAGTACTTCGACCACCACCAGCGAACAAAGAACCAAAGCAGCGCCAGCGTGGAGACACCACCAGCGGACGTTGATCTGCATGTGCTGCTGGCGTTCGCGGCCTTTCATGGCTGTGTACGCTACGGACGCTAAGGCATACCCACTGTTGGACGACGCTCTTACCAAGGTGCTGGGTTACGACTGCGAGCCATTGTTGCGCGGTGATTACAAGTACCTCATCGCTGCATGCCATGCGGTCATTGACTACGCGAGCAATGGAGGCGAGTAGCGACACCAAGGTTACGTGGCGTGCAGGTCGGCAAACATTTTATCTAGGACCATCGTTTTGAAAAGTTTTTAATATCTGCACAATGATTCATGACGCATTGACATCGACCGGATTCATTTGGACAATATGGGTCACCAAGATTCATAACCTTCGCGCAATCATATATAAAACAAGCTTTCTTTTTCTAGGACCATATAATCGCATATCTCTGAGCATTTCTAAATGTTATTCTTGGTAATTCATGGCCTGGATCCTGTGCGACTGAATTAGAAGAAAGTGCGACGTTTAAAAATGGAATACGTCAGGATTGGATAGTATTATTCTGAAAACGGCTTTCTTTTTTTAATTCATTCATTTTGACATGTGCAGGAAACGTGGAGCCCAGTTTTGAAGGTGTTAGCCATTTATATTTTTTTATGTTTTACACCGTTGCGTCCTCCTCGACTATGGGGTAAGGTCTCATTAAAGTACGATGCGCTCCAGAAACCGCACTGAACTCTGGTTCTCCGATTTTCACATCTGGTAACCGTTGGCTCCAGAGCGGGCTTGTTTTCGGCCACTGCTATATGCACACCATGTCGGACACTGCTACTGGGTCTTTCTTCTTTTAACCCGACAGCGTTAAAGAGTGAGTTTCACTAGAGTTCATGCATCATCGTCAGCGTCGAAGTCGAGATACATGACAATAAGGATATGCGCGGTGATGCTATTGCAACCACAAAACACCACCAAAGTGGAGGGGTGGGGGGAGGGTGCCAACTTTAGTTAGTATGCTACAGGGGTATACTTTCACGTGTATAACCACGGAGCAACGTGATTGGTAGCTACGAGCCGTTCAAAAATACAGCGCATGTGAGCATGCACAGTGCATAGAACGTCTCTCTGTTTTTTTTTTAACCATAAAGCTTACTATATATATCCACTAGAAAGAACTCTGGCGCTAGTGTCTAGGAGAGCTGCAACGCGTGGCGCTACGCGAGCATGCGAATGATGGGTAATACATGTATTTGTTTATTTTCGTACTTCATAGGTTCGTGTGTGTTTCGTGTGGCTTGAATCTGTTCTGTCACGCAACAGAAATCGCGAATGTTGAACGGTTGCGCTTCACCACCTTAATATTTTAGGCTTACCCCTTCTAATCAGACCACAAAGTTCAAAGGTTTCGTTGTTTTCTTCGAAACAAAACCGTAGCATAGCAATAAACGAATCCACAAGTGCGATTCCGCACCCGCAAGTAAGATAGGTGAATTCGTGTACACACATCGTTTTCATGGTCACGGAACGAACGCAGCGCTAGTGTCTCCTCTAGTAATTTTTGGAAACTAAAATGTCACAATGGATGTCACAACTGATTTGGCTTTCGAAAGCGCTCTGAATGGTTTAGGCAAAAAAGGAAAGAAAAAAAAAACAAGTGAACTCTTATGAACTCGCAGTATAAAAGGCGCCGATTTCCAGTATAACACAATTTTCTTAGCTGCATTAGAATTGACAGCACTTCTGACATTCAATGTAGTTATCGCAGCCACGATGATAAGAACGGAAACTGCAAGGCAGGCACGTTCCTGGTATCACGCATGCTTAGATGTGACCCGTTTTCAAACCATGCATGTCGCTCAGCCGAGTCCAAGTGCGAAACGAAGCTTCCTTGTTCTATACAGCAGAGTGAACCACTGTTTTAAACACTCTATTAGTCCTAACTGTTGGTTGCCTTCCCCAGCTCCAGTGGCCAATCAGCAACGTACTCGAACCTTCGGGATCTTCGCATACGGATTGTCTGCGCTTCCCTAATCTAACACAGAATGTTCTTTTTCGCGACGTTGGGTTCTTGCTTCCCGCTTTGATGTGGGAGTTATAGTGGCGAAATATTGCAGCCGGGGTGGCCAATCCATCTTCGCGAGAGGCTCAAGCAGCCCTGCGCATGCTCGTGGCCTCACGTTATCGCGTCACATGCTTGCATGTGGTTGCCAATCCTTTAGATGACGTCAGTGAAGGATGAAGGTAAATGACACGTCCAAACATGCAATCATCATATGCGTGTCAACTAAAAGCATGACTAAATGCCACACTCATAGCGCGCCTCGTAAACCATTTTACTAGGTTCACGTGTACTAAATTGCGTATTAAGTGATGTGAATAGGCTACAATGACTAATGCTAGGCGCGAACATGATAATCATGACATGGAAGTCATGTACGGTATATTCACGTCCGCTTCGTAAGTTGCGCTGATTTTAAATTGCCATATCAACATTCCTCATTCGTGCTTTACCCCTCACTGATTCCCACTGTTCGTGGGATCTGTCATTTTGTTTTTGTCTGTACCAAATCTAACTCGATACCATTTCGTAACCTCAGTCTGTAACGTACTTGCGCAAAACATTTTTCGGTAACCGCAATGTCTCACAATACTAGTTACTTCACGTTCCAATTTGCGGAGTATTTCAGAACACTGAACATTATCTCCTTTCCTGCAACTGATGTTCTACGTTGCGGAATAATACTTTAGTTACGTACCGTTAGCCGACTCTTTAGGCTAGATCTAAATGTACTATCAGGGTTTTGTCTTGCTCCGACCTTATTCCTAATTTTATCAATGACCTACCCTGTCAAATTCCCGTCCACGTCAGACTTTTCGCGGATTATTGTATAATTTATCATGAAATAAACTCTCCAGACGATCATCTTGCCTTAAACAAAGCCCCTCGAAATAGTATCAAACTGGTGTTCAGATTGGCAAATGGTACTTAATGTTAAAAAATCAGCTATAATGACAGTAACAAGAAAAAGGGAATGGTCAGAGTTCTCATATACCATCAATAGTATCCCACTTCCTAGAACAAGTCATCATAGGTACCTTGGCCTCACCTTTCCTAGCGATCTGAGATGAGATGCCCACGTTTCTAACGTTACAGCCACCCACACTGAAACAACTTTTTTTTCTGAGGCGATGCCTTCGACTAGCACCTTCTGAAATTAAACTGTTAGCCTACAACACGTACGTGAGATCTGTTCTTGAATATGCGAACATGTTTGGTTCCCGTACACAAAAAAAACATATTGCGAAGCTAGAAGGCGTGCAAAGAAAAGCTGTTCGATTTATTTTTAACAAGTTTAGGCAAACAGACTCACCAACTGAAATGCTCGAAGAAGCGGGCATGCTAACGCTGCAAAAACGAGCAAGACTAGCACGCCTACGATTCATGTACCAGCTACGTCATAAGCAAACCAACATCGATGCCTCCAGGTACATTACACTTCAACAATCACGACCCGCCCGTAAGAAGCCACCCCGAAATGCTACAAGAATACGCATTCCGTACGGAATGTTTCAAATACTCATTCTTCCCAGCATCAATAAGGGAATGGAACAGCTTAGCAGCTATGATTACTAGCAGCAATTCTTTAAATATTTTTTCACGTCTTGTTGAAGAAACATTTGCGTTTGGAACCCTAATACTGCGCTATTGTGGTCATCTTTGCAAAATCCATTGTTTTAGACTGTGTTATTTTGACTCTTTCACACTGTAATCATTTGGATATAGTACAATTACTGTTCGAACTTTGTTGTTAGAATTTGGTTAGAATTTGTTTGAATTTGATTGCTAGAAATTGTTGAGAACTTGGTAGCATCAATGTAACGCGTATCCTAAACGATGTATAACTTACGGATGTTTTTATTGTTTGCTTTTATTGTGTTTTCCCGATGTCCTTTCTGTGAAAATCCCGACAAGGGATTGGCAGTATTCTTAAATAAATAAATAAATAAAACAAGTCTGACACCAGTCATAACATATAATGATCCCAACTACTAGCAGAGGTATTTTTATTGCAGGTGACCTAACGCTGTCGGTGTATGCATCCGCGACGGCAAGCATCTTTAAAATATCGCGGTACTCGAGTTGTTGCGTGTTGGAGTAGGTTGCTTTGCTTTAGGCAACGCTCACAAAGGTTTGAATTCACGTCAAGGTGCTCATGCGGTCTTTTGCGCGCAATTAGAGCTTGTGTTTCAATTCACCCGCAACGTGGGTAGAGTGATGCGGGCCGCACTCTTGCATTCCGAGGAGTTCGTTAAACTTGAACTGCGTTCGAACCAATTCATGTCCGTTCACGGCGACGAATCAGTGTACTTTAAATGCGCACTTTAAAATATAATTAGAAAGTTTGTAACGACAAGCCAAAAGTTAGTAAATGAAGCTTCTACTTACCTGCACGGGAAGTTATTCTTTTTCTGGCCTTTTTTACAATGTAAATTTGCACATACTTCAAGGTGCAACGGTTCTTTTGCACACTATTACTAACTATTTGCCGGGCACCTGTTAAACGAGGGGTACGATGCTAATATTATTTGTATGATTAATTGATTAAAGTGGGACGCTACGTTAGCTCGGACACCTACTATAATTGTACACTGTCTAAACGAACAGGTAAACTTAAATAATTATCCTACATCATAGCGCGCAGCAAACCCCAGTAACGTTCTCTATACGTAGGATAGTACCCAGAAGCACTTGAGGGCTGAACGTGTCCCGTGGACTTAATGTTGTCTACCTCCTGAGACTTCTTTTTTTTTTTTGGGGGGGGGTGGGGGGGGGCGCTTTTTTGCTCTTTCGTATAGTAAAGAGCTTAGGGGGCTCTAAATTTTTAAACATATCTTTGTCTGCCCCACAACGGGTGGTAGAGTGGCTAAGGTACTCTGCTGCTGGCACGCAGGTCGCGGGATCAAATCCCGGGACTGCGGCAGCTGTATCTTCGATGGAGGTGAAGATGCTGTAGGGCCGTGTGCTCAGGTTTGGGTGCACATTAAATAATCCCAAGTGGTCGGAAATTTCCGGAGCCCTCGACTACGGCGTCTTTTGATAACCATATGGTGGTTTTTGGGGCATTAAAAACCCACACCTCCATCATTCACACTCATAGTTTTTCTAAAGAACCAAGAGTCGTCAGGGGCCATAGCGTTTTCAAGCCGACGCTTTGTGGTGAGTAATGCACACACCGTCATTGCTTCCGTACAACATTTCTTACCTTTATCCGCTTTCTGGAAATCGAAATAATGCGCTATTTGCCTTTCATTCGCTAATTTACGTTATAGGCTAACCATAGAAGTAATTATTAATAGGTATATCTGACTTATGACTGAGCGCTGCTGTGTACTTCTATATCTTTTTTACCCAATTTTTTTAGTAGCTCCCCGAATTGCCAACAAAATAAGATACAACCCTTAAAGGCAGAGAACTTGCCTATTCTTTAGCAGTTACTAGACTTTTCGAGTTTATTTTCCATGTACTCCTACCGCCAAACGTGAGAATACATGGAAGTTGCCGATTATTCGCCCAAACAGGTGCGCACAACTGGTCAGTTGACAAAAAAAGTCAACTAGGAGTGCGACCACTCGAAATAGCACAACTCCAACACTGCGGACTCTACGAAGCTAACAATGTCAGAACTAAGGGAGACAAAAAGAAGTTAGGAGATAATAAACGCGTGAGAAGGAGGGTCATCCGGGGCACCAACCGATGTACGCTCGCAAATTGAGAAGTTCAAAACAGCGCCAGGTGCTTTTTTTCTTGAGAAAAAATCCTCTTATTACAGTTGAGAAAAGAAGGCCTGGAGAGCTACGAGTCACGTGAAATTGGGAGTTGAGAGGTGGTCAGGTGGTATTCTAAAGTGCTAAGGAAGTGCACCATAACAGCCTACTTAGAGAACGTGTGGCAGCCCAGCATGCCATGACAAATCGGTTCGAATGAAGATGCCGGACAATCCCCAATTGTATATTTACATAAAACGCATGATGAAGCACCAACAAGGTTACAATATAGCACCATAGTTTGTTCACCCCCACACCGCCAGTTTTGCCGCCACCATTACACGAAATTAGAAAAACTGAACAAACTATAGAGGACGGAATAGGAATCAATCAATGGCCCTCTGCATGGCAGCCCAGCAGTCTAAGACACTTAGCCATGCCGGTGCGGTGCGTGAAAATTCGTTGCAAACTGACCCAATGCAAGCTTCATGTCGGCTAAGGAATCACGTAAGTAATCTCTTGTGGCTCATAGCCACATTAGGGGATTGTCCAAGAATTGAGTTTCGGGCAATATTCTTATAATATTCCTATAATAGATTCCGAATTTTTCTCTTCGTGAGTTCTATAGAGCAAAGCAATCGAAATAGTGGATATTTCTTCTTGTTCAGATTTTTAAGAGAGGTGACTTTAGCTTCCAGTCATCTTGCGTTTCTATAAGATTGCGCAGTAAGTTGGGAGATATGCTTGTATGTCAGTAATGACTAACGGGTTGAATCGATGATGAATGCGTTAATTATGTTATATGTAGTGATGACTATACCGACTAATGTGTTGAAAAACAGCATTGGTAGATATGTTCTAATGAACAGTCAGAAAAGATGATTGACCTAGTGATAGCTGTTCTCAGCGTCCACACATGTTCACTTCTTTTCTTCTAAACCTACAGCGCTGAAATGGTGAGCTTTTGGGTTATTCCCCTTTCGTAGGTATTGTCATTGCATTCACGGAAAAAATATTCACCTGTGCAACCAGATTGCGTGCGCTAATTGGAATCAATACGTCCTCCAGGTGTTGCCATTTCCAAATTCCTAGGAAACGACTCAAAAGGAGGCGTGGTCGTCTAGGGGTATGGTGCTCGACATAAAACGGCGGTACCACACTGCCGCCGCAGCATCAATATTTTCGAAGGATGTGGAAATGCGTCCGTGTACAATGGGGGGCACAGGTGGCCTAGGTTTCTGGAGTCATCCATTACGGCGTGTTTCATCATCTTATAGTAGTTTTGGGACGCAAAGTCTCATCCATTACTATCATATCAAACGCACACAAACATGGCCGT
>WOVY01009545.1:0-319499 GCA_013436015.1 Rhipicephalus annulatus | reverse complement strand
ATGGTGGGGCGTCCTTAAGATAGCTGGGTATTCATGGATGCATGTGGCCACCAATGCCATAGTCTTCAATAGCATTTAGGATGGCATCATGCTGAACATTGTCAAATGCACCTTTGATATCAAGAAATACTGCAGCCGTTAATCGGCGGGGTCGTTTCTGATGTTCAATGGTTGTGCCAAATAAATCGCTATGTCAATCGATGACCTTCCCTTCCGGAAGCCAGTCATGGCGTCTGGATATACTCTTTGCTTCTCTAGAAAGCATTCCAAGCGCATCATAATCATTCCTTCCATGAGTTTTCCTACAGAACTTGCTAGCGCCCCAGGTCTGTAGGATAGCAAATCACGGAGAGACTTGCCAGGTTTCAGCAATGTCACGAACTTGCTAATTTTCCAGTGTGGTGGTACAGTTCCAGATTCCCAAGAAAGGTTGTACAAAGAAAGCATCTCTTCGGTTGCCCGAGGACCAAGGTGGCACAGGGTAGCATAGGTGATTCCATCAGGCCCAGGTGCACTAGAAACATTGCGAAGTGGACGTAGCCACGCGAAGCTCTTGTAGCGTGAAAGAATAATCCAGACGGACGTATGCCGTACGGGGTGCGCACCGAAGCAGTGCGCCATCCGTTGTTGCAGAGCCGGAGAGGTGCATGCAAAATTCTTCTGCAATCTGTATCTCGCTGCATGTACTTATGATGGCCAATGCATGGAAAGGACGCAGTTGCTGAGGAGAAGATGGTATAGCTCGTACTGTGTGCCATGTCTTAGACAGTGGTTTTCGAGGGTCCGGGGTAGTGCAAAATGACTTCCAGTTTTGGCAGCCAAGCTTTTCAGGTACCTCTGAATTTTCTTTTGCACGTTACGAGAGGCCTTCAGGTCTGTGATCGATTTCGTTCGCCTGTATTTGCGTTCAGCTTCACGACGAACTGCCCTCAGCTCTTCGTATGCCACATCAACCGGCTTCCTGGAATTATATACGTTTCGACAACTCGTGTAGTGGTCTGTACTGCTGTGGCAATACTTTCTTTCATTTCTGTCGGAGACAAGGAGCTACAAAACTTTTATAGCTCTTCTGAAAAGACTGCCAATCTGTGCATCGCCTTCAAATGCTTTCAACGCTGGTATACCATCGTGGTTTTATGTAAGTAGGAATGTGATCACTACCATATGTTTCAACGTCCTGCGCACCAGGCGGTGGATGTTGAAAGGCGCCGAGAAGCGATAGCTAAGTTGAGACAGCTGCTGTACGTTGAGCCACGGAGATTGTTGGTGATCCGTCATTAATATGAAGGCCATTGTTGCTTGTGAAATCTAGGAGTTGTCTTCCCCGAGTACTTATGACGCTGCTGCCCCAAAGATGTTGATGTGCATTGAAGTCACCTACAATGATGTGAGGTCCTTGAGTCGAGCGATGAGAGGTTTCTGGTGTTCAGCGTCCAATCTCCCGCTCGGGGAAATGTAACCACCAATGATCGATACCGTTCTTCTTTTTAGCTTCAACGTGATAAAAACGTACTCATTGCTGGTACGCATAGGTATTTCGTTATGGGGAATATGTGAGGTCACAAACGCACGAATCGCATAACTTTGCTAGGGTTTCCCACTTGTGTGGGAGGTGAATTGTTAATATCCAGGCAGTCTGAATGGTAAAGTCATATTCGGCTCACATATCACAGCACCAGGAAATTGATGTTTCAGCATCCTATGCCTAAAATCTCCAAGGTGACCTTGTAATCCTCGAGCATTTCATTTAAATATAACAGAACGACTGACTTTACATGTAAGGGTGAGGAAGATGGCAAGGAGACATAGAATTTATTAGCACAGCGTACATAATACAAGAAGGCAGTAAAAGGAATTGGGGGTGAGGAGGAGAGATGTACGTATCAGGAAGAAACAATCATAGCATAACCATGTGTATCACACCATGGGAATGGATTGGAAAGGGCAGTGAGGAAGAGCGTTGTGAAGATGAAGGAGAAAAGGCGCAGTAGGTTAAAGCACAGCACAGACGTGTGTAATGAGGAAAAGGAAGAGCAGCGAAGTAAGGAGGGTAGAGGGCACCTTTGCATAACAGCGGGCAGTTTCCTTTCCCGCCATAAATTTTGAGCAGGTTGCACACATTTGGAACTTGCCTGTGAAGGTGAATGATCGCTGGAGGGCCGGTGAATCACCACTCCACGCATACTGCAGGTTTCACATTCAAAGAAATTGTGTACATTTTTTTCAATAATCGCTACGTGGCACATACTGTCATTCGAGCAAGTGGCGCAGCGTGAATGAAGACGCCTTCTGACAAGCTATATAGCCATGTTTTTGTCACGGCATTGGGCTGAGTGGCAAATATTAAGCAAGCGAGTCATGCGTATAGGAATGCCGACCTGTGCGCTAAGTTACATCACTTGCACGGTTAGCCGTGGCTTCTAATGCTGAAAATGCAATCAATGTACGTAGGACCAAGTGGTATCAGGCACATTTTGTTGTATGGTACATGTACTAAACGAAACCATTGCCGAGGATGCTATAGAAATTATATAAGCAGTCACCAAATAGATGCTAAATCTGTCTCGCTTTAGAGTCTGTCGTACCCACCATTTTGAGTGGCAGTTTTAATTTCACATTTCATGTTGAAAAACTTCGTGAGTCGTGGTCAATTAATGTACCCACCAACACCTCTTTTTAATGTAATGACTGTTATGAGCTTGTGATAATCGCGTCACGTCTCTGCAAATCTAACCGATAAAAGTAGTGTTGATCTAATGTTGCTGTTCAAGTTGAAATTACGCCGATATTATACTTGTTGTAGACGCTGTAGTACAAGAACGTACATTCGCTAGTTCCAGTTATTTTCATTTTTAACTGTGAGTACCATACGTTGTGTGAATCGCTATTGTAATACACATGTTGCAAAATATAATACACAAATCCACCGCCAGGAGGCTTCAGCTTGATGGGTAAATTTTTTGACAACTGAGTGGGATCCATTTTATCGCTTTTGCGATTGTGCTGAGAAACAGCTGACGGGGTAACGTGGCTGTAGCCAACGCTTTGACAATGGGGCTTTTCCTTGTCAGGACGTCAACAAGGCAAGCGTGGACGCTTGCTCCAGCCACGTTTTCTGTTCAACAATACCTCACCACTTTATGGTACTAGCTCAACATCTATGTTCTTTTTAAATATTATTTTGCAAACTAGTGCTAAGTTATTATTGGTGGGAAATATCCCAGCTCCATTCGATAATTTTTTGGTGGCAAATACTTGCCAAATGAGTTACTTTTTCGCAATTGCTTTGCGATCAAAGAATTCTTCTGGCATAAGTTGGCATGCACCGAGCCATCATACATACAGTTGGTCACAGTTCTAAAAAGTAAAGGTTCCTTGAGCCTTTTTAGTAGAATTAGCTTGAGCAACCAAGAACGTATTCGCATTTGTCCGCAAATAAAGAATTATTTTAGTGTTATACCCTTATATATAATTGTTTTTAGTCTTGCTTTATTCATACATGAAACCGTGACTGTGAGGCAAATCCTAGAAGCGCTAATTCCGCTGCTTGTCGGCGAAATGAGTCGATGCTTTGCACTGAGAGCTCGCCAACCTAATCTCGTTCAGTCCCGTAAAGCAGCGACTAAGAGAGGCAGGACATGCCGGCATGAGACCTAAGCTCTAGTCATCAAACTGGAGGACAATGAATAACTGCTTTTACGGAACCACTAATAGGTTACGCTGCAGTGGCGGCAAAAATCCCTACACTATGAACTGGCATGATTTTTAAAAGTTGTCAATGTTGTTGTGGTTGTGGTTGCTGCCGTTGAAAGTGGTGTTGTTTTTGCGAGGTAGGTAAAACCATGCACAATATTTCAAGGCTTCAAAAACCTAGACGTTAAATAAGTATTCCGAAATTATTTTCAGCCCACTACAAAAAGCAAATCATCGATACGTTTCACGACCATGGTAGCCAGGTCAAAAAAGATAGCCAAGGAATTCAAAATAACTGGGGAAAAAGTGGAGGATTAAATAAAGGGCAATATAGGAAACTAAAAGTGGCCATGCATGTGTGGGAGCAACTGCGACGACGGTATTTAAGGGACTGAATGCAATATCAGTTTACCGTAAGTGTGAGTAAATGCAAAAAAACAGCACTTTCGGCATGGACAACGAACAGCCAGAATTCATTGTTATAACGTGTAAGGCAGCAAGCAGACATTGCTG
Organism: Rhipicephalus annulatus; assembly: GCA_013436015.1. Taxonomy (NCBI): domain Eukaryota; kingdom Metazoa; phylum Arthropoda; class Arachnida; order Ixodida; family Ixodidae; genus Rhipicephalus; species Rhipicephalus annulatus. The sequence continues at coordinate 315,293 of WOVY01009545.1, read as the reverse complement.
TCAGCGGGCTATTTCTACATGAAAAACAGACCCTACCACATGGTGCAGCAGCTTCTCACTTTTATAACCAATATATTGTTAAACTGGTATCGTGTCAGCGGGATCGACTTGTATATCTGATCTGGTCAGAGTAATGCACTGCTTGACCAACCGCCTAGTAATCGCGTTATGTCTTTTGCATATTTCTCTTTACTTTATTTGGTTTCTGCAGATTACTATACATTTTGCATACCCCATTATACGTTATACCACATTGAGACACGTCAAACCAAGAAAGTCTCAAATGCAACGAAAAAATTGAACTGGTGGAGTGTTCAAAACAAATGAAGGGGTGTAAGGTGGCTTACATACCATAATATGCAACGGAGAGAATCAAGCATGTTGTAAAAAGTGGAAGGAGCCCGAACGCTGCGAAGAGGAAAGTGTACATAGGCAAAAATCAGATGTGCGCACTAAGTGGCAAAAAAAGCAAAGTCAAGAACGATATGGAAAGGATAGTTGCGGTGGCGGAGGAGTTATACAGAGATCTGTACAACAGCCTCGACAACAAGTGACATACTGTAGGAAGCCGTAAAAACCCAAGCGAGACTGTAATGCCACCATCGACGACAGGGGAAGTAAAGAAAGCCCAATACTAAATGCAAACTCGCAAATGCGCGGGTGAGGAAAATGTGACAATTACACTGCTGAAGTATGGCGGAGATGTTGTGTTAGAAATGCTGGCCACCCTATATGCGAAGTGTCTCTTGACGGGAAGCGTACCAGAATATTGGAAGAACGGCCACATCATGTTAATCTACAAGAAAGGAGATGTGCAGGAATTGACAAATTAGAGGCTGATCAGCTTACTGTCCGTTCTCTACAAACTATTTACAAAAGTATTAGCTAGTGTAATTAAGGTGGCACTTGAGTTCAATCAACCAAACAACCAAGCAGGATTTTGTACAGGCTACTCCATGATAGACCATATTCAAATTATCAATCAGGTAATAGAGAATGTCCGGAATACGAACAACCCCTTTACAAAGCTTTCATAGATTACGAGAAGGCGTTTGACTCAGTCGAAAGATCAGCAGTAATGCAGGCACTGCGGAAGGACATCGACGATCCCTACATAAACATACTGGAAGAAATCCACAGTGGATTCATTGCCACCATAGATTTTTATAAAGAAAGCGAAAATCCCAGTAGAGAGGTGTGTAAGACATCGAGACACGATCTCTCCAATGCTACTCACCACATGTCTACCAGAGATTCGCAGGGCCGTCGATTAGGAAGAGATGAGTATAGAATCATTGGTGAGTATTCTAATACTCTGCGATTCACTGCGGACCCTGAATTGATAAGTAAATCCACGGACAAATCACAGCTTATCAGTACAGAACTGCATACAGAAACAAAAAAAGTAGGTCTGAAAATTGCTATAAACAAAACTAATGTAATGTGCAACAGTCTCGGCTCGGAACAAGGCTTTGCGAAACACAGCACGTTGGAAAGAACGATGCCAACTTAAGACAGGTAGTAACCACGGAGCCGAACCATGTGAGCGATATAACTAAAAGAATAAGGATAGGGTTGATCAAATTCGGAAAGCATTCTCAAATCATAAATGGTGATCCGCCAATAACCTTCAAGAAAAAGGCTTATAGAAGCTGCACCATGCCAGTGCACAGAGATGAAACCTGCATGCTTACAAAAAGAGTTTAACTTGAATTGAGAACGGAACAGTGATCGATGAAAAGGGGAAAAAATAGGTGTAAACTTAAAAGACAGAAGAGGGCAGAATGAGTCATGGAACAATTGGGGGTTAATGATGTCATATACTTTAAATCGAGAAGAATAAACGGGTATGGGCCGGGCGTGTAGTGCGTGGGCAGGATAATCGCCGGCTGGTAAGGGTTAGTGGCTAGATTTCAAGAGAAGGCAAATGCAAAAAAGTGAGAAAGAAAGTTAGATGAGATTAACTAGTTTGTAGGTATAACGAGACAGCAAAAAGCACAGGATTTGTTGGAATGGTGGAACATGGGAGAGGCCTGCTGCTGGCGTAGTCAGGTTGATGATGCTGATGATGATGACGTGAATAAAATATTACGTAAATGTTACGATGACGAAGCCTTGACGAACATCTAAGATTTTCAGTATGTTTTACACTATTGAGGGAACAAACAACTAAACAGACATTAGTGTGTCACAGTCGGTACTCGACTCAACAAAAAAATAGCACAGGCAGTTCGTCGGTCATCCGATTTCTCATCTCGATGAGAGCAGAGCCGGACGCGCAGCGTTTTTCATTCTCTTCTCACTTCCAATCACTTTCAATCGCCGTTTAAGCTCGTATTAAGCGATAGCCTGCTCAGCTAAATGAGGCCCAATGCAACTGTTTCCCCACACACCCCCCGTGATTTCCAGTTACTATTCAAAAGTCGTGTATTCAATTCAACGCAATAGCCGAATGGAATTTTGGAGTCCGCAAACACACTTCGGCCACAATATTTTGGCTGTGCATATTTAAACTCTATGGCTGCGACGTCTGGAGATATTCATAAGTTTGTTCAACTCGAGGTTACAAGAAGGCAGCAAAATCTAGTCACCTTTTTCACGACCTTCTCACACAGGCTAGCATACTTTCAGCGAAGACGCACATGGTGAACACATTGAGAATAAACTTACACGTCTTAGGAAAGAATGGCAGGCATACTTTTGCGGCACGGTGTGGTACTGCCAGCTGTTGTTCTCATTGGCAGCAAACGGAGCCGTGAAAGGAACCATAAGGTCCGGCGTCCCTTCACCGCCCGCTTCCAGGAGCAAGACTGTGTAGTTGCCGCTCTCCGAGAGCCTATTGGCCACTGCGTAAGGACCATGATCAACCCACTGTAAATCATATGAACATGGAGCTATATATCACTCCAAATAGCTACACACTACTGCACAGACGGGGCAGTACAATGAACAGAGGTGGTCAAAAGTTCCGAGGCCACCATCAGACATTATCTTTGGCAGCCCAGCCCGGTAACTTTTGACCATTCTTGCACCAAAATATAAACGTCAGCACTATGTAAAATGCAGACCACGAATTACTTATCGCAACGAACACTTAGTCTTTCTTTGTTTGCAGCGACTCTTTTATTTACTAGTGCATTAAAAATAAACCTACTGCGAAGTTAAAAAAAAAGATTTTTTTGATGAACGTGCGGTGACTTTTCGTTTTGGTGATATCTGCTTTTCACTTTGTAAATTTCCTTTCACTTCATTTTTTTTCCTGAAAGACTTCAGCCTGGAAGTATTATATGAGCTTAGGATGGTGTTTGCACATTTTTTTCACAATGTAGTTGCTATGCACATTTGTTGAATTATACTAAACTTCAGTTTTTTTTTCTATAAATGTGTCTAAAATTCTCAAAAAACTACTTAAACAGTATATCTGTTCCATACCTTGAGAATAACTTCCGTAAGCGCAGGCATCCTAAGATGAATAACGAAACCATTTTGAACAGTTAATTATAAAGCTAAAGGATCTGGCAATTTAATTAGTTCCGTTAGGCGTCTCTGTTAAAAAGGGGAATAAAAGTTCTTCATACGAAGAAACCATCGTAGCTTTGAGATTTCGAAAAAACGACCTTCAGTAATATTTGCGAAGTAATCAAATTCGTCCACATTCCAGTGAAACTAGTGCTGAACTGCAGAAAAGCATGGCTCCCATATTTGAGATTTGGTATTTGATATTTCTGTACGTGTAACAGGAAAAAAAACTAAATTGGCAGATCCCACGTACTGAGGGAATCGGTGATATACGAAGCACGAATAAGGAAGGTTGATATGTGACTTTAAAACAATCACAACGTTACGAGGTGGAGATAAATTATGTTGTACATGACTTCCATGTCATTATTACCGTGTTTCGACGTGCCATTTACCTGTGCCGTCTAATCACGTCCCTTTATACCAAATTTCGTTTATGTGGAGCAAGCTAAACGGCCGCGTCCGCGAGAGCATCATGAGTGTGGCATGTAGTCATGTTGTTACAAGACACGCATGACATGATTATCATATTTGGACGTGTCATTTACCTATGTCTTCAACTCGCGTCACGTAATACCAAATTTGTTTCATGTGAAGCTAGCGAAACAGCCGTGAGCGCGTCATGAGCTTAGCATGTAGCCATGTTGTTACAAGACACGCATCTCATGATTATCATGTTTGCAACAGCCGTATACCTTCGTTATCTATTTACGCCCCGTAATACGAAACTTGGTATTTATGGAGCTGGCGAAACAGCCGTGAGCTCATTATGAGCGTGGCAAGAAGTCATGTTACATGACACGCACCTCAAGATCATCATGTTTGCCCCAGTCACATAACTTCGTGATCCATTCACGTCCCCTAAAACCAAAGTTTGTATATGCGAAGCTAGCGAAACTGCCGCAAGCGCATCATGAATGTAGCATGTAATCGTGTTGTTGCGTGACAATTGTGCCATGATTCTCATGTTTTAGTTTGTCGCTTGTGGTCGCCATGCAAACCCGTCATACCATACCGGTTTTCCAACATGTCATGTAAATGAAGAAATCGCAAGAGCATCAAAACATCGAAATGTAAATTACGACATTCATGACATACGTGTCGTAATTTTTATGTTATGACTATTCACTTACGCTCGTTATACAGTCATGGTATACCATACCAAATTTGGTATAGATCCCGTTACCGAAACAGCCAGGAGAGCTAAAAGTCGTAGGCAGTAGATAGATAGATAGATAGATAGATAGATAGATAGATAGATAGATAGATAGATAGATAGATAGATAGATAGATAGATAGATAGATAGATAGATAGATAGATAGATAGATAGATAGATAGATAGATAGATAGATAGATAGATAGATAGATAGATAGATAGATAGATAGATAGATAGATAGATAGATAGATAGATAGATAGATAGATAGATAGATAGATAGATAGATAGATAGATAGATAGATAGATAGATAGATAGATAGATAGATAGATAGATAGATAGATAGATAGATAGATAGATACCCTCAAAGTCGCCGAAGTTCACTCATAAATGCTTCGCATGTAAACAAAAAGGTACACAGCCTTACAGAAGCTTTCGCTTGGAAATAGTTTGTTATGAAAAAATGGTCACAGCTTATCCACGGAGTGAATTATTATTCGTTGCGCGAAAAGTACATTCATCCATTCATTCGTGCAGCTGTCTGACCATAAAATCATACATGCCCTATTCTCATTCAGTTCCGCTCCGAAGTACACATCCACAAAAACAATATGCCTTTACTACAGGGAAAACTACGATGCAATAACTGAAGACCTTAACACATTTTTTTCTGAGTACAAATCAGTGTTTGCCACTCGCACAGTACATGAAAACTGGTCAATATTCAAAAATAAATTAGGTGTGCTCACTAACATGTTCATTCCGAAGGTTACCTTTCATACTAAGTACAATAAGCCATGGTTTTTCGTACGTTTAAAGCGGCTGGAAAATAAAAAGAAACGGCTGTTCCGTTCGGCCAAACGCCGTGACAACCGGAGTGACTAGGATAAGTACTTCGAATTTGAAAAATCATATCTAGTTGAGATCCTGTACGCCAAGCATACATTTTATCACGATGACACACTAAAGCTACAAACCAGCAACCCCAGAAACTTTTGGCAACCTTTAAATCCAAAGCAGACTCACGACATCACACTGACTAACAACGTGCATGAACCAGTGACAGACCATGAATGTGGGAAAATATTTAACACCGCATTCGCATCTCTCTGTACTCAAGAACTTGACGCAAATTCACAGTCACCATCAGTTAACATCGAAGCAATCATGCCAACTATCGCGTTTTTCGAAGAAGGCATTACGTCCGTAATCGACAACATGAAGCTTTCATCACCAGCTGGTATGGACTCAATTAATTCTAGGCTACTGAAGAATGGTAAATTCATTTGTGCCGCCAACTTATCTTTGATTTTTTCACAGTCACACGAATCAGAATCATTCCAGATGACTGGAAAACGGAGAAGGTCGTTCTAGTGTACAAATCAGGTAACAAAGACTCACCCTTGAACTACCGCCCCATTTCATTAACTAGTGTACCCTGTAAAATAATGGAACACGTCATTTACTCTCATATCCCAAGTTTCTTGGACTGATGTAATTTTTTTCATCGATCACAAACGAATTTCGTAAAGGTCTCTCCTGCGAAACACAGTTAGCGCTCTTTCTTCACGACTTGCACACTAACCTAGACCGTAACATGCAGACTGATGTAATTTTTCTAGACTATGCGAAAGCTTTCGATAAAATTCCTCACCGCCGCATTTTGCTAAAACTTTCACACCTGCACCTAGACCCTAACATTCTTCACATTCTTCGTTGGATTGAACAGTTTCTCACAAACCGTTATGAGTCAGTCTTTGTTAATGGTCTCCTATCTAACGCTCTCCCAGTCACATCAGGCGTTCCCCAAGGTTCGGTCATTGGTCCCCTTCTATTTCTAATATATATTAACGACTTGCCCGATCTTGTATCCTGAAGCATTCGCATGTTCGCGGATGACTGTGCCATTTATCACACTATCAGTAACCAGAATGATCACCTGTATCTCCAAAGCCATCTTAACAACGTGCTTAATTGCTGTAAAACATGGTTAGTGACCCTTATTCCTTCTAAATGTAAACTTGTGTCCTTTTACAGTCGCCACAGCTCATATCGCTTCCAGTATTTCATCGTTAACACCGCAATTGAATCAGTACCATCTTATAAATATCTTGGAATAACCTTGTCTTATGATTTAACATGGCGTACCCACATCGCCTATGTAGTTTCAGCATCTAATAAAAAACTTGGTTTTCTCAAACGCCATCTCTGCCTAGCTCCCCTACATGTAAAATTACTTGCGTACAAATCTTTAATCAGACCGAAAGTAGAATATGCATCTGCCATATGGAGCCCACATCGAGCGTATTTAATCAAAGCATTAGAAGCGGTACAAAACCGTTCTGCCAGATTCATTCACTCATCTTACTCATACGATATTAGTAGTTCATCAAGCCAAGTCTCGACTGCCACCTCTTTCTTTGCGCCGCCCCACTGCAACTCTCGAGCTTTATCACAAATTATTTCATTCTTCGCTCAATCAACCACCTTATATAGCAGCCGCAGCACGCATATATCATCGAACCAGTCATCCATTTCAGGTTGCCCGCCCATCATCGCGCACCACTGCTTTTTCTGCCTCGTTCTTTTTTCGAGCAGCCACGGACTGGAACGGCCTCCCCCGGGACATCGCCAACATCGCCTCATCATCTGCCTTTAAAGATCGTATTATTGATCATCTTCAATGCTAAGACAACTTTTACTGCTTATTGTTAACCTAAATAAAACCCCACTCCTTATGTTGTGCCCTCCAGGAAAGGAGGGCCTTTAAGGTAATAAACTGAACTGAACTGAACTGAACAACTGTTTTGTTGTTATAAATACTCTTGTTAATGTCAAAGGTATTATTCACGGAGTACAATACTGGGAAAATGCTTCTATAGCATGGGTTCGCTGCACAAAAGAGCGGTTTGACACATGAAGTCCAATATTCGCGCTCACGCCGACAGTACCACTGAGAATAAAACCCAATTTCAAGAACTTAGTTTTTTTCTATTACATTTCATCTGATGCTTCTAACATTTCACGCATTGTGCCACCTGCGCTGCATCGTAAAGATCTCATTTCTGATAGCAACAGCGACATTGCTACAGAATGAGGATTCACGATTCATGACAGGAGCGATATCACCTTATTGTGTAAGAGAAGTAGAGATAAAGAACGTCCAGCTTCAAAATGGTAAAGTTTAACAATCAACACAATTTTGAAAAAAAAGTTTGCAGAAAAAAGAGAGAATTTCATTACACAAAACCTATTCAAGTTCCTGAACTGTAGAAACTTAAGCGGATAAAGATTTTGCAGACGTTCTGTTGCAATTTTTTAAAGACTCGGCTTATGATTGTCTTATCTATGCACTAGTGGTCACTAGGTTCAACTAACCCAGAGCTTATGGTGTATATATTGTTTTTTGTGCCTAAGGTTGGCTTATGGTCTCTTCTGGGAGAATCACTTGGCTACACACAATTGCTTCAGTGAGAACACAGGCGTGATTTCCCATTTGTTGAAATATTTTTATATTTTCAAGGCCACCTTTGGACGATGTATCTCTGATGCGTATATCGTGCACTTACAGACGACGTGATTGATGTTTTCTACGAAGTTACATATTACACAAAATGGTAAGTCTGACAGTCCAATTTCGTTCCGGAACTCAATATAACTGCTGTGTTGTCGGCGTTCAAATAACATGGCAAAACAGCTCCAGTGTGTTAGACTCCACAAAAGCGCCACTGACATTCTTACGGGCCACAGGTCTGAACGAAACGTTTTGAACAGTCTAGTGCGTGTAAGTGACTGTATGTGTTCTGTGACTGTTATGCCTGTGGCTGTATGTGTTAACTGCTTGTCGCTGTATTAACTGCTACATTAGACTTGCGGTCGGGCTACTGGCAGGTGCCAATGGCCGAAGCGGATTGACCCAAAAGCGCTTTTGTCACACCTGACATCTTGTATGAATTAACCGCCATGCCTTTTGGACTGTGCAACGCGCCTGCTACGTTCGAAGAATGATGGACCATATTCTGCGGGGTCTTAAATGGAACATCTGCCCATGCAACGTCGGTGATTTCGTAGTGCTTACTCTGATTCTGCAACACACTTGCGCCGACTTCAGTACAAGCTTATTTATTTATTTATTAAAGATACTTTTGAGGCCCGAAGGCACTACGGAAAGGAGTGTGGAAAACAATCATTTACAAGTGCAGTAAAAGAAAAATAGAAGTTACAGAGAATCTTGTACGGCGAGCTTCAAATATTTTTTGTCCGTTATGCAGGCGATGAAAGCGTTAAGGCGGTTCCAGGCGGCGCTTGTCCTAGGAACAAATGAGTCATTGCACAATCTGGTGCGACAGGATGGTACACCCACCTTATAGCGAGGATCGATCCTCGGAGATATGAAACTAGGAGGATGAAATAGGGCGTCCTTCAAGAGGCCGTTAAAATGATAGATTTTGTGAAAAGGGGTAAAGCGAGATACTTAGCGGCGAAACGGAAGGTCAGGCAAGTTTAAGGTGTTTTTCGTGGATGTGACACTGAATTGACGTGAATAATTCAATAAGATGAAACGGGCTGCACGATTTTCAATGGCTTCGAGGGTTTCAATGAGAATGGCATGCGTTGTGTTTCATATTGCGCATGCGAACTCTAGTTTTGGTCTTACCAATGTTTCGTAGAGTGTTAGCTTGATTGACGATGTGGCAGAAGAAAGGTTTCGACGCAGGTAACCAAGCATGCGGTTAGCATTGTTACTTACATACTCAACGTGCATATTTCATGAAAGATTAGAATATATGTGAACGCCAAGATATTTATAATATTCAACAGATGGTAACGGAATGTATTGATGAAGTATGTACGCGAACAATGAGTAGTAGTGCGGCGTGAAACTCGCATGCGCTTACGTTTAGTTATGTTAGGCGTCATGAGCCATTTACTACACCATTCGAATACTGCATCCAGATCGCGTCGGAGGTTAAGATGATTGGTATGGCTAGTAATCTTCTGGTAAAGTACGCAGTCATACCGAATAGTCTGACTGTTTAGGGAGAATCACGAGAAGGAATCATTCATATAAATTAGGAAAAGCAGTGGGCCTAAAATGGAGCCTTGTGGTACACCAAACGTAACGGCGGAATTAGATGAACAAAATTGTTAGCTGTCACGTACTGGCTATGGTTAGAGAGAAATTCTTTATTAGATGCAAATACGTTGGAGTCAATATTGAGTTTATTAAGTTTGAAAATAAGTAGTTTATGTGAGACGGAGTCGAACGCTTTCGTGAAATTCAAGTATATGCAGTCACTATCAAATTCAAGATCTGCGTTAATGAATAAGATGTTAGTAAAACACAGCAACTGCGCTTCGCACAAAACAGCTTTACGGAATTCATGCTGATAAGTGCTAAAGAAGAAATTAGACTGAAGGAATTCAATAGGCTGTGAGTGTATTATATATTACAAGATTTTTACTTAGATGGATGTTAATGATATCGGATGGTAGTTATTGGGGGAATGTGCATCACCATATTTATGCACAGAGACCACCTTCCCAGCCTTCCAGTCAGATAGCATTGTGGACGTCTGTAATTACTGTTAAGAAAGTGTTGACGATATCAGAGTAGAATGAACTTGTGTACACTTCAACATTTTTGACGAGATACAATCTGGACCGGTTGATGAGACTTTTATATTCACAATCAGTTTTAAACGCCAACTGCATCAATTATGATGGGGTGCATGAGGAAGAAATTGGTTCTTGTTAAATGCGGGAATATCGTGGAGGTGCTCTTAAGAAAGAGTGCTGCAAATACATCATTCAGAACATTGCAGCACTCGCTAAGAGCAGCTAGGGCATTAGACTGGAATCATTAAATTTGTCGCGTTTTAGTTTCTCTGATGATGCTCCAAAACTTACGCGGGTTAGAACGGCGCAGCAAAGGAAGTGTTTTATCAAAAAAATGTTTTTGGCTTTTGAAAGGGCAGTGCAGAATTTTCTAATAAATATATGATAGGATCACCAACGGTTCCTTCTGGATGTTAATGTCGCGCGTCTGAATAACCGCTTCTTTTTGTTGCGCATGCGCTTTAACGGGTTATTAAATCATGGAGAGCGAGGATTTCATGAAACCTTTCTTTTAGATACGAAGCGATCAATAGGGGATAGAAATTTGTTGTTATATTCGAACCAGTTCTGCTCAACTGATCGCTTCTCAAAGTAAGCAAAAAACAAGTCAACAAAAAATTGTAATTCTCTGTTTATTCCATCGAAATCCGCCTTACTATAGTCTTGGATAACCTTGCTTTTTAAAAGCACGGATAACCCGTGCTTTTAAAGTAAAGTGGATTATACAGTGGTTGCTAATACCCTGTAGATTAGTCAAAGGCGAAGCTTGGTCAGGTGTAGTGGTAATAATTAGGTCCAATGTGTTGGCGGAAGTGGGAGTAACGCGAGTGGGAAAGTCAACGAGCTGGGTCAAATTAAAGTCCAGACAAAAAGCTCAAAATTCCTTGCTTTCAGCTGAGCTATGCTTTAAAGTAACTGAGTCTCTTTCCCACATGATATCAGGAAAGTTCGAGTCGCCAAAAATGAAAAAGAGTGATTTTGGATATCTGACAAACAGCTGATTGATAACATCATGCTGGTCATTACAGAAGGATGTTGATGCGGTTGGTGACCGGTAGCAAACACAAAATATTATTTCACGAGAATCAATGAGCACACGCACGCACACTAGCTCAAGTGAAGATAGAATATGAGTAACATAAGAAGCAAGGTTATAGGCTATTGCCAGCAAGACTCCTCCACCAGACCAGAAATCGCGGTCGCATCTGTTAAACTTGTAGCTTTTTTCACAGCTTACATGCTCAATTAACGCTGGGTTACAAATAAATCTCAAGAGATGCCGATTCACTCTACGACAGCTCACCAGTAGAGGACACGTTGTGACCAAGGATGGAATTTTCCCGAATTCTGGTAAACAGAGCACCGTGGCTCAATTTCCTAAACAAACTACCACCAAAGAACTTCGCAGTTTCATCTAACTATGTTCCTATTTCAGGTGATTTGTTCAAAACTTCGCGTCAATTATAACAACTCTGACGCAACTTCTTGGTGACATTCATGAAATGTCGTCGTGGTCTTCAGCTTGTGATGAGGCTTTCACAACACTGTGACGTCTCACTTTGACCCCCAAGCTCCCACTGAGGTCCAAACCGATGCAAGTGGCATTGTCCTGGGCGCAGTGCTCGCACAGCGTCAACATGTTCACAAAGACCACATCGTGGCATACGCGAGTCGCACAATCACCAATGCCGAAAGCAACTGCAGCGTGACAGAAAAGAAGTGTTCGGTCATTGGGGAGGTGCTTGGCTAGTTTAGTTCATTTTTATATAGCTGTTCTTGTGACGTCGTCACCGATCACCATGTGCTGTATTGGTTTCGACATTGAAAGACCCATCTGGCCAACTTGCCCGTTGGGCCTTGAAGATACAAGAGAACTACATACGCGTTGTTTATCGTTCAGGGCGCATACATTCTGACGCTGACGCACTTTACCGCCCACTTCTCGCTCTGAAACCGGCCGATTACCCTGTGTGAGCTCACATTGTCTTCTTTCGACTTTCATAATATTGCTGCGGAACAACACAAAGCCCCCTGGACGGTGTTTTTACACTGCTGCTCTCTGGTACCTCTAAAGACTTATCATCGCGAACACTCCAGAGATATGCTCCGCCTTCCAAAATGACACACAGTACGGACACGCATATGTTTCGAAGACGTATGAAAGGATTCGGCACCGATACTACTGGCGTGGTATGTATACCTTCGTTCGCAACTTCTTCCGTTCTTGCCGTGAATGCTAGCGCCGCAAGTCACGTCCGCACATCGCAGCCCGAGAACTAAACTACAGCCGTTGCCTAGGCCGTCCCGAGCCTGTGATTCTGTCGGAATTGATATTTAAGGTCCTCTTCCCATGACTCCTGCCGGAAATCGGTGTATAATAGTGGCAGTCAACAACTTAACTCGCTATGCTGACACTGCTGCTCTCCAGACTGCTACAGCACAACAGGTCGCGACTTTCATGCTGCACCGCTCAAGCATTGCTCAGCGACAATGGCCGCGCCTTCTTTTCCGAGGCCATTGAAAAATTGCTTGTTGACTGTACCTTGTTCATTGCATATGGACAGCTTACCATCCGCAGACCAAGGCACTACGGAGCACTTTAATACAACTGTCGGTGACATGCTTGGTACATATGTCACACTTGATCTTTCTAATTGAGACCTGGTTCTGCCATTCATAACTTACGCCTACAATACCACGACGCAAACCGCAACCGGGTTTTCCCCCCTTTTCTTCTGAACGGCCGTCACCCTACGCAAACCATTGACACCATTCTAACCTATCGACCAGACGCCTTCAGATGTCCTCCAATATTGGACGCCAGCAGACACATTGAGGAATGTCAACAGCTGGCCCATCGCTTTACTTATGATGACCAGAACTGCCAGAAAGACATTCACGATAACCACAACTCGACTCCAGTTTTTTTCCCCAGTGACCTCGTATCGCTGTCAGTGCCCCATCGCACACTAGGACTTTCTTCTGAACTTCTTCCAAGGTGCGATGGACATTACCACGTCCTCGAAAAGCCTTCCCAGGTTAACTACCTGATTGAGTCTCTCATACCACCTTCTCATATGTGACGTCGTAGCCATGTGGTCGTAAACATTCAAAGGCTCAAGCCGTATTACGGTTCCCAACCCTTTGAAGATGACTAAGTCGTCAGAATGGCTCCTTTTTATTCGGAGGCCAATTGTAATGAAGAGGAAGTAAATAGGCGCAAGAACAGCAGCATCGTTTGCGCAGCAGAAAAACGAGCTAGCGAACTGGGCTCAGAATTGTGCGCAATCAGTCAACAGCTCGAGGGCAATAAATCACCTTTATATTATCATAGCCATCACCCGGCACCTGGAGTAGCCTGTCATGTGAGAAACCAGGCAAACCTCTGCAGCTCTTCATTGAAATAATTCTCTGTCTCTGATAGGACGCGGAAAATTCTGGTGCATGGCTGACTGAAGCTCAGCTTGCACACCTTTTGGGTTGGTGAGCCGAATGAATATTCCTTGCAGGGGCACTAGAGCTACTGGAATACTGTTTACACGACAGCGAAAAAAATTGACAGATCCCAAATACAGTAGGCATCGATGATATGCGAAGCACCAATGACAAATGCTGATATGCCACTTTACAACTAGTATGACGTTACGAGATGAAGGTAACTGATGCCGTACATGACTTCCGTCTCAATATTATCATATTTAGAGGTGTCGGTGACCTTCGTCATCTATTCCTGTCAGGTGATATCAAACTCAGTATATGTGAAGCTAGCGAAACGGCCGCAAGAACACTATGAGCGTGGTATGTTGTCATGTTCTTACATAACACGCGTATCAGGATTATCATATTTGTACCAGTCATATATTTCGTCATCCATGGACGTCACGTAACACCAAACTTGGTATACGTAGAGCTAGCGAAACGGCCACAAGCGCATCATGAAGAGCCCAATATACTCCAATATAGCGTGGACGCGGGTGCACGCTGGGCACAGCGACGCTACGTTAGCAAAACGCGAGCACTCTACTAGTCTGACGCCAGGTGCGACCAGCGTCCGTCGGCGCGACCCGACGGCAACCGGCGTGAACTGCGACATGCTGCATTTCGCGACGACGCGTTGCCCAGAACACACTGCGTATCCCTTTTTTCGTGACCGAGGGACGCTGGACGTGCTGAAACGCGCATGCGTCAAAGCAACGCAGCGCGGCGTGCGCCTGCGAGTATATGGCAGGACCGTCGCCTGGCATGGCAACGCCGGCCTGACGAGACGAAATGAACGCCGGTAAGCACGCACACCACGTCACGTCGAATATCTTGGCACTTTCACTGTGGCATGTAGTCATGTTCTCACATCACATGCATCTCATTATTATCATGTTTGCACCATTCACATGCCTTCGTCATCCATTGGCGTCACGTATTACCGAACGCGGCATATGTGAAGCTAGCAAAACGGCCGCGAGCGCATCATCAGCGTGGCGTGTACTCATGTTATTACATGATATGGATCTCATGATTATCATGTTTGCACCAGTATTATACCTTCCTCATCCATTCACGTCCCTTAATATCAAATTTGGTATAAATGAAGCTAGTGAAACGGCCACCAGCGCATCGTGAGCGCAGCATGTAGTCATGTTTTGCATGACACGCTTGTCATAATTTTCATGTTAGCGCCTGTCACGTGTGTTCGCCATGCATTCATGCCATACCATACCAGTTTTGTAATATGCCATGCGAACGAAACCACCGCATGTGCTGCAGGACCATGAAATGTAAATCATGACATTCATGGCATGCATGTCATGAGTTTCGTATTATCACTAGTCAAATATGTTATTCATGCAGTCATGTTACGTCATGTTTGGTATCGATACCATTATTGAAACGGCCAGGAAAACTAAATGTCGCAGGCGGCAGGAAAGATAGATACGCTCAAAGTCGCCGAAGTTCGCTAAGAAATGCACATTTTCAAACTTTTCAAGTAGCATTTGATCAGGTGGAAGAGAGGCCGACCAGGGCCGAGACCGCACCAGGCCACCTCCTGGAGAGTTTGTCGACATCCGATCAGCTAGCGAAACAATTTGTAAATGGTCTCACAATCTCTATTATTTAGGTTCACCAGACCCTTAGACGAAACCCCCAAGTTCTCACTCAGCTTTCCCAAAAGTCCGCTTGCCAGGACGTCACGGAAACTGGTAGGAAAAGCACCGTGCAGTTCCGCAATAAGCGAGATACAGCAACTTCCTTATTCGAACTGTGAGCTTAATACATATGCTTATCTGTATACGTCTGCTTGATGTACATAACGCGAATATTGCGTTGAATATTGTTATAACGCGATTTGGTTCTCTTTATAAAAGGTCTATGTGTGTGGAACTGGGAACGTGTGCTTTGCCCTTCTCATTTATTTTGAACCTGCTACAGTGAATTCACTACATTGTGACATTTTAGTGTCTGCGGGACAGGCTGAAGTTGTTCTCTGTGGCACAAACACATAGCAGATGCTATATATAATGACGATATTGGTGATGAAATGAACAATTATTTTACTGAAACAGTGCTTCCGAGCTCATGAGCTCGGGGTCACCTTAAGTACCCTTATTCCAGGAATCCTTTGTCTGCAATTGCCTTCCGGGACTTCGTGACAAATCCTGGTTGTTCGTCCAGGCGCCGTGCGGCAATCTTGGCCTCTCACATCTCGACTAGGCCATCGATACGGGTGGTTGTTTCAGGCTTGGTATATTCATATTCTTGTCGCCAAGGGCACTTGAGTAGTAGGTGGGCTAGTGTGTCTGGCACATGGCATATTGGGCAGTTGTAGGCGTCTAGAGTCGGGTAGATTCTATGCAGTGAAATGCCGTGCGTATAGGTGTTCTTTCAAGTCTTCGAAATCATGCGGCCCCTTGTTTAGTCAGCTTGGGGTGAAGTGGCGGCTACACCCTGCGAGCTAGGCGATAGTGTTTTAGGAAATTGTTGTAAGTCAGTGGTATGCTCTCCCCTTCTGCTGCTGCGCTGGATACCGCGGGTCGAGCAATGCGCCGAAAAAAGTCCTGTTGACGTGAAACCACCGGTCACGGGGTAGACCGTTTTATTTCCCTCTCGTGCTTAGGCACCCATCCCAGGCACGTTTAAGGAAGCGTAGTTCGGCTCTTCTCAGAACTGTGAGAGCTTCGGCGGAGATTCGGCCTCACGAGTCATTGCGGACAGCAGATTGGGAATCCGTAATGACAACGACCGCGTCCTTGCCGGTTGAAGTGGCAAGGGCGTTCGCTGCTTCCTCCGCAGCCTCAGAGCTTCAGACGCGGATGGTAGCAGATGCCAGCTCTTTCTTGTGTGTCGACCACACTTACGTTTTTTTCACACTGAAGTATCCGTTTCCTACAGTGAGCGAAAATCTCCTGCCACCGACACGCAGCGTCGTTCGCGCTGGACGCACCCCATGCAGCTGATTATGTCATCTACCACGGGGCGAACGCGGATGGATCCGCTGTCACCCCTTTGTTGTCGTGGCTTGCAAACGCTGCTACACTATCGGTGGTCTAGACTTCGATGATTCTCGTACGCTGGAATCGGCCGGAAGAAAGGAGAATTGGTACTGCTTACTTTGTTGGCAAGTGGCTGTCTTGTAATGCCTGAGGAGCAGAAAAAGCCATCTACACACCACTGGCGTTGGTCAATAAAGTTTTCCCAAACCAAACTGAGCGGCGTTGGTGGGATAGTATTGCTCTGCAAGACCACGACATGCTTCGTGACTTCTTCTAAACAATAAGGACGTTAAGTAGGCACAGAGTGGAATAAACTCCTGTTAATTACAACACTTAGTTACGTGCACTGCTACATGACAAGTGCGTAGGGCTTGGCTGCCACTTTTGAAAATCAAGCAACAGTTCCTGCAGCATTGCGCTTTGGGACGTTGAAACCCGCATATTTATTTATACTTGTATGTACGCGTAAGCGCCAGCAACAACGACTCTAAGCTCGCCTATGTTATCTTTTACTTGGCTGACATCGCTAAGCTTTCGTTTACAAACCGCCAAACTGCCATCGCCAACTGGTTCATCTTTAAAACCCTCGTGACCGAAGCGTTCGGCTGACCAGAGGTCCTAAAGCTCCGCGCTGACCAGCGTCTACGTCACCGAGCCCAGCAGCCTGGCGAGACGTTTACTAGTTATATTGAGGATGTGCTCGACCTCTGTAGGTGTGTTAACCCATCTATGCCGCAAGAGAAGAAAATTCATCAGATCTTCAAAGACACTGAGGATGGCGCATTCTATATGTTGCTGCGAAAAACCCGACCACGGTGGCAGTCCTCGTAAGCCTCGGCCAGAGCTTTGATAAATTGCTCTCTCAGCGTTCTATCGTCCGTCAGAGTGCCCCACCGCCAGATTTGATCTTAGTCGTCACACTCGCAAATGGCAATGTTCGCCAAGGAACTCTGTCCAACCAGATTACAGTGTACTAAAAGTGTTGAGTGGCGAGACCGCGTCTCGCCGCCTGATCCATTCCGCGTTCCCGTAGCGGCGGCGCTGCAGTCGAATAGTACTGAAACTTGAGGTCCGCCTTTGCAAGAGCCGTAGAAACGCCTGTCGATGGTGATTGTAACCCGCTGTTCATGGACGTGGCGGAAAAACATTCAGCAACACCTTCGATGGGGTAGGCGAAAGCGACAGAGGTGCGACGAAAAAGGTGCGCTGCTCCTTACTAATGCTTGTCACAAGCAGTGTGGCACGTCTGTCATGAAGCGTAATGAGGCTGAGTGTGGGCCGCACAGACACCTATGGTGAACAACAATGTGAAGTTGCCTTCAGCGACAGTCTCACCATCACGTAGCTCGTCACACACGACATCAACCAGGATGCTTGAACGCAAGGGCAACGTGATGATGTCGGCCGGAACAGGAAACGTGCCGAGATGGCTGTCATCAGGTTTTTCTGCTGCTTTATCTGTCGAGCACGTCACGGTGCGCTCTCGGAGGTCACTTACAGCACCATTTTAACGTAAAAATTCGATACCTAGGTTGAGGTTACGCGAGCATTCGGGAAGTATAAGGCAGCTGCAGAGAAGATTGTGCCCGCGAATGCCAATTCTAATCGTGCACATACCGAGAGGGGTGATGACGTGCCCACCAGCTGTGCGGATTCGTGTTTTGTAGCACGGCGTACTAACTTTATTGAGATGCGTCGCCGTTTTTCTGCTCATAATTCAGTAGTCAGCCCCTGTGTACAATAAAGCACTAGCATCGTGGCGGCCGGCTAGCACCACATGTATGTCTACAGAAAGTCAGATTTTTGATTTGAGAACTGTCGTCGTCGAATCGCTGCTGGTACGTACTCGCATAAATAGGGGTCCTTGCTCGTGTTTTTTGTTGTCCAATTTATCGTTTTTTTTTGTAGGTAGGTGATATTGTTGTGCATTTATCTGCTTGTTCGCCTGACGATTATGGCTTAAAAGCGGCTTGGAGGTCGAAAATAAAGACCCAAGCTCTATTGTAGGCTTCGTCGTCAACGCCACGTGCAAAGCACGTACGCTCAGTTTCTGCATCTGCAAAGGTATTATTCCGTATGAAGTCCTCATGCTGCGCGGGGTCTTTTCGCCTTCCTTTGGCCATACAAGGAGGATTCTCAAGATTTTACGCGCTGAATTGCATCGCCAAGTTCGCCTGCACAGGAATCGTCTTTGTGCACATCTTCATACTTCCCATGATTCATCTGTCGCTGGATTCCTACTGAAAAGTTACCTGCACTAGGCTAGGCAAGCTACCAAAACTCTTTGAATGCCTAAGCTGCTCTATGTTCGTGAGCGGGTCACCAGTGTTCGACGGAAGGCCAAGGGGAAGGTCCATGTTTCTGAAGACCTCCAGCTTCCTGATAACGTCATTCAAGTCCTTGTGTTAGGGCCGAAGCTCAGGCTTCAAAGAGAGAGAACAAATCCTCATCTCCTGACTGTCGTTCGTCAGGTGGCACGTCGTGCCAATGAAGGTGAAGAAGAAAGAACTACCTTTGAAGGAGTAGATGCCATTTCGCGTTATAAACCTGTGTGTTCTCACAATCCTGTTAAGCGTGTTTTGTCGTACCTGACAATAATTCGCTGTGTGTTTTGCAGGAACATAAGGAAGGTGGCTTTGCAGTTCTTTTGCGTTCATGCTGTTTAGAAAAAGCTAATGATGCTATTTCTAGGGTGTTCATTAGAAAAGATGGCGTATCAGTGAAAAAATTAAAAGCGAAGGCTACCAAAGTGTGCAAAAACAAGAACGTAGTTGGAAACTCTAAAAAGTATTCAAAAAGTAGAAGAATAGCCTCGATGTATTTTTAATGCAAAAAGTCTCAAAGTTAACACTCCTTTTCGAGTAATGGTCTCGAAAATAGGTCCTTGGCGAAAAGGCCTCACTGCTTTTTTCTGAGACAAACTTATTCTTCTCGAAGTCCAAGATCCGTTTTAAGTCAAGAATTCCTATAGTACTTTAGGTTCATGGAAGCTCATGAAAATGAAAGGCTAATAGCCTTCTCAATTGACCTGACAGACCTGTACTATTCCCTCCCCCATCCACAAATGCTAAAATGTGTTGGAAGTAGCATTGATGACTTTGGTGCTGTTAAGTTTTCTTCTGAGTCTGGTATATCGGCTGATAATTTTCTTACCTTGTTTTGAATTTTAACTTACATCGACGTTCATAAAATGGAACAATGATAATATTTTGCAAAAGCACGGTATATGTATCGGCTCTTGCGTCACGCCTGTCTTGAGGAATCAGTTTTTGGCAGAACTTGATAGAATTGTGGCTTATTGTATCGCAGAGACGACCGCTAAGAAAGTGTTCCTATATGTAGTTGATTTTGATATTTATTGACAGCTCGGGAGAAAATTTCCAAAATGGGAGTACTAGTGTGCTGAATGTGTTTTGTGATGGTCTTAAGCACGTTGAAGTGACAGTAGAAAGGCCTAGCGACGGACGAATAAGGTTTTTAGATTTAAGTGTTCAGTGTTCTGACAACCAGCTCTGCTGGTGCTATGATGAAACGTGCTAAGAAAGCTTTACTCCCAAATCATTCCGGTCATTCCAATTTAACCAAGAAAGCCATTGCGACGACTTACCTGAAAAACAAATTAAACAAGTCATGTGCGCACCTTATAAAGTAGAGCCTCATAAGATCACACGTTTGAGAGGATCGGGCTATCAGGATCTTCTTTTAGTTTCAGTTGTGCAAGAGGAGTTGAAAAGCATTCGTGAAAGATCAAGCCAGTCTAATGTTCATGTTGATTCACCGGTACAATTAAGACGCATGTCCATATTTTCATATCTTCACCAGCTGTCACATAACTTAAATAAAGTGCCACTTCGGGACAATATTCGGGTGCTATTTTCAGTACGTAACAAACTTGAGAAATTGTGTGTGCTGACGAATCCATCGTGTGGAGAAATGTTGTTGTGCACAAAAAGGCATACACACAAATTTGTGGAGTGCATTTCAATCGTTATTTATCTTATTCTGTTCACATGTGGGAAAAACTATGTCGGCCAAACCAGTAGGTGTGTGAATGAGCGATTGAGAGAACAAAATTAGAAGGCGGGTAAGCTGCCGCCAGAAGGTTTTCTCGCTCTTCACATTCACGCGTGTGGGTATTGGCATTTGTTCCAGAGTACAATCATTGTTGGTTGGCACAAGCATGAGATGACTCGGTTGATCTTAGAAGCCGAACATATTGATGCTCTTGGAGATATATGTATCAGCAAGCCTTCAATTGCTTTGTCACCCAAGGAACTGGGTTTCCTGCGTACGCAGTGATACGTGGTTTTATGTCTGATGATTTTGTTGTCCAATTTATCGTTTTTTATTGTAAGTAGATGGCATTGTTGTGCATTGATCTAAATACACGTGCTTGCTCGCCTGACCATTATGGCTTAAAAGCGCCTTGGAGGTCGAAAATAAACGTGTTCTTGGTAGTAGCGCTCTGTCCTAACAGTTTATTCCTTCCCGTGTCCATTTTTTCGCCTCGCGCTACATAAATGTCTTTCAAGTGCATCACCAACAAGCCTACATCGCCACTCTTGTCGAATACATTTTTCGTACAACGGGCCACTTTTTATTTGTTCCTCAAGACCCAAGCTGTATTGTAGGCTTCATCGTCAACGTGACGTGCAGGTCACGTACGCTCAGTTTCTGCATCCGCAAAGGTATTATTCCGGATGAAGTCCTCATGCTGTGCGGGGTCTTTTCGCCTTTCTTTGGCCATACAAGGAGGATTCTCAAGATTTCACGCGCTGAATTGTATCGCCAAGTTCGCTGGCACAGGATTCATCTTTGTGCACGTCTTCATACTTCCTTTCATTCATCTGTCAATGGATTCCTACTGAAAAGGTACCTGCACTTGGCTGGGCAAGCTACCGAACCTATTTCGATGCCTAAGCTGCACTATGTTTGTGAGCGGGTCACCAGTGTTCGACGGAAGGCCAAGGGAAAGGTCCATGTTCCTGATGACCTCCAGCTTCCTGATGACGTCATTCAAGTCCTTGAGTTAGGGTCGAAGTTCTGGCTTCAAAGAGAGAGAACAAAGCCTGAAGTCCTGACTGTCGTTCGTCAGGTGGCACGTCGTGCGACTGAAGGTGAGGAAAAAAGAATTACCTCTGAAGGAGTAGGCGCCATTTCGCGTTGCGAACCTGTGTGTTCTCACACTCCTGTTAGGCGTGTTTTGTCGTACCTGGACAATAATTCACTGTGTGTTTTGCGGAGAGATGAGGAAGGTGGCTTCGCAGTTTTTTCGCGTTCATACTTCTTAGAAAAAGCTATTGATGCTATTTCTAGGATGTTCAATGTAAAAGCTGGCGTATCGTTGAACAGAAGAAAAAGTAAAGGCTATCCAATTGTGCAAAAACATGAACGTAGCTGGAACTCTAAAAAGTATTCAAAAAGTAAGAAGAATAGCCTCGATGTAATTTAATGCAAAAACTCGTAAGTTTAACACTCCTTTTCGAGTAATAGTCTCGTAAATAGGTACTTGGCAGAAAGAACTCGCTGCTTTTTTGTTAGACAAATTTGATATTCTTGTAGTCAGAGATGTGTTTCTAGTCAATAGTTCCGGCAGCATTTTAGGTTTCATAGAAGCTCACGAAATGGAAGAGCTAATAGCCTTCTCAATTGACGTGACAGCCCTGTACTGTTCCCTCCCCCAACCACAAATGATAAAATATGTTGGAAGTAGCACTGAGGAATTCTGTGCTGTTAAGTTTTCTTCTGAGTCAGGTATATCCGCTGATAATTTTCTTACCTTGTTAGAATTTTATTTTACATCGACGTTCATCAAATGGAAGAATGATAATCTCTTGCAAAACCAGGGTATACGTATCGGCTCTTGCATCGCGCCTGTTTTGAGCAATCTGCTTCTGGAAGAACTTGATAGAATTGTGGCATATCGTCTCTCAGAGACGACCACTAAGAAAGTGTTCCGATAAGTAGATGATTTTATTATTTTTATTTACAACTCTGGGGAAAAGGTTTCCTAAGTGAGAGTACTAGTGTGTTGAATGTGTTTCATGATGTTCTTAAGCCCCTTGAAGTGACAGCAGAGTGGCCAAGCGACGGACGAATAAGGTGTTTAGATTTAGGTGTTCAGTGTTCTGACAACCAGCTCTGCTGGTGCTATGATTCGCGTGCTCAGAAATACTTACTCCCATTTTATTCCGGTCATTCCAAATTAATCAAGAGAGCCATCCTGACGAGTTGCCTCAAAACGGCATTGAACAAGTCATGTGCGCACCTTATGAAGCAGAGCTTTAATAGTCAGATCACACGTTTGCAAGGATGGGGCTATCCGGATCATGTTTTAGTGTCAGTTGCGAAAAAAGAGTTGAAAATGATTCGTGTAAGTTCAAGCCAATGTATTGTTCACGTCGATTCACCGGAACAATCAAGAGGCACGGCCATTATTTCATTTGTTCACCAGCTGTCCCATAACCTAAAGAAAGCGGCACTTCAGGAAAATAATGAAGTGCTATTTTCAGTATGTGATAAACTTGGGAAATTGTGTGTGCTGACAACTCCATCGCGTGGGGAAAGAGTTTTGTGCACAAAAAGCATACACACAAATTCGTGGAGTGCATTTCGATCGTTATTTATCTTATTCTGTTCACATGTGGGAAAAAATATGTCGGCCAAACCAGTAGGTGTGTGAATGAGCGATTGAGAGAACAAAATTAGAAGGCGGGTAAGCTGCCGCCAGAAGGTTTTCTCGCTCTTCACATTCACGCGTGTGGGTATTGGCATTTGTTCCAGAGTACAATCATTGTTGATTGGCATAAGGATGAGATGACTCGGTTGATTATAGAAGCCGAACTTATTGATGCTCTTGGAGATGTATGTATCAGCAAGCTTTCAATTGCTTTGTCACCCAAGGAACTGGGGTTCCTGCGTACGCAGTGATACGTGATTTTATCTGTGATGTTTTTTTGTTGTCCTATATATCGTTTTTATTGTAGGTAGAGAACATTTTCGTGCATTTATATTAATACACGTGCTTATCTGCTTGTTCGCCTGACAATTATGGCTTAAAAGCGGCTTGAAGGTCAAAAATAAACATGTTGCTAGTAGCGCTCGGTCCTCTCAGTCTATTCCTTCCTGTGCCCGTTTTTTCGCCTCGCGCTACATAAGTTTCTTTCAATTGCAATAGAAAGCTTAGTGGTTAGAGTGTATAATCATGTAGTGAAAGAAGATAATTTTAGGGCTTATTTCTTTTTGTTTGACATTACTTTCATGATTACATCGAATGGTAATGCATAAAATGCTTGAAACATTTTAAGAGTTTTTGAATATCTGACTGCTATGAAGTGTCACACAACACGGGCTGCACACAGTGGGAGGACAGCATGACAGCTTTATATGTTTGTGCAGTGCAGTTTGCTGCGAAAGCATGCATTTCACGTGCATGAGAAATGCACGTATTTCCCAGTTTGCCTTGACGGTAGCGCTGCTTTTTGAGGGTTGACTCACTGCGTAAGCAGCACTGAATAATGTTGGAACAGGTAATATGTATATACACTGTAACTTTGACCACTAATCTTTTTGTACGTTAAAGCAACAGACTATTTGCAGTAAACAGACAGGCTGAATGACATACTGATTTCTAGGCAATTTAAATACAGTTTAAAAAGAAGATGCTTCTCAAGTTGCAAAAAGAATGCAGTTCAATACACGGATTTTTATTTCCACCTCCAATCGCGCATTCTGGCCAATTGTCAGTCTTCTTAATGAAGAAATCTTAATGAAAATTTTTGATTTTCAGATGATTTTGAATTTTAAGCGTTGCTCATGAGTAGAACGATAGGCTTGTTTGCTTCAAGAGACAATACCTTGTGGGCTTTTTCCATTCGTGCCCTACCTTTGAATACTGCTTCAAATTGATCAGGCAATCTTTGCATATCTTTTAGTATGTTTGCACGATCAGTGTCAGCTTAAGCTATGCCATGAAAGCTGCCTACAGCGTCCAGCTTATATTGTTTCCGTGTGCAACTGTAGTTGTGGTTGTGCTGAATGGCTTTTTTATATATACAGTACACAATCAACGTGCTCCTTTAAAGTAAGTGCATCTTCCTATCGATTGTATATGTTTTCATATACGAGGCCTTAAGTTTTAAAAAGAATTCCTCAGTGTGCCACGAGGAAATGCGTGTTCTGCAAAAAATTTTCATCATAATCTACAGCTCTAAAGGCCTCGTCTACAACTTTGTGCAGGTTGATCTTAAGCAGAAAACGAGGAGCGGCAGCAGCCCCCATATAAGAGAACGCACTCCCCGAAATCCCCAAGATCTCTTTGATACGAACAGGAAAGTCTGTGTGACATTAAAAGCCAATACAATGATTACCTCACCAGTGCAGTGTCCTGCTCTTTCATCGCGAAAGACGAAGGGGACCACTCCAGAGTAACTTCATGCTGTGCACTGTGAGTGGTTCAGTGTTTTTTTGTCCAGCTACCAGTCACGAAATCATGTCAGATTCAGCCAGGATAGCTAAAGGGAGTCGGGCAGACGTGTGAATATTTGCTTAGGCAAATAGTGCCGATTTTTTCACTGGTCCTGTTGGGGTTACTGCAGCAAATGACAGAAGCTTCGTTACCTCTGTAATTGTAGAGATGCATCTGGGAAGATTTGCTGCATTAGTTCTTTCTATAACTGAGATCTGTCAACATTCTTTATTGTACAGGAGTTTTGTTCCTTACTTGTGGGAGTTTAGCCCTGCGCAGCAAAAATGCCACAACTCTATTTATGGAAGGCCCCAAGGCCCTACATGTAAGTTTTTTCGGCTTATTATCATAAGCACCTCGTTTTGGTGAACATGTTCATTTTAAACATGTACAGCGAAAAATTAGGATAACCGGTCCTTTTGTGGTCATCATGTTTCTCGCAATATTTTCTAAGCGTGTTTTGCATTACGTTCTCAATCTCTTTCTTGTGCATAGACAGTTACGCAGTTTCTGAGGATTCCAAGCACCGTATTGTAGTATAAAAAGCCAGGAAGCAACATATCACTAATTTTTGATGAATACAGTTGCTTAATCTTATGCAGGATACATCCCTAAACATTCGTGCATATTCATCAATGTAAGCTAATCTTAGTGTTATCTAAAATGAAGATAAGAGCCTACAGAAGGAAACACAAGGTGTTCCCGTCTGTAGGCTGTTTCTGTTCAACACAAGGTGTTTCCGTCCAACACAGTGGAAGTGCTTCAGACAGGCTGGCCAACGTTACGATGGTCGGACCTATTTTTGTAAAAGTCACTTTGCCATCCTTCGTGTGTTAGTTCAAAGGGGGTTAGTAGAGATGTCATCTTTTGATGTAGGCTAGTGTGCTAGTTGGTAATGTTCGTTTGAAGAAAAATCAATAAAGCAATCAATCAAGTTAGGTTGCGATTAAACAACGTGTTCTCTTGTCTGAGGTTGGAAGCAAGGGAAGCAAAAACAGGTGAAAGAAGAAAAGGAAAAAATAACAAAGAAAAGGGGATGCAAAGTGAAAGCAGTATGCTACACCACTCCTTTCCTTTGTTCGTGTCTATATAGCGGCCACTCCTTGTAGCACACCACTCCTACTTTGCATCCCCACATTTCTTGCTTTGTTTTTCCTTCTTTTCTTTTTTCACCTGTTTTTGACATTTGCATTGTCCTACCTAGTGCACGAATTGACGACGCATGGCTTTGCTATAGCAAAGATGCCTATGTGGTGTTGGATTAAACAGTGTATTGAACTTAATTCAGTTTGATTACGAGCTGATTAATTGCAATAGGTGCTTCCTGT
This sequence comes from Rhipicephalus annulatus, assembly GCA_013436015.1. Lineage (NCBI taxonomy): Eukaryota > Metazoa > Arthropoda > Arachnida > Ixodida > Ixodidae > Rhipicephalus > Rhipicephalus annulatus. Next base: position 288,718 of record WOVY01009545.1, on the reverse strand, counting down.
CTCTCCCCACACATCATCAAATGAAAAGTTTGCTTTTCGGTTTTTAGTATACAGGTACATAGCTTGTGTCTTGGGCTACTCAGAATTAATGTTGGTTTGCTGCTGTTTATGGTAATTAATTTATCCAATATAAAAATATCTTACCTTGCAAACTTTGCCCGACCTGCCTTTTTTGTTTTGTAAGGATAGCAGTAATGTAATGTAATGTAATGTAATGAAAGGATGTAATGTATTGTAATACAATGGCTCAATTATTGTAAGCCTGTGTGGCAGAAAAATTGCACTAATATTACTCGGCTTGAATTACCTTACACAACCACCTTTAATTGATAAGTAAACGAAATTTGATATGGCAAAAAAGTGATACGTTTAAATTTTCTCACAAACAACACCGAGGCAACATTCTCCGAAGCTGAGAAGGCACCTTTGTGACAAACATTTTTTCTCCGAAATATTCTTGCAATTTACTGTTTTCAATAGAATAAATTAGCACTATTTTAAAAAAAATAGTTGTAATGGTTGCCAGCCAAATAGGCTTCGCTGTTTAATGTGGAATGGGCCAGTGGGGAAAAGGACAAATGCTTGAACACTTTTTAACTTCTGGGCAATTTTTATAGCATTTCATTTTAGCAGCAATTGAACGAAACCCTTGTCTCTAAGCTTAGGCATAGAAAAAAACCAGAAGCAATCAGTGTAGTCTGCAAATTCACACAGTTTTGCTGTTTCAAGGCTTGTGCAGCCTAGTTTAGTGCGAGCTTCACCAATTCTTCAATTGAGATTTGACCAACAAGTTTTAGCGCCACAGTGAATTTTCAGCTGTCTATATTATTCCACTTACCTCGATAAAAGGTGGCAAGTAGAGGCATTGATACCATTACAAATGCGTTGTAGATAGTAACACAGTGCTGCTTTTTTTCTTTTATTTTTGTGATGCTTTGCTTGAATGCTGTGCTTTTTGTGGCATAGTTTATTTGTCCAGTGAACATAGGCCTTAAGAACTCACTCGAGCCTTGTTGAGCCCGATTGGTTATAATCATGGTAGCCTTTGTAAAAGTCGTAGCTCAGTTTTACTGCATTCACTTTACTGCAGTCAGTTTTACTGCATTTTTACTTTCCTAATAGAATAGTTATTAAAAATATCGGTATATAAAATGTTATGATCACGCTGTATGTACTAAGGCGTAAGCCGTTACAGATAGCACGTACACTTGACTCTTTTGTTGGTGGTTCAATTCTGTTACTCTTGCTCCACTATTTCTTTGTGGTAGTCTATAGTAGTCTGGCTTTCACAGATTTATAATGGCAGCTGCAACGCCGTGCTTGCTTTCATGGTGATTTTTCACCTTCATAAATTGCAAAGTTTCACGTCACAACACGGTTCAAGGTGGGAATTTTGTGCACAAACTGTAAAGTTAGCCAGCAAATGTACGTGTACGCAATATTTATTGTGCAGTGTAATTTTTGTATGAGAGGGAATACACAAATGCGTGGCCCGTGCCCTGAGGCAGCTGCTTGTAGGCGCGTTCAAGCGAGATCAATAAAAACCACAGCCTCTATTCCAGTCATCTAGTAATGAGCAAAACAACCGGCAATGGGAATATAGAACCAATGGCAAGATAGCGACCACCTCCCCTTTAAAACAATTGCATGAGAGGCCGGGCATAATCAACTTTTCGGGGGCAGGGCTGTATCTTTCCCCAAGTTTCAAATCACCAATGTCTGGTTGTTTTGGTCGCCACTAGATGACCGGAATAGAGGGTGTGTTTGCTATCGCTCCCACTTGTTCGCGCTTCAAGCAGCCACCAAAGCGCTCGGGCCATGCATTTGCTTGTTTCCTCTCATAAAATTTGATATTGTACATTGACAGCTTTTACTTTCGCTAAATTTACTGTACCGTTGAAAGTCGTTAGAACAACCTTGTTGTTATCATGCATGTAGCAGAGCTCATTGGTGCACTTGTTATAAAATTCACATTTGCATAACATGATGGGTTGTGTGTATTTTCCTTTCAGTTTCATTTTGTGTGTTATATTACTTGCGTTTGTGAACTAAGGTGCTTGCATGTGTATCTGTTATCATTTGTACTAATCATTCAAATTTTCAGGTGCCTCTGAAGGACACATAAAGGTGCATGGCAGTGACCTGCTGTATCTACAGCAGTGCCATAGCCTCAAGCAGCATTTGGCCAATCTCCACAAGGCTTTCAAGAATTATACACTACACCACGCTTTCACCATGCTATGAATATTGTTAAAGTATGATGTATTCGTTGTAAAATTGGTGCTGTTGCATTATGTTTTGTGCCCCCATTCAGTGGCAGAGGTACAACTCATAAAATTTCAGTGAAGCGTAACCTCAATTGCGCATCATCTACACTGAGATGTGGCTATTCACAGTTGAAGCGTATAGACAAATAAAACATATATTCATTGTATCAGGGCTGCTTTTGATGTACATATCAATGCTTTTGTAATTCAATTATTAAGTTTGTAAGTTTTTTTGTATATACATAAAACACTGCGTTATTTCGTTACAATGTTATCACAACTTACGTTGCCAAGCATGTTAATTGAGTAGCTTCTTAATATATTTGCTCTAAAAGCTTATTTCGCTCACGCATCCCGACTTTTGGAAAAATAAAATATTTCATTCTCTCATCATGCATCTTTAAGAGATATTGGGACGACTTGTACACAGTATTGCATGTACACTAGTTGTGGACGTCCGCTCAATCTACACATATTATTGCTTTCCACCAGATTCAGACATCCATTTCATTTCCGCATAATTAATACGTCTTTCCTTATGTGCGGACCTCTTCATATCATACGCCTTTTTTATATGTGGACCTTTCCGTATCACTCGGCGTTCCTTATATGCGGAGTGCCGCATGGTCTCTAAACATTACGGCTTCCGCATTCCAATAATTTCGTATGTAGGGCGTCCGTACGTGCGGAACGTTTCAGTATGGATACAAAGTGAGAAAAGTGGTAAGCAAGCCAGAAGTCAATTTGTAGTAGCCAGGTGTCTCACAGAAACTTTGGGGCCGAGTACAAAGTTACCAAAATGGCCAGCGGAGACCTCCCTTCCCGTGTCCATTTTTCGCCTCGCGCTACATAAATGTCTTTCAAGTGCATCACCAACAAGCCTACATCGCCACTCTTGTCGAATACATTTTTCGTACAACGGGCCACTTTTTATTTGTTCCTCAAGACCCAAGCTGTATTGTAGGCTTCATCGTCAACGTGACGTGCAGGTCACGTACGCTCAGTTTCTGCATCCGCAAAGGTATTATTCCGGATGAAGTCCTCATGCTGTGCGGGGTCTTTTCGCCTTTCTTTGGCCATACAAGGAGGATTCTCAAGATTTCACGCGCTGAATTGTATCGCCAAGTTCGCTGGCACAGGATTCATCTTTGTGCACGTCTTCATACTTCCTTTCATTCATCTGTCAATGGATTCCTACTGAAAAGGTACCTGCACTTGGCTGGGCAAGCTACCGAACCTATTTCGATGCCTAAGCTGCACTATGTTTGTGAGCGGGTCACCAGTGTTCGACGGAAGGCCAAGGGAAAGGTCCATGTTCCTGAAGACCTCCAGCTTCCTGATGACGTCATTCAAGTCCTTGAGTTAGGGTCGAAGTTCTGGCTTCAAAGAGAGAGAACAAAGCCTGAAGTCCTGACTGTCGTTCGTCAGGTGGCACGTCGTGCGACTGAAGGTGAGGAAAAAAGAATTACCTCTGAAGGAGTAGGCGCCATTTCGCGTTGCGAACCTGTGTGTTCTCACACTCCTGTTAGGCGTGTTTTGTCGTACCTGGACAATAATTCACTGTGTGTTTTGCGGAGAGATGAGGAAGGTGGCTTCGCAGTTTTTTCGCGTTCATGCTTCTTACAAAAAGCTATTGATGCTATTTCTAGGATGTTCAATGTAAAAGCTGGCGTATCGTTGAACAAAAGAAAAAGTAAAGGCTATCCAATTGTGCAAAAACATGAACGTAGCTGGAACTCTAAAAAGTATTCAAAAAGTAAGAAGAATAGCCTCGATGTAAATTAATGCAAAAACTCGTAAGTTTAACACTCCTTTTCGAGTAATAGTCTCGTAAATAGGTACTTGGCAGAAAGAACTCGCTGCTTTTTTGTTAGACAAATTTGATATTCTTGTAGTCAGAGATGTGTTTCTAGTCAATAGTTCCGGCAGCATTTTAGGTTTCATAGAAGCTCACGAAATGGAAGAGCTAATAGCCTTCTCAATTGACGTGACAGCCCTGTACTGTTCCCTCCCCCAACCACAAATGATAAAATATGTTGGAAGTAGCACTGAGGAATTCTGTGCTGTTAAGTTTTCTTCTGAGTCAGGTATATCCGCTGATAATTTTCTTACCTTGTTAGAATTTTATTTACATCGACGTTCATCAAATGGAAGAATGATAATCTCTTGCAAAACCAGGGTATACGTATCGGCTCTTGCATCGCGCCTGTTTTGAGCAATCTGCTTCTGGAAGAACTTGATAGAATTGTGGCATATCGTCTCTCAGAGACGACCACTAAGAAAGTGTTCCGATAAGTAGATGATTTTATTATTTTTATTTACAACTCTGGGGAAAAGGTTTCCTAAGTGAGAGTACTAGTGTGTTGAATGTGTTTCATGATGTTCTTAAGCCCCTTGAAGTGACAGCAGAGTGGCCAAGCGACGGACGAATAAGGTGTTTAGATTTAGGTGTTCAGTGTTCTGACAACCAGCTCTGCTGGTGCTATGATTCGCGTGCTCAGAAATACTTACTCCCATTTTATTCCGGTCATTCCAAATTAATCAAGAGAGCCATCCTGACGAGTTGCCTCAAAACGGCATTGAACAAGTCATGTGCGCACCTTATGAAGCAGAGCTTTAATAGTCAGATCACACGTTTGCAAGGATGGGGCTATCCGGATCATGTTTTAGTGTCAGTTGCGAAAAAAGAGTTGAAAATGATTCGTGTAAGTTCAAGCCAATGTATTGTTCACGTCGATTCACCGGAACAATCAAGAGGCGCGGCCATAATTTCATATGTTCACCAGCTGTCCCATAACCTAAAGAAAGCGGCACTTCAGGAAAATAATGAAGTGCTATTTTCAGTATGTGATAAACTTGGGAAATTGTGTGTGCTGACAAATCCATCGCGTGGGGAAAGAGTTTTGTGCACAAAAAGCATACACACAAATTCGTGGAGTGCATTTCGATCGTTATTTATCTTATTCTGTTCACATGTGGGAAAAAATATGTCGGCCAAACCAGTAGGTGTGTGAATGAGCGATTGAGAGAACAAAATTAGAAGGCGGGTAAGCTGCCGCCAGAAGGTTTTCTCGCTCTTCACATTCACGCGTGTGGGTATTGGCATTTGTTCCAGAGTACAATCATTGTTGATTGGCATAAGGATGAGATGACTCGGTTGATTATAGAAGCCGAACTTATTGATGCTCTTGGAGATGTATGTATCAGCAAGCTTTCAATTGCTTTGTCACCCAAGGAACTGGGGTTCCTGCGTACGCAGTGATACTTGATTTTATCTGTGATGTTTTTTTGTTGTCCTATATATCGTTTTTATTGTAGCTAGAGAACATTTTCATGCATTTATATTAATACACGTGCTTATCTGCTTGTTCGCCTGACAATTATGGCTTAAAAGCGGCTTGAAGGTCAAAAATAAACATGTTGCTAGTAGCGCTCGGTCCTCTCAGTCTATTCCTTCCTGTGCCCGTTTTTTCGCCTCGCGCTACATAAGTTTCTTTCAATTGCAATAGAAAGCTTAGTGGTTAGAGTGTATAATCATGTAGTGAAAGAAGATAATTTTAGGGCTTATTTCTTTTTGTTTGACATTACTTTCATGATTACATCGAATGGTAATGCATAAAATGCTTGAAACATTTTAAGAGTTTTTGAATATCTGACTGCTATGAAGTGTCACACAACACGGGCTGCACACAGTGGGAGGACAGCATGACAGCTTTATATGTTTGTGCAGTGCAGTTTGCTGCGAAAGCATGCATTTCACGTGCATGAGAAATGCACGTATTTCCCAGTTTGCCTTGACGGTAGCGCTGCTTTTTGAGGGTTGACTCACTGCGTAAGCAGCACTGAATAATGTTGGAACAGGTAATATGTATATACACTGTAACTTTGACCACTAATCTTTTTGTACGTTAAAGCAACAGACTATTTGCAGTAAACAGACAGGCTGAATGAGATACTGATTTCTAGGCAATTTAAATACAGTTTAAAAAGAAGATGCTTCTCAAGTTGCAAAAAGAATGCAGTTCAATTCACGGATTTTTATTTCCACCTCCAATCGCGCATTCTGGCCAATTGTCAGTCTTCTTAATGAAGAAATCTTAATGAAAATTTTTGATTTTCAGATGATTTTGAATTTTAAGCGTTGCTCATGAGTAGAACGATAGGCTTGTTTGCTTCAACAGACAATACCTTGTGGGCTTTTTCCATTCGTGCCCTACCTTTGAATACTGCTTCAAATTGATCAGGCAATCTTTGCATATCTTTTAGTATGTTTGCACGATCAGTGTCAGCTTAAGCTATGCCATGAAAGCTGCCTACAGCGTCCAGCTTATATTGTTTCCGTGTGCAACTGTAGTTGTGGTTGTGCTGAATGGCTTTTTTATATATACAGTACACAATCAACGTGCTCCTTTAAAGTAAGTGCATCTTCCTATCGATTGTATATGTTTTCATATACGAGGCCTTAAGTTTTAAAAAGAATTCCTCAGTGTGCCACGAGGAAATGCGTGTTCTGCAAAAAATTTTCATCATAATCTACAGCTCTAAAGGCCTCGTCTACAACTTTGTGCAGGTTGATCTTAAGCAGAAAACGAGGAGCGGCAGCAGCCCCCATATAAGAGAACGCACTCCCCGAAATCCCCAAGATCTCTTTGATACGAACAGGAAAGTCTGTGTGACATTAAAAGCCAATACAATGATTACCTCACCAGTGCAGTGTCCTGCTCTTTCATCGCGAAAGACGAAGGGGACCACTCCAGAGTAACTTCATGCTGTGCACTGTGAGTGGTTCAGTGTTTTTTTGTCCAGCTACCAGTCACGAAATCATGTCAGATTCAGCCAGGATAGCTAAAGGGAGTCGGGCAGACGTGTGAATATTTGCTTAGGCAAATAGTGCCGATTTTTTCACTGGTCCTGTTGGGGTTACTGCAGCAAATGACAGAAGCTTCGTTACCTCTGTAATTGTAGAGATGCATCTGGGAAGATTTGCTGCATTAGTTCTTTCTATAACTGAGATCTGTCAACATTCTTTATTGTACAGGAGTTTTGTTCCTTACTTGTGGGAGTTTAGCCCTCCGCAGCAAAAATGCCACAACTCTATTTATGGAAGGCCCCAAGGCCCTACATGTAAGTTTTTTCGGCTTATTATCATAAGCACCTCGTTTTGGTGAACATGTTCATTTTAAACATGTACAGCGAAAAATTAGGATAACCGGTCCTTTTGTGGTCATCATGTTTCTCGCAATATTTTCTAAGCGTGTTTTGCATTACGTTCTCAATCTCTTTCTTGTGCATAGACAGTTACGCAGTTTCTGAGGATTCCAAGCACCGTATTGTAGTATAAAAAGCCAGGAAGCAACATATCACTAATTTTTGATGAATACAGTTGCTTAATCTTATGCAGGATACATCCCTAAACATTCGTGCATATTCATCAATGTAAGCTAATCTTAGTGTTATCTAAAATGAAGATAAGAGCCTACAGAAGGAAACACAAGGTGTTCCCGTCTGTAGGCTGTTTCTGTTCAACACAAGGTGTTTCCGTCCAACACAGTGGAAGTGCTTCAGACAGGCTGGCCAACGTTACGATGGTCGGACCTATTTTTGTAAAAGTCACTTTGCCATCCTTCGTGTGTTAGTTCAAAGGGGGTTAGTAGAGATGTCATCTTTTGATGTAGGCTAGTGTGCTAGTTGGTAATGTTCGTTTGAAGAAAAATCAATAAAGCAATCAATCAAGTTAGGTTGCGATTAAACAACGTGTTCTCTTGTCTGAGGTTGGAAGCAAGGGAAGCAAAAACAGGTGAAAGAAGAAAAGGAAAAAATAACAAAGAAAAGGGGATGCAAAGTGAAAGCAGTATGCTACACCACTCCTTTCCTTTGTTCGTGTCTATATAGCGGCCACTCCTTGTAGCACACCACTCCTACTTTGCATCCCCACATTTCTTGCTTTGTTTTTCCTTCTTTTCTTTTTTCACCTGTTTTTGACATTTGCATTGTCCTACCTAGTGCACGAATTGACGACGCATGGCTTTGCTATAGCAAAGATGCCTATGTGGTGTTGGATTAAACAGTGTATTGAACTTAATTCAGTTTGATTACGAGCTGATTAATTGCAATAGGTGCTTCCTGTCTCTCCCCACACATCATCAAATGAAAAGTTTGCTTTTGGTTTTTAGTATACAGGTACATAGCTTGTGTCTTGGGCTACTCAGAATTAATGTTGGTTTGCTGCTGTTTATGGTAAATAATTTATCCAATATAAAAATATCTTACCTTGCAAACTTTGCCCGACCTGCCTTTTTTGTTTTGTAAGGATAGCAGTAATGTAATGTAATGTAATGTAATGAAAGGATGTAATGTATTGTAATACAATGGCTCAATTATTGTAAGCCTGTGTGGCAGAAAAATTGCACTAATATTACTCGGCTTGAATTACCTTACACAACCACCTTTAATTGATAAGTAAACGAAATTTGATATGGCAAAAAAGTGATACGTTTAAATTTTCTCACAAACAACACCGAGGCAACATTCTCCGAAGCTGAGAAGGCACCTTTGTGACAAACATTTTTTCTCCGAAATATTCTTGCAATTTACTGTTTTCAATAGAATAAATTAGCACTATTTTTAAAAAAAAATAGTTGTAATGGTTGCCAGCCAAATAGGCTTCGCTGTTTAATGTGGAATGGGCCAGTGGGGAAAAGGACAAATGCTTGAACACTTTTTAACTTCTGGGCAATTTTTATAGCATTTCATTTTAGCAGCAATTGAACGAAACCCTTGTCTCTAAGCTTAGGCATAGAAAAAAACCAGAAGCAATCAGTGTAGTCTGCAAATTCACACAGTTTTGCTGTTTCAAGGCTTGTGCAGCCTAGTTTAGTGCGAGCTTCACCAATTCTTCAATTGAGATTTGACCAACAAGTTTTAGCGCCACAGTGAATTTTCAGCTGTCTATATTATTCCACTTACCTCGATAAAAGGTGGCAAGTAGAGGCATTGATACCATTACAAATGCGTTGTAGATAGTAACACAGTGCTGCTTTTTTTCTTTTATTTTTGTGATGCTTTGCTTGAATGCTGTGCTTTTTGTGGCATAGTTTATTTGTCCAGTGAACATAGGCCTTAAGAACTCACTCGAGCCTTGTTGAGCCCGATTGGTTATAATCATGGTAGCCTTTGTAAAAGTCGTAGCTCAGTTTTACTGCATTCACTTTACTGCAGTCAGTTTTACTGCATTTTTACTTTCCTAATAGAATAGTTATTAAAAATATCGGTATATAAAATGTTATGATCACGCTGTATGTACTAAGGCGTAAGCCGTTACAGATAGCACGTACACTTGACTCTTTTGTTGGTGGTTCAATTCTGTTACTCTTGCTCCACTATTTCTTTGTGGTAGTCTATAGTAGTCTGGCTTTCACAGATTTATAATGGCAGCTGCAACGCCGTGCTTGCTTTCATGGTGATTTTTCACCTTCATAAATTGCAAAGTTTCACGTCACAACATGGTTCAAGGTGGGAATTTTGTGCACAAACTGTAAAGTTAGCCAGCAAATGTACGTGTACGCAATATTTATTGTGCAGTGTAATTTTTGTATGAGAGGGAATACACAAATGCGTGGCCCGTGCCCTGAGGCAGCTGCTTGTAGGCGCGTTCAAGCGAGATCAATAAAAACCACAGCCTCTATTCCAGTCATCTAGTAATGAGCAAAACAACCGGCAATGGGAATATAGAACCAATGGCAAGATAGCGACCACCTCCCCTTTAAAACAATTGCATGAGAGGCCGGGCATAATCAACTTTTCGGGGGCAGGGCTGTATCTTTCCCCAAGTTTCAAATCACCAATGTCTGGTTGTTTTGGTCGCCACTAGATGACCGGAATAGAGGGTGTGTTTGCTATCGCTCCCACTTGTTCGCGCTTCAAGCAGCCACCAAAGCGCTCGGGCCATGCATTTGCTTGTTTCCTCTCATAAAATTTGATATTGTACATTGACAGCTTTTACTTTCGCTAAATTTACTGTACCGTTGAAAGTCGTTAGAACAACCTTGTTGTTATCATGCATGTAGCAGAGCTCATTGGTGCACTTGTTATAAAATTCACATTTGCATAACATGATGGGTTGTGTGTATTTTCCTTTCAGTTTCATTTTGTGTGTTATATTACTTGCGTTTGTGAACTAAGGTGCTTGCATGTGTATCTGTTATCATTTGTACTAATCATTCAAATTTTCAGGTGCCTCTGAAGGACACATAAAGGTGCATGGCAGTGACCTGCTGTATCTACAGCAGTGCCATAGCCTCAAGCAGCATTTGGCCAATCTCCACAAGGCTTTCAAGAATTATACACTACACCACGCTTTCACCATGCTATGAATATTGTTAAAGTATGATGTATTCGTTGTAAAATTGGTGCTGTTGCATTATGTTTTGTGCCCCCATTCAGTGGCAGAGGTACAACTCATAAAATTTCAGTGAAGCGTAACCTCAATTGCGCATCATCTACACTGAGATGTGGCTATTCACAGTTGAAGCGTATAGACAAATAAAACATATATTCATTGTATCAGGGCTGCTTTTGATGTACATATCAATGCTTTTGTAATTCAATTATTAAGTTTGTAAGTTTTTTTGTATATACATAAAACACTGCGTTATTTCGTTACAATGTTATCACAACTTACGTTGCCAAGCATGTTAATTGAGTAGCTTCTTAATATATTTGCTCTAAAAGCTTATTTCGCTCACGCATCCCGACTTTTGGAAAAATAAAATATTTCATTCTCTCATCATGCATCTTTAAGAGATATTGGGACGACTTGTACACAGTATTGCATGTACACTAGTTGTGGACGTCCGCTCAATCTACACATATTATTGCTTTCCACCAGATTCAGACATCCATTTCATTTCCGCATAATTAATACGTCTTTCCTTATGTGCGGACCTCTCCATATCATACGCCTTTTTTATATGTGGACCTTTCCGTATCACTCGGCGTTCCTTATATGCGGAGTGCCGCATGGTCTCTAAACATTACGGCTTCCGCATTCCAATAATTTCGTATGTAGGGCGTCCGTACGTGCGGAACGTTTCAGTATGGATACAAAGTGAGAAAAGTGGTAAGCAAGCCAGAAGTCAATTTGTAGTAGCCAGGTGTCTCACAGAAACTTTGGGGCCGAGTACAAAGTTACCAAAATGGCCAGCGGAGACCTCGAGAAATTCGAGAAAAAGAACAGTTTGAGAAGCTACACAATCTTTCAACTTTTGGGGACACTCCGATCACTGTAACACCACACAGATCAATGAACACAACCCGTGGAGTAGTATCTGATGCCGATTTGCTTGGCCTGACTGAAGAGGAACTTCTGGAGGGGTGAAAGAGTCAGAATGTGACCAATGTACAAAGAATCATCATCAGAAGAGACAACACCCTATTCAAAATTTTCATATGTATGGAGTCCGCAGACACGGACTTATTGGAATATGGATCGCCATATCACCATATTATATGGAGATCCGCTAAGATGCGGAGATATAGATTCCCATAAGATGCGGACATAAGGCAATCCGCATAATGCGGAGAAAAGGATTGCCATAAGATACGGGCATAAGGCATTCGCATGATGTGGAGATAAAGATTGCCATGGGATGCGGATAGGATACAGCCACGAATTTCAATTTTCTGTCGAATATTGAGCCATCACAATTGCATGTTTAGTTCCACAGCATACAAAATTGCATAAATATCAACATATATATCACTGAAAGGAGACACGTGTAATTGGAGGCATGCAGCGAGGGTAAGAAAGCTTGGTAAAGCCATTATATGTTGTGCTGAAGAGTACATGTATAGCTTCAGAATTAATAATTTTCATAAAGAATTAATTCATGTCTATTTCGTGTTTTGTAATGCTGATTTATATTTGCGCAAGAATTTTTCATCAGACTTAGGTAAAAAGTGTTCGTTTGTATGTTGACTTGCATGATACCTGCTAATTAATTCCTATATTAGCAATATATATGCAATATCAATTAACATTCTCTGTCTTAATTATACACTTTTTACTACAAGCCCCAATGATAACACGTTCTTCCCATGTGTGCAAGCTCAGGTCCCAAAATCATATTCTTATGCTATGCATGAACTTGGTAAATAAATGCTTATGACGAAGGTTAACTGAACATACAGTTCAGGCTGCAATGTATTGTTTCAGCACTTCAAGCATGTCTGCGAGGTGCCTGTTGACGCATCTCTGGCGCTCGCCTTCGTTGCCGCAGTCGGATGTGCGTCGATGTGCAGGTCGAAAGCATCTAAAATAAATCGCAAATGAATGGTGTCAGACTAGAGCTTTTTACAGAAGGCAATTAAGACCAAACAGAATGACGAATTGCCATAAATAGCACCTAAGTAAATAAGAACAACTGCGCAGTTATAACAAGGAGGTTTTTCCACAGGTAGGTGACTGCAGACATGTGCAAGTAAACATCATGTGGGCCAGCATTCAATCACGTGCTCATTAAAGGCCAGGAATGGTCCATGCACAGAAGTAGCTCGCACATCCTCATGCTCAAGAACACTTAATGAAGCCTTTAGTAAGGACTCTTCAATTATTATGCTTTTAGAGGACAAGGCATGTATTACTTTCCTCATTCATGTATTTTTTATAGGTTGGACCACAAAGCCCTAAAAACAAGACAGCATCACGTACATGACTACTGAAGGGCCTTCATGAATTCAGGCAGATAAGCTCAAAGCCTGCTCCATATTTTACAGAAAAGAGATTCACAGAAGATCTACTGTCCTTTAGTAAGGACTCCTCAATTATTATGCTTTTAGATGACAAGGCATGTATTACTTTCCTCATCCATGTAGTTTTTCATAGGTTGGACCGCAAAGCCCTAAAAACAAGACAGCATCACGTACATGACTACTGAAGGGCCTTCATGAATTCAGGCAGATAAGCTCAAAGGCTGCACCATATTTTACAGAAAAGAGATTCACAGAAGATCTACAGTCCTTTAGTAAGGACTCCTCAATTATTATGCTTTTAGATGACAAAGCATGTATTACTTTCCTCATTGATGTAGTTTTTATAGGTTGGACCACAAAGCCCTAAAAACAAGACAATATCACGTACATGACTAGTGAAGGGCCTTCATGAATTCAGGCAGATAAGCTCAAAGCCTGCACCATATTTTACAGAAAAAGATTCACAGAAGATCTACAACCACGTTAATATGGCAGTCGTGATTACCAAACTAAAAACAAAAATGAGACCACCTTTCTGGCAAGATTGCCATGTAACTTTAAAGCAGCTAGAGCCAAAAGAAAAATATACTATTTACTTTTTGAGGGGGTGCCCGTGCAATCACACTTCCTCCTGTCAATACTAAATCTTATTTAATCATATTTTTACCACAAACTATGGTCCCTTTGAATTCAGATACACAGAATATGCACAATCAAGTGAGTATGATAATAATTTATACCAAACTAAATAGGAGAATGACCTTATTGGAAAGATTGCCATGTAGCTTCAAACCAAACAAGATTTAGAAACCTTTCAATTCCTACAAAAACGGTTACATCAGTACCCTATCACAGCCAGAGTATAAGATCACAAAATGCTACAAGTTTCATTTGTAACAAAATGAGCAAGACTTCATATTCATGCAGCAAGATGTGCCAATTTTCAAACTACGAACTATAAAGCTCCTATCTTTTTTGAGGCAATGGAGTGCACAAGCCAGAAATGCAACACAGTCACCATGCAATATTTTCTTTACCAGATATCACTTCTGCGTGTGCAGGCTTAGATAGTGCTCTTTGTTTGCATTGACAACTGAAGGAAATAATGGCTCAAAAAACGCCACCTTTGAATGACGGTTAAGCGCAACAATGGCCAGCTAAATTCACATAAGACTGCAAACAGTATGGCGTAAATGACACAGCAGCTGTCCCACATTCACCGATTTCACAAGTTGCACCAATTGTGATTGGTGCCGGTGGTAGGGGCCAAGAGATGGCTACAGGAACATATAAATTTGGTGTTAAATTCTCTCTCAATACTCGAGTTTTCGTGTGCATAATCTCTACATTCAGTTTCAATAACTAACTAAAGAATAGTCGAATGATTATGTTATGTGTCAGCCCTTTACCAATACAAAAAAGGAAGGTCAATGGTATGCTGAATCTCAGAGAGAACTTTTCAAAACTAAAGGTCACAAAAAAATGCCACTCACTTCGCAGTGCCAGCAATTTTACAGAAGATAGCGCTCTTCTTTCTGGAAGAGCAGGGCCTCCCTCCTTGTTGATAAACCACCGGCATGGGGCACCAGTTATACTACGGTTGTACAACTCTTTTAAGCCCCAATAAACCTTGGCGGTCTCGCACAAAGAGGGAGTCCTTTGGATCCTGCAGCAGCCACTTCCATTTATCTTGGCCCACGAAACTATCTGGTCCAAGGTTAACCTGCACAAGAAATATCAGAATGACAATTAAGTTCTTATAACTCCAGCATATGTAAATTCTGCTGCAAAAATGCCACCACAGTGACAAAAAATTCCCCATCACCTCACCCAGAATGTAATACAAAGCCAAATCTATTCAACACTACTATTTCAAATATTTCTGCTTCACCCAAGTATTCACCAATACTAAGGACAGGGAATGGCAAATTTTTTTTATAATGTCTCAAAACTTTGCATGTCAGCTAGGAATTATCGTGGGAGATCGCTACTTTCTTTGCTGTATTGCTGCCAAACTGTTTCTTTATGTGAGACTGGCTCAATTTTTACTGCTACAGGTAAATATTTTTGCCAGTAAGATGCTGAGCAAAAGACTGTCAACCCACCATGATGCACTTTGAGTGTTTCACGACAGCATGCAGACTATGGTGAAATTTCTCTTCGCCCTTAAGAAATTTTGTACCAATTTACGACATAGCTCGGGCACTGCACAAAGTAAAAAAATACTGTGTTAAGTTTGCGATCAATGAGGTCGGTAAAAATATATATGCCACTTTGAAGGTAGGTGCCCAGCTGTCCACGCTGCTAAAGTAAAACAAGTCTACTGCAACTGCTGCGGCTATATACTTATGCTATCATTGATGGCAAGCATGAAATTCTCAAAACACATGACAGGCTGATATGCAATAAGCCAAATAAAGTGCGACAGTCACATCAAATCAAGCTGGAGTTTAAAACAATGGCTGTGTATGGCACCCATGTCATTCCAAAGGCACACAACAAATGTAATTTTTTGTAGTTGTACCTAATGCGAGACTAAAGACAAAAATAACTGTCATATATTTACCACAGGGAAACAAGCCAGGCTGCTATGCGAAGATCAGCCAGACTGCTATGCAAAGGTCACATACTGAAGAATGGCGTCCCACGTCTTGTGTTCGACATCGACGTACATTGAGAGCATGTCGGCGATCGTCTTGTTAAGCCGCTCGGTGAGGCCGTTGGTCTGTGGGTGGTACACTGTCGTCCGGCGGTGTTTTGTTTGGCTGTATGCCAAGATCGCTTGGGTTAAGCCGGCAGTGAATGCCGTTCCTCTATCGGTGATAAGGACCTCCGGGGCGCCATGACGTAGGACGATATTTTCGACGAAGAACTTAGCTACCTCGGATGCACTGCCTTTTGGCAGGGCTTTTGTCTCGGCGTAGCGGGTGACGTAGTCGGTAGCTACCACGATCCACTTGTTTCCGAATGCCGACGTCGTGAACGGCCCCAATAGGTCCATACGAATCTGCTGGAAAGGTCGGCAAGGTGAATCAATTGGCTGCAGAAGTCCCGCTGGCCTTGTCAGCGGTGTCTTGCGTCGCTGACAGTCCCGGCATGTCCTCACATAACGAGTGACGTCGGTGTTAAGACGTGGCCAGTAGTACCTTTCTTGTATCCTCGCGAGCGTGCGAGAAACACCGAGGTGCCCTGCCATCGGATCGTCACGCAGGGCCTGCAGGAGTTCTGGTCGCAGAGCTGAAGGCACCACAAGGAGGTACTTAGCTCGAAGCGGTGAAATGTTTTTCTTTTGTAGAAGACCGTTTCGTAGAAAGAATGACGCAAGTGCGCGCTTGAATACCTTTGGGACTTCGGCGGTCCTGCCTTCGAGGTATTCTATTAGGGCCTTAAGTTCCGGGTCGGCCCGCTGTCGTTCAGCGGAGTCGTCGGTAGTTATCGTTCCCAAGAAGCAGTCGTCATCCAGGTCGTCGGGTAGCGGTTGGTCGACAGGGGCACGAAAGAGACAGTCGGCGTCGAAGTGTTTTTTTCCGGACTTGTAAATGACAGTAACGTCATATTCTTGAAGTCTCAGGCTCCATCGTGCGAGGCAACCTGAAGGGTCCTTCAAGGTGGCTAGCCAACACAAAGCGTGGTGGTCGCTCACAACTTTTATGGGCCTGCCGTAGAGGTAGGGGCGAAATTTCGACGTAGCCCAGATGATGGCGAGGCACTCCTTTTCTGTTGTGGAATAATTTGCTTCTGCTTTGGATAGCGATCGGCTGGCGTAACTAATAACCCTTTCAAGTCCGTCAGCCCTCTGCACAAGAACGGCGCCAAGACCTACGCTGCTTGCGTCAGTATGTATTTCTGTCTCGGCGAATTCGTCGAAATGGGCAAGTGACGGAGGCGTCTGGAGGCAATGTTTAAGCTCCTGGAAAGCGTGTTCCTGTGGCGTTTCCCACTTGAACTCTACGTCGGCCTTGGTAAGGTGAGTGAGAGGATCGGCGATGCGGGCGAAGTTTTTCACGAACCGCCTATAATAGGCGCACAGGCCCAGAAATCGGCGCACGGCCTTTTTGTCAGTGGGCGGCGGGAAGTTGGCGATGGCTTCTGTTTTCCGTGGATCAGGACGAACTCCAGAGTTGCTGATAATGTGCCCCAGAAACAAGAGCTCCTCATTCGCAAATCTACACTTTTCTGGCTTCAGTGTGAGTCCGGACGTCTTTATGGCTTGAAGTACAGCTTCAAGGCGCCGAAGATGCTCGTGGAAACTCGAGGAAAACACGACGACGTCGTCCAAGTACACAAGGCAAGTCTGCCACTTCAATCCTGCCAGTACTGTATCCATAACGCGTTGAAAAGTTGCAGGCGCTGAGCAAAGGCCGAAGGGCATCACCTTAAACTCGAAGAGGCCATCCGGTGTTATAAACGCCGTCTTCTCTCGGTCTCTTTCGTCGACTTCGATTTGCCAATAGCCAGTCTTGAGGTCCATCGACGAAAAGTACTTGGCGTTATGGAGCCGATCAAGTGCGTCGTCATTCGTGGGAGAGGATACACGTCCTTTCTTGTGATTTTGTTCAGGCGGCGATAATCGACGCAGAAACGTAGGGTTCCATCTTTTTTTCTTCACTAACACCACGGGGGATGCCCATGGACTCTTGGACGGCTGGATAATGTCATCCCGCAGCATTTTATTAACTTGTCTATTCATGGCCTCACGTTCTCGCGTCGAAACCCTGTACGGACTCTGACGGAGTGGTCTGGCATTTTCTTCGGTTATGATGCGATGTTTCGTGATTGGTGTTTGCCGAATTTTCGACGACGACGAAAAGCAATCTTTGTATTGCAGGAGCAGGGCCTTGAGCTGTTCTTGCTTATCGTTCGGAAGTCTGGGATTGACATCAAAAGCTATGGGAGGGGCTTGGTTCCTCTGAGCAGGTTCCGCAGAATCGGTGAGGGCGAAAGCACTGGTGGCTTCGACAATTTCTTCGATGTATGCGACCGTTGTTCCTTTGTTCACATGTTTGTACTCATTGCTGAAATTCGTGAGCATAACCGTTGCTTTGCCTCCCCACAGCTCTGCTATTCCTCTTGCGACGCAAATATTTCGGGTGACCAACAGATGCTGACTGCCTTCAACGACGCCTTCCAAGTCAGGTGATTTAGGAGCGCCGACTGAAATAATGACGCTTGAGCGAGGCGGAATGGTGACTTGTTCTTCCAGCACATTCAAGGCATGGTGTCCTGACGACGTGCGCAGCTGTAGTGCTTCTTCTGTGGATAACGTTATCGACTTTGTTTTTAGGTTGATGACAGCACCATGGAGGCATAAGAAGTCCATGCCAAGGATGACATCTCTCGAGCAGCGCTGTAGGACTACGAAGTCTGTAGGATAAATACAGCCGTTAATGGTGACTCTCGCTGTGCAGATTCCTGCAGGCGTTACGAGATGACCTCCGGCTGTGCGGATTTCAGGGCCTTTCCAAGCTGTCCTAACTTTCTTTAACTTCGCGGCGAACGACCCACTGATGAAAGAATAGTCGGCTCCAGTATCGACGAGAGCGGTCACACTGTGGCCGTCGATAAGAACGTCGAGGTCGCTAGTTCGCCGTCTCGCATTACAGTTAGGGCGTGGCGTCGGGTCACGGCTGCGTCGGCTTGTTCCGCTGCTTCCATGTTGCGTCGTCAGGCCACCTTCGGTAAGTGAGCTTTCGCCATCAAGGCTTTGCCTGGTTGGCGTTGTGTTCAGAAAGCTACGTCGCAGCGTCGTCGTCGTCGGAGGATCTTCGGTTGTTCGTCGCACAGCAACCGCACCTCCATCGGTTGCTGCCCTTAGTTTCCCGGATACGGGCTAAGAGACCGGCCCCGCGTTGGGCCAGAGTACTGCCGGGGGTGCGGTGACATGCGGCAGCTGGGCGACGGCGAACGGGAAGGACTTCGTGGTGTCCATTGAGTTCCTGCCAGGTAGTCGGCGATGTCATGTGGCCAATCTCCTGGCTGCGGACGCGGTGCATTGACGGCGAAGCCACGCAGTCCCATCTGTCGGTACTGGCAACGGCGGTATGTGTGCCCGGCCTCGCCGCAGTGGTAGCAGAGCGGGCGGTTGTCAGGTGCACGCCAGACGTCCGTTTTCCTCGGCGCACTGCGCTGGCCCGCTGGGGAACGGTAGGACGTCGGTGGAGGTGGTGGTGGCGGTGGCGTCTGGCGACGGAAGTGCGACGGGGCGGCGTTTTGGCGTGGACAGGGAGGAGCGTTGTGGCGCACTGCAGCGGCGTAGCTCATAGTTTCTGGCTCGGGCAGCGGTGTTTGGGGAATTCGAAGCGATTGCCGGACTTCTTCTCGCACAATGTCGGCGATCGAATCCACTTGAGGCTGCGGCGAAGGCAACAGTTTGCGCAGCTCGTCCCGCACGATCGCTCGGATCGTTTCACGCAGGTCTTCGGAGTCACTGGCTTGAGCAGCAGCGGATTTTGGAGTCAGGCGACGATTATACTGTCTGGTGCGCATGTCCAGGGTTTTTTTCGATGGTGGTCGCCTCGGATACAAATTCTTGGACGGTGTTCGGTGGATTCCTCATTAGTCCCGCGAAGAGCTCCTCTTTGACCCCTCGCATGAGGAAACAAACTTTCTTCTCCTCAGGCATGTCTAGGTCAGCCTGACTGACAGAATAGGCGGGTCATCTCCTCTGTGAAAATTCCAACCTTTTCATTTGGTAGCTGAACCCGGGACTCTAGTAGAGCAGCGGCCCTCTCTTTGCGAGCGACGCTCGCAAACGTTTGCAGAAATGCGCCGCAGAAGACATCCCACGTTCGGAGCGTGGACTTCCGATTCTCTAGCCAGGTCCTTGCGGTGTCTTCCAGGTAGAAGTACACACGACGGAGCTTTTCTTCGTGGTCCCAGTGGTTGGAGGGCGGCCACACGGTCGTATGTTTCTAGCCAGGTTTCCGGGTCTTCAAAGGATGACCCATGGAATGTTGGTGGTTTCCTGGGTTGATGAATGACGATCGCGGGCTGGGACGCTCCGGTTGTCATTGTCGCTGCAGTCGAAGTCATGGTCTTGGTCTTCCGCGCCTTGTCTTGTAGAAGGCCGTACTCCGGTGGGAGACCTTGCTGTCGGCGGCTTGTTCGCTGCTCTTGGTTGGCGTCGGTGTCTTCTCCGCTACGTGGGCTGGGTTCATGGCTTGACGGGGGCATCCGGTACATGAACGAAGCAGCACCTCCACCAGATGTCACGGAGTCGTGACGTGGCCGAAGACAGGAGACTTCGTGTTGGGATTTAACTGTTTAATTGGGCCCCGCCGCGGTGGTCTAGTGGCTAAGGTACTCAGCTGCTGACCCGCAGGGCGCGGGTTCGAATCCCGGCTGCGGCGGCTGCATTTCCGATGGAGGCGGAAATGTTGTAGGCCCGTGTGCTCAGATTTGGGTGCACGTTAAAGAACCCCAGGTGGTCTAAATCTCCGGAGCCCTCCACTACGGCGTCTCTCATAATCATATAGTGGTTTTGGGACGTTAAACCCCACATATCAATCAAATCAACTGTTTAATTGGGCGAACCTGTGCTCGGTAAACGGAAAGTCCAACTACAGCAGCAGTCTTGCACAGATAGCAGTCTCGGACTGATAGCGGCGAACGCAGCGTGGGCCTTCGATCAACAACTGACAAGCGGCGAAACGCGTCGGCATTTATACTCTTGCCGTCGAATGTTCTAGCGTTATCGCTGGCGGTGGCGTAGGTTCCAGAACAATCTGTACCGTTCGCACGGTGGGCGTGATCTTATTGAAATGATCAACTACAGTCCGGAACCTTCTCGAAAACTGCAGGCGCGATTTGCGCTGAGAATCGTGTGGTGTTTTGGCACGATAACAAAAACTTGGGAAATGGAACGTGGCAATACATATATATATATATATATATATATATATATATATATATATATATATATATATATATATATATATATATATATATATATGAGATCTAACAGACAATGATGTTAAGGACTGTATAGGGGGGGAAGTTATTAGACCAAATTGTAATGTAAGCTTTTCTTCCTTCACGTTTACATTACGATTGGGTATACTAACTTCCCCTATACAGTCCTTGGCTTTATTGACTGTTAGATACTGTTATTAATGTGTCAAAACACAAAAAACGACCACCCTTAAGTATACAATTCAATGCTTACCCTTGATATATATATATACATATATATATATATATATATATATATATATATATATATATATATATATATATATATATATATATATATATATATATAAGAGAGAGAGAGAGTACTACGCACGTTGGTCTTGCACGGACGGTATATGAAAGACGATAGTCTTTTTTGGGGACCTTCGACGCAAAAATTTTGGTCTGGCTGTCTTTCTGTCTGTCTGTACATTTGTCTGTTTGTCGTTTGCCCGCAGTAGCGATTCATTTTATGGCACTAAAGTGACCAAACGATACCACAAATGGCCAACCCCATCAACAGCGCCCACCAATATTGCTCAGTTTTCAGTGTTCATACTTGTGCGATTGTCAATTTGAAAGGAATTATTGCGCATACCTGAGCCACTATATCAAGACGTCCATATTATGTATGCATATATTTTACGAGGAGGCGCACTCGGCTGCACGAGGTTTGACTGACCGTGTGCCGGGTACCGTGTGCCGGGTATCTCCTGGGCGACCTGAGCCTCTCTGCTCGTACAACGAGATATGCAAGCACCACTATCTGTCAAGAAGACTGCTGCCTCTACCACACTCCTCGCTATGCAGGGCCCAAGCTGTTACTCTCCGACTGCTACAAACAAACACTTACCCGAGCCCTGCGGCACTGCACACAATGTACCCTGAACGGTTTCCAAGCCCGGACTGCCCCCTGTGTGGTGGTTATGCGGACTTCGAGCATGTACTGTGGGGCTGCGCCTCTGCCGGTCCCCCTTTCACCCAAGAGGAAATGAAGCGACTCATTAAGGCCCAGGACCAGACCTCTCAAATCCTGGCCGTCCAGAGGGCCCGCGCGAGGGCCGTCAGGTTTAACCTGATGGTCCCCGAGTGGGCCTAGCCAGGTGACGCTGAGTTTACTCGCGTCTATTGTGGACCAAATAAAGTTGTTTCACTCACTCACTCACTCACTAGAAAAGGCATACATAAGTAACTTTCAGGATCGTAGCCTTCAAAACGCTGCGCTGTCTATGCAACGCTTGCAGGAAATGGCAAGTGTTTTCAACGCTTCGCTAAGACTAGGGAGCCTAAATGAACGACCGTTTTTAGGGTGGAGACATCTTAATAAGTGCCTTCAAGAAACTCAGCCAAAACCAGCGGGCAACGGGGCACGCTGTTGCCAGCTTCCACCAAATTCAGCATAGTTTTCTGTGCACCGCCATTTTGGAGCAAGCCGCCCTTGTAACAACACACAACACCTGGGCTTTTCACAGCGGCGGTTCTCAGGGTCGTGTAAGCGACCCAGTTCTCAAAGTGAGCGCACGAAGAAATTCGCAGCCCTCACACAAACACTTGCGACATAATACTGAGGTTACGCTGACACGAACGCAAGCGTGGCAACAGCTCAGACTAGCGAGCGCGTCTCCGTACAAACGCGCGGACGCGTCCCGTTTGTGGGCTTCCTACTCGCAAGGCGTGGACGCAGCAACGACAACTTCGGTTATCTACTCATTCGCGAACACCGCGAAACACATATACGTGTGCCGCAGGAAAAAACAGTGAACGAAATACGCAGTACTCACAGAGCAAATACGAGACGCACTGGTGGGCTCCCAGCCGTCTCGCTTCACTTGAGCCAGCCATAGCTGTCGTCGGCCAGGGCTCGCTGGGAAGCGGAACATTCGCACCCCCTTTCTGTTGTGGTTAGTGCAGAGCGGTACGCAGCATCCAGGCATTCTAAGGCTTCACCGGCAGCGTTTAACACGCTATCGCAACGTTCGACGCCGTATTATTGAGAACTAAACACAATCGGGCGGAGACGCAGTGCGGGCACCAAAATGGGGCGACAGCGCGGCGTTGCTGTCTGGCAACATTGTGTTTTGGCGGGCGGCGGCATGTAGTGGGTCAAAGGCTGACATCACCCTTAACACGGCGGTTCATGTAGGCTCCCTAGCTAAGACGACACAGTGGTGGCACCTACCCGTCGCCTTGCGTTCTACACCTCATCACCTCAGAGACGAGTGCGCGCCCTGTCAGATAACTGTCAGATAGCGCTCATGTCTCACGTGTGACGTGACTTGATGCGCTCGTTCGCCTTCGCTGCATGCTCGAGGCACTCTAACGCACCCCCTCCAGAACACCATTCACCAATGTTCTTGCGCGGAAGATAAAATAAACGTTTTGTTTACTCTCTCCAGAGGCAATCCTATTGTCTTTCGACGACATTTGCGGTATAACATGCAGATACGGGGCCAATTTTCGTTCTTTCGTTCTCACGTTTCAGCTAGTGGACCACCCTTTGTCAATGGTAATTATTGCGATAGCAATTACATGGACACTCTCCGCTGTATTTTGTCACCGGCGTTCCCATCACTCATCGTACATATACCTATAATATGAAAACACAAGAAAGAAGAAAACCTGAAAAAGATTCCAGCGCGCTAAATCAAACGTGGAACCTCGGAGTCGTGAATGCGAAGCGTTAACCACTGAGCCACCGCAGTGCGCTTCCGTCAACGTTCAAACGGCAAGCTGTTTATGTCTACCACTTACCGCTGGTGAAGAGAATCTCCAGGGGCTAAGGAGGGGGAAGGGGAACTATTACGTTTTCAGCATTACCAGCAAAATGGCACAATGAGCGCGCAAAGCGCGTGTTCGCATCTCCCACGCGTACTCTTACCCTCAGAATAGAGAAGGTAGAGGCTCGCTCACGCGCCCTTATTTCTCGGTAGAAACGATCATATGTATGGGCTGGCGTTAGGATATCGCTAGAACCTTTCTGTTCTATTTACCGGGCGCACAAAGATCACTGCAATCGATGCACAGCCTCTGTTTGCGATAAGGACACTATTTTCAGACAAAGAGAAATAACAAATGAGACGCTAATTCGCGTTCATCTGTACCTGTGAGTGCGTTTCGTGCGTCATTTTTTGCGTGAGAAACGCGGGGCACGTTTCGAGCTCCTTGCCATTCAGCGCATGACCTTCCAATTTGTTGCTAGCGTATTCAATGCTTCGCCTTTGCGGCAAAGCTGTGACTTTTATATATACATGTATTTTGAAGAAACTTTTTTAATAGACTAAACCTACTTGGAAAGAGAAGAGACGCAACTGGTCGGCTGTCTTAATTTTGTTTTCCCACTTGTTCGACAAGTGGACTGGCGTTTGTCAGGGTTCACGAACACGAACTTTTTCATGGCCTGACGAAGACCAGTCCACCAGTCGCAACCGTCGAAACAGAAAATTAAGAATCTGCTATTCCGCTAACATATATAAGTATATATACACCACCAGGGCACTATGTCCAATCCTACGCTCTTACACTGTGTCCTTGATCTTTGTTTTGTTTTTGTTTTGTTTTTGTTGGTACGGTGTATTCGCTGAAGAGACCACTCCACTCCCTGACGTGTTCAGGCACACCGTTCACCTTGAATGTCTCGATCGCCTTGAAGTGGGGCAGCACGCTGGAGTGATTCCATCCTGTCGCTCCGAAACGCCTCTCCCACGTGTTGAAGTCACATTTGCTTCCCCGTACGAATGACATGGAGTTTATAGAACTGGCGGCGCCCACTATTATCCCCTGGTTGATGGTTGCCATCTGCCTCGACATGTATGAAATGAATTCATTTGCACAATGCCACAAAAATTGAAACATAGCGAGTAAAGGTTTAATACAAAATATACAAGTCTAAACATTGTAATGAACACTGGAAGTTACATGAATAATAAAAATATATATACAGATGAATTAATCATTCGAGGAACATACATTTGAGGAATCATTTGAGGAAATCATTTGAGGAGATATCATACAAGAATAAACATGCGCCCCACCACGGTGGTCTAGTGGCTAAGGTACTCGGCTGCTGGCCCGCAGGTCGGGGGATCGCATCACGGCTGCGGCGGCTGCATTTCCGGTGGAGGCAGAAATGTTTTAGGCCCGTGTGCTCAGATTTTGGTGCACGTCAAAGAACCCCAGGTGGTCAAAATTTCCAAAGCCTTCAACTACGGCTACTCTCATAGTCATGTGGTGGTTTTGGGACGTTAAAACCCACATATCAATCAACCAATCAAGAATAAACAGGCCTTCTAACCGTTTTAATTAAGGTTACAGGCTTAGTTGTTGCATTTCAGCCTGGTGTGAGGTTGAAGTAATGTAGCCAAAAAATTCAGCGCACCACATGCGTGTTTATTTCACCATCTTAGCGCTGTTTTCGCGGATGGCGGAGGAGTAGAGGTGTGAAACAGGGTAATACGGTTTCTTTACAGGGGCTCTGCGACGATCGTCTAGCCAAGCGCGTACAATGTAGACGGGGAACACGTGCCCATCACCATCGTTTATAGTCTGAACCCGGCTTGCAGGGCTACTGCTTTTTATGAAGCCACGGGTTCTTGCGCAGCTGTCATATTTCCGAACTTCCTCTTAACAGTGCATATACTTTCCCGAGAGCGATCACAGTTTCATTCTCCACGTCGCTACGGGTTTTCACGTCGGTATGAACTTTCGCCTTCACATTCATTGAAGTTCTAAGCATTCTCCGTATTTTACGTTGTCAGCACGTAGGGGCCCGAATGTGGTATGCTGTCATGTCACCCGCTTGACATCACGTGGCCAGAACGACGTATAATCAGCCCTATAGCATAAAAAAGGGGTTGGAAAGGGGACTGAGGTTGAAGAAGAAGAAGAAGAAGAAGAAGAAGAAGAAGAGAAGAAGAAGAAGAAGAAGAAGAAGAAGAAGAAGAAGAAGAAGAAGAAGAAGAAGAAGAAGAAGAAGAAGAAGAAGAAGAAGAAGAAGAAGAAGAAGAAGAAGAAGAAGAAGAAGAAGAAGAAGAAGAAGAAGAAGAAGAAGAAGAAGTTTACTGAGAAGAGGATGTTTAATGAGAAGAGGATGTTTAATGAGAAGAGGATATTTAATGAGAAGAAGGAGACGTCGGCCTTGAAGCTGGTTTCTGGCCTGCTACTCCACGCGGGGGTAAGGGGAAAAAGAAAAAAATGAGGAGGGGTGATTGTGGTATAGCACAATGAGTCACTGCACAGAATGTCTCGTTCGGTGTTGTACGCGCACAGAAGTCTCTACATTATCAGATTCTCTAAAGACGGGAATTCAAACCTGTCTTGCTTAGAAATGTGAGCAGGCCTTTTCGACTGCGTTCAGCGTGATCCACACGTTCCCAAGCGCCCAAAAGTTGCTCTTCCGGAAAGGGTCGGTAGTCTAGGTCATTTATGAGGCACTTAAGAGATTGTCTTTCAACTGCGTATAAAGGGCACACACACTGGATATGATTAATAGTTTCTGGCGTGTTACACAAGCTTCAGTTGGAATTTCGCTCTTGTACTATCATGTATAAGTATCGTCACGTACATGCAACAGCCAGCCGCAGTCTATGTTGTAGCATTTCTTGGTCTCTCCTTAGTCGGAACAGAAAGCGAAAAACAAGGCGAAAGTTAAGCCTGTAAATGCGCTTGTGGCGATAATCCGGATCATTCTATAGTCCTTGCATAAATGTCTGTATATCTTTAGCCAGCCAGGAGTTGATGTCGTATCGAAAAAAGTGAATTGATATCACTTCACCACTAGCGTGCGACATTTTCGCTTCTGCATCAGCTTGTTCATTCCCAGCTATGCCAGAATGACTAGGAATCCATTGCGACGCAACAACAGTATGTCCGGATTGAAATACCTCATTCAAAATATTCATTATGTCACACACCAGAGGACTGTATGTAGTGTCTTGTTTCATGTAGTTTCTAATTAGCTGAAGGGCCAGCTTGGAGACGCAAAATAATGTCCATTTCACAGGACTTTGTTGTAAAATGTAGCACGCAGCTTCTCAGGTGCTGGTCAGCTCGGTGGCAGTAGATGATGTCCGGTGTGATATTTTGAAGCATTCAGTGATTCTGATTTGAGGCACAGCGAAAGCTGCTGCTGAGGAGGTCTGCGTGACAGAGCCATCTGCGAAAATGTGTACTACATATTCGTACATAAATTCAATATACAACAAAGTGAAATGCTTAAGATTAGCAGTTGGTATTTTTGACTTTTTTGTTCAACCTGGGATCGAAAGTCGTACGATCGGCTTAGGAATCGTGCAGAGTGGTATGACGGAGATAACATGCGGTGCATAATTTGATGGCAGCAGATCTCGGTGCGACATAATGGCTTCTGAGTATGCAGCATTGGGCCGTGTGTTAAAAGTGTCTGCCAGTGAATGGTCTCGATGCCTTGTCAGTAGCCTCAGATGTACTCGTAGTGGTTCGTGTTGAAGATAAACACAAGCTGGACAAGCATGTGATTCAGCAATAGTGCCCCATTTGGAAGTGCATCGAGGTACTCCTAGGAAAATTCTTAGGGCACGCGCCTGAGCTCTCTCGAGTGTACGTACAGCCGATGTGCGAGCACGGGAGAGAACAGGAGCACTGTAGCGAATGTATCCAATAAAAAGGGCCTGTTATAGCTGCAAAAGATGGTCCCTATAAATTTCGACACATATGGCAAATGGCCTGGACAAAGCTGGTTAGTTTTTTCTTAGCGATGAGATGTGCTTCGACCAAGACGAATCACGATCTATGATAACTCCGAGGAACTTGTGATGAGTTACCGAAGGTATTATGTTCCCATTGATCACTATGAAGTAGCAAGCTATAAATTTACCCGTAAATGGCAGGGTTGCACTTTTCGTCGGTGACAGTTGCAGTCCGCAGGTACTAAGGTATGCAGGTGCTAAGGTACAGCACGTTGTAGTTTCGTTTGTGCTCGCAGACGTGTTAGACTCGTGGTCCAAATGCAAATGTCATCTGCGTACACAAACACCGAAATTTCACCTCCTAGTTTGAGAAGCTTTTTCACGAAGCAAACAAGTACAAAATTAAATAATGTTGGGCTCAGGACTCCATCATGAGGCACGCCACGATAGACGGGATACTCATTTGTGTCACCATCAGCAGTAGACATGAATATAGTTGACATATATATATATATATATATATATATATATATATATATATATATATATATATATATATTAGTGTGCGACATTTTCGCTTCTGCATCAGCTTGTTCATTCCTAGCTATGCCATAATGACTAGGAATCCATTGCGACGCAACAACAGTATGTCCGGATTGAAATGCCTCATTCAAAATATTCATTATGTCACACACCAGAGGACTGTATGTAGTGTCTTGTTTCATGTAGTTTCTAATTAGCTGAAGGGCCAGCTTGGAGATGCAAAATAATGTCCATTTCACAGGACTCTGTTATTTCACAGGACTCTGATATATATTTCACAGGACTCTATTCACAGGACTCTGATATATATATATATATATATATATATATATATATATATATATATATATCAGTAGACATGAATATATAGACATTAATATAGACATGATATGTAGGGTTTAACGTCCCGAAACCACCTTATCAATATGAGTGACGCCGTAGTGGAGAGCTCCGGAAATTTCGACCACATGCGGTTCTTTAACGTGCACCCAAATCTGTGCACACAGGCCTAGAACATTTCCGTCTTCATCGGAAATGCAGCAGCCGCAGCCGGGGTTTGAACCGCCGACCTGAGGGTCAGCAGGTGAGTACCTTAGCCGCTAGACCACCATGGTGGGGCGTCCTTAAGATAGCTGGGTATTCATGGATGCATGTGGCCACATATGCCATAGTCTTCAAGAGCATTTAGGATGGCATCATGCTGAACATTGTCGAATGCACCTTTGATATCAAGAAATACTGCAGCCGTTAATCGGCGGCGTCGTTTCTGATGTTCAATGGTTGTTGCCAAATAAATCGCTATGTCAATCGATGACCTTCCCTTCCGGAAGCCAGTCATGGCGTCTGGATATACTCTTTGCTTCTCTAGAAAGCATTCCAAGCGCATCATAATCATTCCTTCCATGAGTTTTCCTACAGAACTTGCTAGCTCCCCAGGTCTGTAGGATAGCAAATCACGGAGAGACTTGCCAGGTTTCAGCAATGTCACGATCTTGCTAGTTTTCCAGTGTGGTGGTACAGTTCCAGATTCCCAAGAAAGGTTGTACAAAGAAAGCATCTCTTCGGTTGCCCGAGGACCAAGGTGGCACAGGGTAGCATAGGTGATTCCATCAGGCCCAGGTGCACTAGAACATTGCGAAGTGGACGTAGCCACGCGAAGCTCTTGTAGCGTGAAAGAATAATCCAGACGGACGTATGCCGCAGGGGGTGCGCACCGAAGCAGTGCGCCATCCGTTGTTGCAGAGCCGGAGAGGTGCATGCAAAATTCTTCTGCAATCTGTATCTCGCTGCATGTACTTATGATGGCCAATGCACGGAAAGGACGCAGTTGCTGAGGAGAAGATGGTATAGCTCGTACTGTGTGCCATGTCTTAGACAGTGGTTTTCGAGGGTCCGGGGTAGTGCAAAATGACTTCCAGTTTTGGCAGCCAAGCTTTTCCAAGTACCTCTGAATTTTCTTTTGCACGTTACGAGAGGCCTTCAGGTCTGTGATCGATTTCGTTCGCCTGTATTTGCGTTCAGCTCGTCGACGAACTGCCCTCAGCTCTTCGTATGCCACATCAACCGGCTTCCTTGAATTATACGTTTCGACAACTCGTGTAGTGGTCTGTACTGCTGTGGCAATACTTTCTTTCATTTCTGTCGGAGACATGGAGCTACAAAACTTTTATAGCTCTTCTTGAAAAGACTGCCAATCTGTGCATCGCCTTCAAATGCTTTCAACGCCGGTATACCATCGTGGTTTTATGTAAGTAGGAATGTGATCACTACCATATGTTTCAACGTCTGCGCACCAGGCGGTGGATGTTGAAAGGCGCCGAGAAGCGATAGCTAAGTTGAGACAGCTGCTGTACGTTGAGCCACGGGAGATATGTTGGTGATCCGTCATTAATATGAAGGCCATTGTTGCTTGTGAAGTCTAGGAGTTGTCTTCCCCGAGTACTTATGACGCTGCTGCCCCAAAGATGTTGATGTGCATTGAAGTCACCTACAATGATGTGAGGTCCTTGAGTCGAGTCGATGAGAGGTTTCTGGTGTTCAGCGTCCAATCTCCCGCTCGGGGAAATGTAACCACCAATGATCAATACCGTTTTTCTTTTTAGCTTCAACGTGATAAAAACGTACTCATTGCTGGTACGCATAGGTATTTCGTTATGGGAATATGTGAGGTCACAACGCACGAATCGCATAACTTTGCTAGGGTTCCCACTTGTGTGGGAGGTGAATTGTTAATATCCAGGCAGTCTGAATGGTAAAGTCATATTCGGCTCACATATCACAGCACCAGGAAATTGATATTTCAGCATCCTATGCTTAAAATCTCCAAGGTGACCTTGTAATCCTCGAGCATTCCATTTAAATATAACAGAACGACTGACTTTACATGTAAGGGTGAGGAAGATGGCAAGGAGACATAGAATTTATTAGCACAGCGTGCATAATACAAGAAGGCAGTAAAAAGAATTGGGGGTGAGGAGGAGAGATGTACGTATCAGGAAGAAACAATCATAGCATAACCATGTGTATCACACCATGGGAATGGATTGGAAAGGGCAGTGAGGAAGAGCGTTGTGAAGATGAAGGAGAAAAGGCGTAGTAGGTTAAAGCACAGCACAGACGTGTGTAATGAGGAAAAGGAAGAGGAGCGAAGTAAGGAGGGTAGAGGGCACCTTTGCATAACAGCGGGCAGTTTCCTTTCCCGCCATAAATTTTGAGCAGGTTGCACACATTTGGAACTTGCCTGTGAAGGTGAATGGTCGCTGGAGGGCCAGTGAATCACCGCTCCACGCATACTGCAGTTTCACAATCAAAGAAATTGTGTACATTTTTTTTCAATAATCGCTACGTGGCACAGACTGTCATTCGAGCAAGTGGCGCAGCGTGAATGAAGACGCCTTCTGACAAGCTATATAGCCATGTTTTTGTCACGGCATTGGGCTGAGTGGCAAATATTAAGCAATCGAGTCATGCGTATAGGAATGCCGACCTGTGCGCTAAGTTACATAACTTGCACGGTTAGCCGTGGCTTCTAATGCTGAAAATGCAATCAATGTACGTAGGACCAAGTGGTATCAGGCGCATTTTGTTGTATGGTACATGTACTAAACGAAACCATTGCCGAGGATGCTATAGAAATTAGATAAGCAGTCACCAAATAGGTGGTAAATCTGTCTCGCTGTAGCGTCTGTCGTACCCACCATTTTGAGTGGCAGTTTTAATTTCACATTCATGTTGAAAAACTTCGTGAGTCGTGGTCAATTAATGTACCCACCAACACCTCTTTTTAATGTAATGACTGTTATGAGCTTGTGATAATCGCGTCACGTCTCTGCAAATCTAACCGATAAAAGTAGTGTTGATCTAATGTTGCTGTTCAAGTTGAAATTACGCCGATATTATACTTGTTGTAGACGCTGTAGTACAAGAACGTACATTCGCTAGTTCCAGCTCTTTTCATATTTAACTGTGAGTACCATACGTTGTGTGAATCGCTATTGTAATACACATGTAGCAAAATATAATACACAAATTCACCACCAGGAGGCTTCAGCTTGATGGGTAAATTTTTTGACAACTGAGTGGGATTCATTTTATCGCTTTTGCGATTGTGCTGAGAAACAGCTGACGGGGTAACGTGGCTGTAGCCAACGCTTTGACAATGGGGCTTTTCCTCGTCAGGACGTCAACAAGGCAAGCGTGAAACGCTTGCTCCAGCCACGTTTTCCGTTCAACAATACCTCACCACTTTATGCTACTAGCTCAACATCTATGTTCTTTTTAAATATTATTTTGCAAACTAGTGCTAAGTTATTATTGGTGGGAAATATCCCAGCTCCATTCGATATTTTTTTCGGTGGCGAATACTTGCCAAATGAGTTACTTTTTCGCAATTGCTTTGCGATCAAAGAATTTTTCTGGCATAAGTTGGCATGCACCGAGCCATCATACATACAGTTGGTCACAGTTCTGAAAAGTAAAGGTTCCTTGAGCCTTTTTAGTAGAATTAGCATGAGCAACCAAGAACGTATTCGCATTTGTCCGCAAATATAGAATTAATTTTAGTGTTATACCCTTGTATATAATTGTTTTTAGTCTTGCTTTATTCATACGTGAAACCGTGACTGTGAGGCAAATCCTAGAAGCGCGAATTCCGCTGCTTGTCGGCGAAATGAGTCGATGCTTTGCACTGAGAGCTCGCCAACCAAATCTCGTTCAGTCCCGTAAAGCAGCGACTAAGCAAGGCAGGACATGCCGGCATGAGACCTAAGCTCTAGTCATCAAACTGGAGGACAATGAATAACTGCTTTTACGGAACCACTAATAGGTGCACTGCAGTGGCGGCAAAAATCCCTACACTATGAACTGGCATGATTTTTAAAAGTTGTCAATGTTGTTGTAGTTGTGGTTGTTGCCGCTGAAAGTGGTGTTGTTTTTGCGAGGTAGGTAAAACCATGCACAATATTTCAAGGCTTCAAAAACCTAGACGTTAAATAAGTATTCCGAAATTCTTTTCAGCCCACTACAAAAAGCAAATCATCGATACGTTTCACGACCATGGTAGCCAGGTCAAAAAAAGATAGCCAAGGAATTCAAAATAACTGGGGAAAAAGTGGAGGATTAAATAAAGGGCAATATAGGAAACTAAAAGTGGCCACGCATGTGTGGGAGCAACTGCGACGACGGTATTTAAGGGACTGAATGCAATATCAGTTTACCGTAAGTGTGAGTAAATGCAAAAAAACAGCACTTTCGGCATGGACAACGAACAGCCAGAATTCATTGTTATAACGTGTAAGGCAGCAAGCAGACATTGCTGTCAGCGGGCTATTTCTACATGAAAAACAGACCCTACCTGATGGTGCAGCAGCTTCTCACTTTTATAACCAATATATTGTTAAACTGGTATCGTGTAAGCGGGATCGACTTGTATATCTGATCTGGTAAGAGTAATGCACTGCTTGACCAACCGCACAGTAGTCGCGTTATGTCTTTTGCATATTTCTCTTTACTTTATTTGGTTTCTGCAGATTACTATACATTTTGCATACCTCATTATACGTTATACCACATTGAGACACGTCAAACCAAGCAAGTCTCAAATGCAACGAAAAAATTGAACTGGTGGAGCGTTCAAAACAAATGAAGGGGTGTAAGGTGGCTTACATAACATAATATGCAACGGAGAGAATCAAGCATGTTGTAAAGAGTGGAAGGAGCCCGAACGCTGCGAAAAGGAAAGTGTACATAGGCAAAAATCAGATGTGCGCACTAAGTGGCAAAAAAAGCAAAGTCAAGAACAATATGGAAAGGATAGTTGCGGGGGCGGAGGAGTTATACAGAGATCTGTACAACAGCCTCGACAACAAGTGACATACTGTAGGAAGCAGTAAAAACCCAAGCGAGACTGTAATGCCACCATCGACGACAGGGGAAGTAAAGAAAGCCCAATACTAAATGCAAACTCGCAAATGCGCGGGTGAGGAAAATGTGACAATTACACTGCTGAAGTATGGCGGAGATATTGTGTTAGAAATGCTGGCCACCCTATATGCGAAGTGTCTCTTGACGGGAAGCGTACCAGAATATTGGAAGAACGGCCACATCATGTTAATCTACAAGAAAGGAGATGTGCAGGAATTGACAAATTAGAGGCTGATCAGCTTACTGTCCGTTCTCTACAAACTGTTTACAAATGTATTAGCTAGTGTAATTAAGGTGGCACTTGAGTTCAATCAACCAAACAACCAAGCAGGATTTTGTACAGGCTACTCCATGATAGACCATATTCAAATTATCAATCAGGTAATAGAGAATGTCCGGAATACGAACGACCCCTTTACAAAGCTTTCATAGATTACGAGAAGGCGTTTGACTCAGTCGAAAGATCAGCAGTGATGCAGGCACTGCGGAAGGACATCGACGATCCCTACATAAACATACTGGAAGAAATCCACAGTGGATTCATTGCCACCATAGATTTTTATAAAGAAAGCGAAAATCCCAGTAGAGAGGTGTGTAAGACATCGAGACACGATCTCTCCAATGCTACTCACCACATGTCTACCAGAGATTCGCAGGGCCGTCGATTAGGAAGAGATGAGTATAGAATCATTGGTGAGTATTCTAATACTCTGCGATTCACTGCGGACCCTGAATTAATAAGTAAATCCACGGACAAATCACAGCTTATCAGTACAGAACTGCATACAGAAACAAAAAAAGTATGTCTGAAAATCGCTATAAACAAAACTAATGTAATGTGCAACAGTCTCGGCTCGGAACAAGGCTTTGCGAAACACAGCACGTTGGAAAGAACGATGCCAACTTAAGACAGGTAGTAACCACGGAGCCGAACCATGTGAGCGATATAACTAAAAGAATAAGGATAGGGTTGATCAAATTCGGAAAGCATTCTCAAATCATAAATGGTGATCCGCCAATAACCTTCAAGAAGAAGGCTTATAGAAGCTGCACCATGCCAGTGCACAGAGATGAAACCTGTATGCTTACAAAAAGAGTTTAACTTGAATTGAGAACGGAACAGTGATCGATGAAAAGGGGAAAAAATAGGTGTAAACTTAAAAGACAGAAGAGGGCAGAATGAGTCATGGAACAATTGGGGGTTAATGATGTCATATACTTTAAATCGAGAAGAATAAACGGGTATGGGCCGGGCGTGTAGTGCGTGGGCAGGATAATCGCCGGCTGGTAAGGGTTAGTGGCTAGATTTCAAGAGAAGGCAAATGCAAAAAAGTGAGAAAGAAAGTTAGATGAGATTAACAAGTTTGTAGGTATAACGAGACAGCAAAAAGCACAGGATTTGTTGGAATGGTGGAACATGGGAGAGGCCTGCTGCTGGCGTAGTCAGGTTGATGATGCTGATGATGATGACGTGAATAAAATATTATGTAAATGTTACGATGACGAAGCCTTGACGAACATCTAAGATTTTCAGTATGTTTTACACTATTGAGGGAACAAACAACTAAACAGACATTTGTGTGTCACAGTCGGTACTCGACTCAACAAAAAAAATAGCACAGGCAGTTCGTCGGTCATCCGATTTCTCCTCTCGATGAGAGCAGAGCCGGACGCGCAGCGTTTTTTATTCTCTTCTCACTTCCAATCACTTTCAATCGCCGTTTAAGCTCGTATTAAGCGATAGCCTGCTCAGCTAATTGAGGCCCAATGCAACTGTTTCCCCACACACCCCCCGTGATTTCCAGTTACTATTCAAAAGTCGTGTATTCAATTCAACGCAATAGCCGAATGGAATTTTGGAGTCCGCTAACACACCTCGGCCACAATATTTTGGCTGTGCATATTTAAACTCTATGGCTGCGACGTCTGGAGATATTCATAAGTATGTTCAACTCGAGGTTACAAGAAGGTAGCAAAATCTAGTCACCTTTTTCACGACCTTCTCACACAGGCTAGCATACTTTCAGCGAAGACGCACATGGTGAACACATTGAGAATAAACTTACACGTCTTAGGAAAGAATGGCAGGCATACTTTTGCGGCACGGTGTGGTACTGCCAGCTGTTGTTCTCATTGGCAGCAAACGGAGCCGTGAAAGGAACCATAAGGTCCGGCGTCCCTTCACCGCCCGCTTCCACGAGCAAGACTGTGTAGTTGCCGCTCTCCGAGAGCCTATTGGCCACTGCGTAAGGACCATGATCAACCCACTGTAAATCATATGAACATGGAGCTATATATCACTCCAAATAGCTACACACTACTGCACAGACGGGGCAGTACAATGAACAGAGGTGGTCAAAAGTTCCGAGGCCACCATCAGACATTATCTTTGGCAGCCCAGCCCGGTAACTTTTGACCATTCTTGCACCAAAATATAAACGTCATCACTATGTAAAATGCAGACCACGAATTACTTATCGCAACGAACACTTAGTCTTTCTTTGTTTGCAGCGACTCTTTTATTTACTAGTGCATTAAAAATAAACCTACTGCGAAGTTAAAAAAAAGATTTTTTTGATGAACGTGCGGTGACTTTTCGTTTTGGTGATATCTGCTTTTCACTTTGTAAATTTTCTTTCACTTCATTTTTTTTCCTGAAAGACTTCAGCCTGGAAGTATTATATGAGCTTAGGATGGTGTTTGCACATTTTTTTCACAATGTAGTTGCTATGCACATTTGTTGAATTATACTAAACTTCAGTTTTTTTTTCTATAAATGTGTCTAAAATTCTCAAAAAATTGCCTAAACAGTATATCTGTTCCCTACCTTCAGAATAACTTCCGTAAGCGCAGGCATCCTAAGATGTATAACGAAACCATTTTGAACAGTTAATTATAAAGCTAAAGAATCTGACAATTTAATTAGTTCCGTTAGGCGTCTCTGTTAAAAAGGGGAATAAAAGTTCTTCATACGAAGAAACCATCGTAGCTTTGAGATTTCGAAAAAACGACCTTCAGTAATATTTGCGAAGTAATCAAATTCGTCCACATTCCAGTGAAACTAGTGCTGAAATGCAGAAAAGCATGGCTCCCATATTTGAGATTTGGTATTTGATATTTCTGTACGTGTAACAGGAAAAAAAACTAAATTAGCAGATCCCACGTACTGAGGGAATCGGTGATATACGAAGCACGAATAAGGAAGGTTGATATGTGACTTTAAAACAATCACAACGTTACGAGGTGGAGATAAATTATGTTGTACATGACTTCCATGTCATTATTACCGTGTTTCGACGTGCCATTTACCTGTGCCGTCTAATCACGTCCCTTTATACCAAATTTCGTTTATGTGGAGCAAGCTGAACGGCCGCGACCGTAAGAGCATCATGAGTGTGGCATGTAGTCATGTTGTTACAAGACACGCATGACATGATTATCATATTTGGACGTGTCATTTACCTATGTCTTCAACTCGCGTCACGTAATACCAAATTTGTTTCATGTGAAGCTAGCGAAACAGCCATGAGCGCGTCATGAGCCTAGCATGTAGCCATGTTGTTACAAGACACGCATCTCATGATTATCATGTTTGCACCAGTCGTATACCTTCGTTATCTATTTACGCCCCGTAATACGAAACTTGGTATTTATGGAGCTGGCGAAACGGCCGTGAGCTCATTATGAGCGTGGCAAGAAGTCAGGTTACATGACACGCACCTCAAGATCATCATGTTTGCCCCAGTCACATATCTTCGTGATCCATTCACGTCCCCTAAAACCAAAGTTTGTATATGCGAAGCTAGCGAAACTGCCGCAAGCGCATCATGAATGTAGCATGTAATCGTGTTGTTACGTGACAATTGTCCCATGATTCTCATGTTTTAGTTTGTCGCTTGTGGTCGCCATGCAGACACGTCATACCATACCAGTTTTCCATTATGTCATGTAAATGAAGCCATCGCAAGAGCATCAAAACATCGAAATGTAAATTACGACATTCATGACATACGTGTCGTAATTTTTATGTTATGACTATTCACTTACGCTCGTTATACAGTCATGGTATACCATACCAAATTTGGTATAGATCCCGTTACCCAAACAGCCAGGAGAGCTAAAAGTCGTAGGCAGTAGATAGATAGATAGATAGATAGATAGATAGATAGATAGATAGATAGATAGATAGATAGATAGATAGATAGATAGATAGATAGATAGATAGATAGATAGATAGATAGATAGATAGATAGATAGATAGATAGACAGACAGACTAGACAGACAGATAGATAGATAGATAGATAGATAGATAGATAGATAGATAGATAGATAGATAGATAGATAGATAGATAGATAGATAGATAGATAGATAGATAGATAGATAGATAGATAGATAGATAGATAGATAGATAGATAGATAGATAGATAGATAGATAGATAGATAGATAGATAGATAGATAGATAGATAGATAGATAGATAGATAGATAGATAGATAGATAGATAGATAGATAGATAGATAGATAGATAGATAGATAGATAGATAGATAGATAGATAGATAGATACCCTCAAAGTCGCCGAAGTTCACTCATAAATGCTTCGCATGTAGACAAAAAGGTACACAGCCTTACAGAAGCTTTCGCTTGGAAATAGTTTGTTATGAAAAAATGGTCACAGCTTATCCACGGAGTGAATTATTATTCGTTGCGCGAAACGTACATTCATCCATTCATTCGTGCAGCTGTCTGTCTGTCTGACTGTACCGCCAGTCAGCCGAAGGTGCGGACTACGTTCCAGGAGCTCCATTTTAATGCCTTAAAATGTAAGTTTATCAACTTTTTTTTCGGTTAGTTTAGTCAAATCATCTCTCGGAACATCTGGGGATTCCGTAGACCTATTTTAAACCAATAAACACACTATTTCACTCATTATAAGCATACTTCGATCAGACCACGTGTGGGGCCATATACAACAGTTTCCCAACAGGCGCCATAGCGAAATGAAATCTAAAGTGATGAAGATAAAAATTCATCAAACTTTGTCTCGGCAAACTCATCGGTGTTCATACAATACAAGTCATTAGGTTTTATTAGCTGGTTGCATATAAACCTATTTTAGACAATTAAAAACATTTAACAACTTAGGAAAGTTCGAGAGGGACAAGGGTATACCTTTTCAATCCCAGTCCAACCGTCCCTAAAGAATGCGTAAATTAAAAAATATCTATCGGAACGTCAATTTTGATCCTTGGAGTACAGGGTACAATGATTATTTTCAGTAAAGCAATGACTAATATTCAGTGATCAGTCTTCTAGAACCTGTTATTTCAAGTGTCGAAACCCATGGGGGCAGTCATTTTTTATAATATTCCTTTATAGGCACAGCATGGACAACGATCTTTTACAAAGATCGTTGTCCAAATTGATCTTTTCTATAGGGGTTGCGCAAGCTCTGGAGCATTGAGGGCAAGCATCCTGGATTTGCAAGAAGGCCCCCAGAACAGTGGTATTGCTTGTACAGCATAGCCACGCATTCAATGTCTTGTTAGGTTGGTGCGAACACTGAGAGGAAGCATCCCGATCTCGCTAGGGGTATGTTGTACCATTGAGCAGCCAATTTGGGAAAGTGTAATTTCAATATCAGAGGTGTAAAATTTTTCGTTTGACGAAGAACATCGAACTCAATTGTGAGGACAGTCTCTCTGAAAAGCCAACATGCAGAAAAACAAAGATGCAAGAGAGGAAGGGCGCATAATAAAGTTGGACGAGCAAAGACCCTGACCATCTGAAAACACAGCACTAAGACCAATCACAAAATACCTCTAAAACCAAGAAGACTTCGAGCGAATGAAGCCACAACCTATACAAAAAGGAATAAGGTGAACAAGTCGCAGAAAAAAAAGTGAAAAAAGATGAAACAGAAGTCGTGCGCCTCAAACATTGAGATCACCAACAGCAGAAAACAATCGCAAGAAACGACTTCCATTGAAAAATCTACCTATTTAGAATGGTGCTTTTCCGAAAATGAAGAAGTTGATCAGAATGGAGAAAAACTAGTAACTGGAGCATATGAAGGGGAAGGAGACAGTCCTCAAATGACACAGTATGACACACGAGCATTTCACAACTGGAGGTAGGGAGACAAGACATCCTTGGCATCACTCCCAGTGGAACGGGAAGAGAGAGGGTCGATCATTGCCAGGCTAGCCACGACGGACAAGACAATATAGAGAGCACTCATTAGAATCCCTGTCTTAACTGCTTGCGACGAGGCAGTGACACAACAGTTGGACACATTGATCTCGGAGAAAGCCAAATTAAAAGCAATGGTGATCGAACAGGCACAATAGGTTGCCTTTGAAAAGGAATAGAGGAATTGGAATAGGTCATAGCCAGAGAAGAAAACCAGAATCTGATTGAGGGCACTCAGTAACAAGATACAACAGACCAACATTCACAATGGTGGTATCATCAAGCACAATAGAAAAGAGAGAGGTGGCAGATATCTTGAGGCAACAGGTTGATCCACTTCAACTTGGCATTCATGATGCTACAATACGGCCAGGTAGGCAGGGAATTGTTGTCATGGCCTCGTTCAAAGATGACTCAAAAAAAAATTTTAAGACTCCTTCAAAATAATAAAATGAAGGAGGTTGAATTGAAATACCAAAAGAAACCAGAATTCACATTAAAACGTGGGTCTCTAGAATTATATTGACAATGACGACCAGCTATCACAGATTTTAAGCAAAGTCCCCTGGCATGCTCACCAGACGACACAGTCATCAGGAAGACGTGGTCAGCTACGAGAAGGAAGACCATAATTGTGGCATTAAACCAGTGGGATACAAAGCAATAGAGGGAAGACCGGTGCTGAACATTGGATAATCACGGTGCCCAGTGTTCGATGACATCTTCATTCCCCGGTGCATACGTTGTGCCACACTTGCACATATCGCCACCGCATTCGTTGGGCCTCAACGCTGAATAAACTGCGGCAAATGAAGACAAAAGCAGGCAAAGTGTGTGGCGGAGGCATGTTGCGACACTTGCAGGGAAGAGGAAGGCGTTGAAACGGGCCATTCAGTGATGGCATGGAATTGTCCAGCCTATGTTGCTAAACTGCGAGAGGAAAAGCGTAGCATTTTGGCACGACTCAATCGAGGCGTATAAAGGCAAGCCAATAAATAGTGCTCCTTACCTGATTTTTCTTTTCATTTGTTTTAAAAAAGGTGAACAAAAAATGAAATTCAATTAAAATTAGAATAGAAATTGCACAGGTTAACTTAGAAAAATCATTCAAAGCGAATCATAATAGAAGTAATATTTAACAAGAAAAGAATCAGCTGATTTTTTTAGTTCAAGGACCATATCACCTAAAAAGAAAAATATTACCAGTTTCGATAAAGTATAGCTATATTGCACATACTGATAACTCAAAATGGGTATAATAATCCACTCATGTTCAATAAACATATTTACAGTACAAATACAAGATTTGACAACAGTAATAATGGAATTTAAAGCAAACAACTTCTTCTAATCCACTGTTATGCCCCACCTAAAGGGAGTATAGAGAAGTTATTACCTGAAATAGATAATGTTATTCAAAAACCACACATACAAAATGTATTACCAGCAGGAGATCTTAGTGCTAAAAGTTATAGCTGGGGGTAAATAAATTAGATGATAGAGGAGAATTAGTAATAGAGTTTCTCATTAAAAATAACACAACTTTATTAAATGATAGTGACAGTGAACATACATTTTGAAGTTCAAAGGTAAAAGCTGGATTTATTCATCCATCGCTTCAAAAGCTTCATTAGGAACGTTAAAACGTGGAAGACATAAAGTAACCGTCATATAGTGATCACAAACTCATTGAAATAGTTATATTTGAAGAGGCCAAAATACAAATCTTCGAAATAGCTTAACAGGGAGTTGGCTTGTTCAAATAGCACTTGAAAGAGCACTTGACTAATTCTATGGTACACACGGAAACGCATCTAGCATTGCATTGTGCGCGTTGTTCTTTCAGTTCATGTAAGCCTTTGTTTAATCAAACTGAAGTTGTTTTTGTTAACGCTAACTAGACAACAAGAGAAATTGCAGAAGCATGGAATATCTCTAGACTTAGACACGTGTGTTAGTCATCCTTCAGTATCGCTGCATGAAAAATAAATTCATTTTTTGAATAACATGTGATATTGCACTGTATCTGTTGAAAAATTAATTAGTTTAATTTTTTGTAAGATCTCAATTTTCTCATTCTGAGGGATCATGAGGAGCTGAAAAAGTGTATACATTGTTTTCTTATTGAATAAAAATTAGTTGTTAGTCTGCACTGGTCCCTGCGTCCGTTTAATCTGTGTCCTCGTGTGTGTTTGATAAAGCCTCAGTATGAAACCCTACAAGAAAACCTACAGGACAAGAAGAAAACACAAGAGGTATTGTTAGTCAAGGAAAAACTAGCTAAACATAATATGTATATTAGTACACATTGGAACACAAAAGAATAACCGGTGTAAATCAAGACAAAAATTAGACGCAGGATGTAAAATTGTTTATGGTATTTATACAGATTAATACCCTGATTTTGCTGGTCGGTTTCCCTCGTCTCTCATACCGCTGGCGATAGTGGTCCTCTCTCTCTCTGTCTGTCTGTATGTCTGTCTGTCTGTCTGTCTGTCAGTCTGTCTGTCTGTCTGTCTGTCTGTCTGTCTGTCTGTCTGTCTGTCTGTCTGTCTGTCTGTCTGTCTGTCTGTCTGTCTGTCTCAACGAGACAGTGTGATCTAATGTACTATAAAGGAGACGCTACTGGGTATTGCCCTAGACCTTAAGGAGCTTCGCCCCTAAAAAGCATGTCATAGACAAGTTAGACGCAAACAGAGAACTTCATTTTATAGAGACTCACAACCAACAAATTTTGATCGTGCGTATCAGCATCCCAAATATAAAAGAAGAAACATGACAATATATTGTAATAAAACACATTTAAAAACTTCATTTTCAAAAAATACAATACGTGAATAATGTATCAGCAAACACTCAAAAGCAGCTTGAACAAACAAATGAAGATTGAAACTCTAATCTAAATATTTGCGACACAACGTTATAAGTGATGGAAATATATGTATTGAACGTATTCAATGCCATTATGCAGAAGACATTCCTCAAACCTGTATTTGGAAGCTTTCTGACTTAGGTAAAGAACAATTTCAAGTTTCCTGAGGAAACTTGGTATTTTATATCCAGTGTGTTTCAGACATTAGGTGATTCTAATTTTCTATTTTCTTATAGTACAAAAATAGTACCCAACACATCGGAAATAGTACCCAACACATATTTTTTCATAGTAAGGAAATAGTACCCAACACATGGAAAAAAACGTAAATAAAATATACTTCATTATTTTCAATATACAAGAGTAAATTTTAACGTATTTGTTGGCTCGTAATACGAAATATTTGGAAAAGAATGGACGTTTACTAAGACTTTGTGGGTGACCGCAATGTCCCTTGAATAGTCATAGTATTTTTTATAACGTAAGTGATGTCACAGATTTGTGCTAGCGTTGTTCCCAAACGAAAAACTCAATAACTTAGCCTGCAATAGTACTGTGTAAAACAAAGCGTTTAAAAGCAGCATTCGTTTATCGAACAGCTAGCTAGCAGTATTGATAACTAGCGTCTTAATAGCGGATCCAGCCTAAGCGCTCAGACAACCAAATGTCATTTTCTTGTCATCTTCACAAGTACCGCCTACATCCTCAAGTAGCATAATTCACTACATTTTCTTCCCCTCCTGAAAAGATTCATCTTGGCAATTTAGGGGCAGGAGATGACAGAGGTCTCATAATTTGGTTTCTTGCGGTCAATACGAACAGCCTCACGTCCACGGCGTCTTTATTCAGAGGATTGTGCAAGCAGCTCTGCGATGTAATTTACAGGTAACGTTTGCTTGACCGCACGGTCGAGGTCGTGATACTCGGGGATAAGTTTCGTTGAGAGACCAGGGCTGGTTAAAAGGATCCACAGGCAGGCGAGGTCATCAGGAGCATAAGACGGAGGAGGTGTCGAGCTATCGCGATAGTGTTTTTGGCGTTGCTGATAAGCTCAAGTGAGGGAGTAGCAATCTGGCGACATTCTTCCACGAATTTAGCAGCTTGTGACACCGTCGTACAACAGGGCGGTACGGAAGAATAGTGTCCAGCATACAATAAGGCT
Source organism: Rhipicephalus annulatus (assembly GCA_013436015.1). NCBI lineage: Eukaryota > Metazoa > Arthropoda > Arachnida > Ixodida > Ixodidae > Rhipicephalus > Rhipicephalus annulatus. Next base: position 244,901 of record WOVY01009545.1, on the reverse strand, counting down.
CGCGTCCGTAAAGGAGGAAGCATGGAGAGAATTCAGTGGTGGTATGTACAGCAGGGTTATGCGCGTACGTCCCAAAAGTGTGAATGCAGTCCCAGTTGGAATGGTCAGAAGATATACGTGCTTTGACAGCATATCTCATCATGTCTTGTTGAATCGTTCTGTAATGCCGTTCGTCTGTGTATGGTGTGATGTGATGGTTGGGTGAATCACGTGGCATTTCTTGAGAAGTGATTCAACTGCGTCCGACAAAACCACGCGCCCGCGGTCGCTGAGAAGCTCACGTGGAGCACCATGATGTAGGAGGATATGAGGTAATATGAAAGAACCGACAACGCTGGTCGATGCGAATTGTAATGGTGACGTTTCTGCATAGCGCGTAAGATGATCGATGGTGACGATTATTCAACGATTTCCAGAAGGTGTTAGTGGAAGAGGTTTGTAGATATCAATACTAAGACGGTCAAGGGGTTGGGCAGGGCAAGGTAAGGGCTGTAGTGAAGCTGGAGAACAAAAAATTGAATTCTTCCGGCACTGGCAAACGATGCAAGACCGCACGTAGCAAATAACAAAGCGATACATTCCACGCCAGTAGTAGTGATGCACAAGGCGGGTGCAAGCTTTTAACACTCCAGCAAGCGAGCATTGTGGGTTGGCATGAAATAAGGCGCATAGGTTCGAGTGGAATAACCAGGAACCATCGGCGTTGTTCGGAGATATAGTTGCGTTGGTATTGTAAGCCATCTCGGACAATGAAGTGCAGTACTTGACGGTGCATGCTTCTAGTAATGCGTTCCGAAAGACAGTGACTGATGCGACGCAACAAAGGTATCTTTCTATTGCTCGGGACTCGTGTCACTGACACAGAGTGCAGATACGTCGCTGGTAGGTGAAGACGGCGACTCGTCACTGTATGGCAGGGTTGATCAGGACAGAGCATCCGCGTCGGTATGTTTACGACCAGATCAATAAATAGTGTGGATTTCATACTCCAGGATGCGAAGTGCCCAACGGGTGAGCCAGCCGCGGCGATCTTTCAACGAGAAAAGCCAGCATAAGGCATAGTGGTCTGTAACCACACTAAATGGGCGCCCTAATGTAAGGTCACAATTTGCCTATGGCACCTGCAGTGGCTAAACACTCTTTTTTGTCTCTGAATAGTTGGGTTTCGCTTTGATGAGGGCAAGACTGGTGCAGGAGGCGACGTAGTAATCAAATCATGGTTTGCACTGGGCAAGCACAGCATTGAGAACGACACCACTAGCGTCCGTGTGTATTTCAGTTGGAGCAAGTGGATCAAATGTAGTAGGATTGAAGCCAGGTAAGGAGGCGACGGAGTGCAGCGAATGGATCATTACGTGCTGGTGACTAGATGGAAAGGTCATGATTGCCGCGGAGAAGTTCTGTCCAGGGCAATATCAGGCAGGGAATGTTCCCAGTATAATGACGAAAATACGAGCATAGGCAGAGCAAGCTGCGAAATTCTTTCAACGTTTTCGGCTTAGGGAAATCGGCAACGGCGCGCAGTTTAGTCGGATCCGGAATAACGTCATCCCTATAGCGACGACATGGCCCAAAATTAGAAGCTGCCGAGCGCCTAAGGAGCCCTTCTTTAAGTTAATCTGTAGACCGGCAGTGCTAAGGCAAGTGCGAACTGTTTTGAGGCGCTGAAAATGTGCTGAAAAGCCGCAAGAGAATGCTACAATATCGTCTAAGTAGCACAGGCATGTCTGCTATTTCAGGCTACGGGGGATGTTGTTAATCATGCACTCGAACGATGCAAGTGAATTGTATAGGCGAAATAGCATCACGTTAAACTGATATAAGTTATCAGGGGTAAGAAGTTGTCTTGGGGCGGTCAGCCTCAGCAATCTGAACCTACCAATAACCGCAGCGAAGGTCTTGCGACGAGAACTTGGCTCCTTGGAGGCAGTCGAGGGCGTCGTCTATGTGAGGCAGCGGGTAAATGTCTTTGCAGGTGATCTTGTTCAACCGATGGTAGACGACGCAAAATCTTATTGAGCCGTCTTTCTTCTTTGAAAAAACAATCGGGGATGCCCCCGGCCTATTAGAAAGTTGAATAACGCCGCGCTTCAGCATGTCATGAACTTGTTCGGATATTATAGTACGCTCAGATACCTACACGCGATATTGACACTGACGTCATGTTGTGTCATTGCCTGTGTCGATTTCGTGAAATGAGGCACGGCCAAAAGTTGGTTGCTGGTGGTCGAAGCCTTTGTGGAAGCGCACGAGGAGAGCAATGATTTTCACGCGCTACTGGGCCGTAAGGTTGTGGTCAATGCAGCGAGAAAGTGCATCCGTGATTGATGGCTCGGACTGTAATGCGGAACAATCAACGGCGTTGATATGAATCGAACACGAGTGATCAGGAACAACATGCTGACACAAGATACCAACGTAATCGGCAAGGCATGGGCACTCTCCGCGAAGTAAAACGGAAGGCGATAGAAAGAATTTAGAAACATAAATGACCCTTGATCCTTCCTGAATAGTGAGAGCGGCAAAAGGAATCAGGAAGCACTTGCGGTAGACAGCGGTTACAGACAGCGTAAAAAGGACAGTCGAGCCGGAGGAGACGTCACAGGAAAGTGGTACTAGAGCAGATGAGGAAGGAGGTACCGATGTGCCGGCGGCAACAAAAACATTTGCAGGTGAAGCTGGCGAGTGTACGGCAGCAGAGCCACATAACGGCGACAACTCGACTGCGGCATGGTCACAGTGAATGACAGCATAATGAGGGGAAAGGAAGCCCCAGCCAAGTATTATGTCGTAGGAACACTTCAGCAGCACCGCGAACTCTGTGGCAAGAATTACAACAGCAATAAGACCGCGTGCCGTGCAAGCAGCGAAAGCACGAAGTTGTTGGCGGCTCGCTCAAAACAAAGTGATGAAGGCGCGTCGCTACTTTTCTCTGTCTACGGCAAAGTCGCTCATTCACAACAGACACTGCGGCCCCAGTGTCGGCCAGGGCTAAAACAGGTACACCTTCGACAGAGACAGCGACGATATTAGACTGCTAAAAACGGTGTCTCGTCAAGTTCAAAAGCTGCGCCGTGCTTGCCTCCAGAACTGCGGTGTGTAGTTTTCCTTATAGCGGGGGGGGGGGGGGGCGTCGTCGCATAGGGGAAGGAGAACGGCGCTGAGGGAAGGTGACCGGCGTTTCTTGAAGATTTGACGACTTGGAAAATGATCCGTGGTGGCCGTCAAGCCAGAGGCAGCCTGTGATCTCAGTAGAAAATCATAAGTGTAAGACCACCCGTCGTCATGCATGAGAAACTTACACCGTCGGCAAAACTGCACTACCTCCCCAGCGAAACTACAGGCAAAACACCTGGGGTGGTTGTCCAGAGTCCGCCATTGGTTCTAATATTGTGGTGTTGGTCAGGAGAACAGACGAGCAGCCGGGTGAGAGGCTCTGCTGGTGTGGCATAGGGGAGTGCCATGACGTAGTTATTCGCGACAGGAAAATATCATAGTGCTGTCAGTGCTTCGGCATACGTCAGCGGATCAGTCACAGCTGGTACATTGGCTGAGGGTATCGAATCTCCCACTTGTTCCTGAACGACTCACTGTATCGGTGTCCGCAAAGTAGATGGCACACCTTCAAGGGTATGTGGCAAAAGGAATAACTGGCGCACGACCTATTCCCGTAAAAACTTCTTGATCTCAAGGAGCAAGGAATTATGGTCGTCCTAAGTGCCAGCCGTCGCTAAACCGGAAATTGTAGCACATGACACACTGGCGCTACGAGTATACTCACGCTATTTCCAGAGCTCGTCGTAGCTTTGAAAAGGTTGAATTACGCCCGCTACCGTTTGGGGGTTCTTGGCGACTAGCATTTGAAAGGCATCGTCAGTCAAACCTTTCAAGATGTGCTTGATCTTCTCGGTTTCCGTCATGACCATGTTGACACACCGGCAAAGGTTGATCACATCGTCGATGTAGCTAGTACAGTTTTTGCCACTGTGCTAGACTGGTGCGCGCAGGCGTCGATCAGCACGTATATCTTTCGAAGCGCTGTGTGGCCGAACAAATCTGCGAACACCGTTCTGAAGGTTGACCAGGTGGGAAGGTCCATCTCGTGGTTGCGGCACCACTGTTTAGCGACGTCAGTTAAATGAAATTGGACGACTGTGAGCTTGTGTGCAGCATTCCATTTATTGTGCTTGGTCACCCAATCACAATAGTCAGCCCAGTCTTTCACGTCCTTGCATTTAGTCTCACTGAAGGTAGGTGAGTCACGTAGCTTAATGGGGCCAGAACAACCAGGAGCTGCAGTATTCGGAGACGAGGCGGTAACCTGCTAGTCTTCCTCCGTGTAAATCGTAGTAACCGGAGGCAACATGCGGTTTCGAAGTTCTACGATTATAGGATTACCCAGCTCCTCCAACGAATAAAACAAGGCGTGGACGCAGCAGTTGCTTATCGAACAGCTAGAAGTATTGGCAACTGGCATCGTAATGGCGCATCCAGCTTTGCTCGCTTGCTTGATTCTTTCTTGTGGCTCTTACCCACTATGGGCGATTGACCAAGACCCGGTGGTATTTGTAAGTCAATACCTTAGGATTATTCAGGCTAGGGTAAACGCTGAGACAACAGAACGTCGTCTTCTCGGCTTGGCAAGTACCCTCTGCATCATCAAGTAGCATTCATCATCTTGACTACATGTGTAACACTTTCTTGAGCCCAAGTAGTCAGAGTTTACATAGCTTTTACATAAATCCAACTGTCACAGAACGAGCGCTAAAAAAAAGAGCGCGCCACCAAATCCTTGCGACAACGGGCGGTAGAAACGCCGCGAGGTAAAAAGAAAAAAAAAAGCAAACATCCAAGGCTCCCGGGCGCGCGCTCTCCCTGCAGAAGCACGGCTTCGCAGACGAACCTCCTCACCCCACAGCGGCGGCCGGGCAAGCGCTAGAAATTTCCAGAACGAACGAGGCGGGGTCAGACCGAGTGATTCATCCTCAGGAGAGGGCAGTCGAACCGTCTCGTGCCTCTCCCCAGCCTTCGCTGCGCGTCGCGCCGACGAAATGAGGAGAACATTCTGGAAGGTGGCGCGGAACGTATTTAATCGAGCAGCCGAGACGACAGAACAGGAGGTGACGGAAGTTAACGCTAGAGCGCGTAGGAATTCCGCCGTGTAGTCGGCGAAGGTTCTGCCCGTAGTGACAGAACAGGAGGAGACGGAAGTGAGCGCCAGAGTGCGTAAAGATTCCGCCGTGTAGTCGGCGAAGGTTTTTTGGTCCGTAGGGAACGGCTCGAGCTACAGGCAAGAGCGTGGGTTTACCGCTATCGAGCGAAGACGCGGGCAACAGCTGCGTGTGTGAAGCCGACGGATTTCCGGCGAAGAAGTTTGAAGCTTGGAGAGTGGCCTATTGAAGACGGGAGTTTTCCTGGAAGAGAAACTCCGGCGAGGTTTCCTGGAAGGGAGACTTCGAGAGCTACGGAACGACAACAACGCTGGACTTTGAGTGAGTGATTCTCGGAAGAGTATCATTCAGACTTTTGTTCCAAGGATTTTGGACTGAATAGGGTTTCTATCTCTTTAGTCCTCAAGTGTCTTGGTTGTTCAATGCATGCGACTGCATTGTAGTGCGTATTGTTGTCTGTGTCCGTTGTTTTGAGTGTGGCTGATTGTGTTGTGTAGTACGTTGATTGATTGGTTTGATTGGTGACATATTGTATGCAACTATTGTGGAGTGTGCATTCTTATGTATTGTTTTCGATCTGCCATTATTGAGAATATAATTTGTTTGTTTATCAACTCTCGGCTCTGACTTGTTCTTTGGGCCACGACCGGCGTCCGCTGGCGCACCAAAAAGGACCACTTCAAAATTGTCCACGCTTTCGTGGTGCGGTTCGGGGGCCGATACTTCGGCTCTTGGAATTAGCCCGGCGATCGCCTCCCTAATTAACGGGACAGGTGTGACAATTAATCTGGCGTCCGCGATTCAGGACCTTTTGGTGCACAGTGTGTCCAAAGTAGTGAGAAAGAGCCTCGAGTTGTTGATAGTGCTATCGGAACGATTTTGTGTGTTGTTCAGTGTTCTCGTTAACGAGTGCAGGGGAGTGTTCCGATAGACTGATTTAGGCAGATACTTTTTGCACGCGGCAAGGTTTTATTTGAGAGTTGCGAGACACCATGGATCTCGAAAAGTTAGTTGCTCTGGGTGAGAAGATGGGTCTTTCTGGCGCCGAACTACGGAAGTGGGTCACCCAGAGGGAAAAAGAAGAAAAAGCAGCCGAGCTGGAAAAAGAGAGGTTGGCGGTCGAAAGAGCCAAAGCGGAAAAAGAAGCTGAGGTGGAGAGAGAGAGGTTGGCAGCTAAGAGGGCCAAGGAAGAAAAAGCAGCTGAGTTGGAACGAGAGAGGTTGGCAGCTGAGAGAGCGAAGGAAGAAAGAGAGCAACAATTGAAGTTGGAGTTGGAGAGAGAAAAGCTGGCTGCTGAAAGGGCGAAAGAAGAAAGAGAGGAAAGGGAACGGCAGCGTCAGCACGAGATGGAACTCGAGCGGCTCCGCTTGCAACAGCGAAGCGAAACTCCCGTCCAAGCTAGAGTTGAAAGCAGCGAACGGGAAGATCACGGCTTCCGCTTGAACCCAAGCAAGCTGCTCGTAGCGTTTGATGAAAGGAAGGACGACCTAGACGCGTACCTCCACAGATTTGAGACGATTGCGATGAGCCAGAATTGGCCAGAACAGCAATGGGCAACTGCTTTGAGTACTTGCTTGAGTGGTGAAGCGCTCAGTGTGTACGGTAGGCTGACGCCGACCGATGCAGCCAACTACGCAAAGGTGAAAGCGGCTTTGTTGAAGCGATTTAGATTCACTGTGGAAGGATTCCGGGACAGATTTAGGGCAGGAAAGCCAGCTGATGGGGAGACGGCTACGCAGTATGCCGCCCGACTTAGCCATTATTTCGACAGGTGGATTGAACTTTCAGCGACAGCGCGGGAGTACGATGAGCTTAGAGAGCTGCTAATTAGAGAACAATTTCTTACTAGTTGCCACCCAAGCCTGTCACTGTACTTGAAAGAGAGGAAGGCTGACTCACTTGAAGACATGCTTGAATTGGCTGATCAATTCTTGGAAGCGCAGGGTGGCACTAATTTGGCCAAGGTCAAGAAAGAGTGTTCCGATGATTCGAAGAAATTGGCTCCCGAAGAAAAGAAGCGTGCACCAGAGAACACTCCGCGATGTTTTCTGTGTAACCGAGTGGGTCATCGCGCGAAAAACTGTCGAACGATCTTTACGAACCCTACGGTAGTAAAATGTTTTAAGTGTGGTCAGACTGGGCACAAAGCAGATGCTTGTCGGAACGGAGTGAGTCAAACTCACCAGGTATCCTGTGTGCAAGCAGCACCGAAATCTGATAATAATGCCGTTACCGATGGATTCGTAGAATTGAAAAATGGGGAGAAAATTCCTATTGTTGGTGCTGTAATGTCAAAACAGCCAACCGGTGTTACGAAAGGAATGCCAACGCTGCCTGGAAAAGTTGCGGACAAAAAGATTACGGTGTTAAGAGATACCGGCAGCTCCACGGTTATCGTGCGGAGAGATTTGGTACGAGAAAGGGAGTTAACGGGCAAAACGAAACCGGTTTGCTTAATTGACCGTACAGTTCGGATGCTTCCCGAAGCAGAGATTGGGGTAGAAACCCCGTACTTCAGCGGGAAAGTAACCGCTCTGTGTATGAAGACCCCTCTTTACGACCTTGTCATCGGAAACATCGATGGGGCGCGAGGGCCGAGTGATCCCGAATGTTTGGGAGAAGACCCGGAGATAGAGCCCTCGCCAACCCAGCGACCGCGAGATACAGGGGAGGAGCATCCCGTGACGGATCTCACTAGAGCCCAATGTGAAGCTGCGGCGCAAGAGACAGCGAAGGAGAAGACGATCGGGTGGAATAAGTTCACGGGCCGAGCAACCGGACCTACGTCGGCACGACCTCAACCGACAGACAGTGTAAAGGAGACGGTGTTGGCCAGCCGGGCAAAATGTAGAGGCATGATCAAGCTGGTAAATGAACAGACAGGACCCGTCGAATGTAATGACCCGTTAACGGTGTCGGAAGTGACAACGATGGCTGAGACGCCGCCTCAGATATCGTCGTTGGAAAGGGCTCGCCGAAAGGTAACGTGGAAAAACAAGAAGAAATCGAGCGAGCACCGCAAGAAAGGGCGCAAGCGCCACTCAAAGTACACAGGATAGGTGCTGAGGTGGAATCAGAATGTGTTGGGCAGTGCTGAGTGCCATATGTTGTGTTAATGTTCTTGTTATCCTGTGTCTCAAGTGTATGTCGAGCGAGTCAAAGTGTTCTGTGCTGGGATGTGATGTATAGTGTTGTATAATTGTTGTAATGAGAGAACTTTGTACGTTTGCATTGTTTGGAATGTGTGGTGGAGTGTTGTACTCATGTGCCTGTGGTTATATTTCTTGTGTTGTGGAATTGAACTACAATGTAAGATTGTATTGAGTGATATAGTGTGAATGTGACGTGTCACGAGCGACGGATTGTGTTACAGTCTGTGACAGTGTGTGGTGACTTTTCGCGCTCGTTTGTGTGGGTTTTGAATATTATGAGATAATATTCTTAAAGTGGGGGGCAGTGTCACAGAACGAGCGCTAAAAAAAAGAGCGCGCCACCAAATCCTTGCGACAACGGGCGGTAGAAACGCCGCGAGGTAAAAGAAAAAAAAGAAAGCAAACATCCAAGGCTCCCCGGCGCGCGCTCTCCCTGCAGAAGCACGGCTTCGCAGACGAACCTCCTCACCCCACAGCGGCGGCCGGGCAAGCGCTAGAAATTTCCAGAACGAACGAGGTGGGGTCAGACCGAGTGATTCATCCTCAGGAGAGGGCAGTCGAACCGTCTCGTGCCTCTCCCCAGCCTTCGCTGCGCGTCGCGCCGACGAAATGAGGAGAACATTCTGGAAGGTGGCGCGGAACGTATTTAATCGAGCAGCCGAGATGACAGAACAGGAGGTGACGGAAGTTAACGCCAGAGCGCGTAGGAATTCCGCCGTGTAGTCGGCGAAGGTTCTGCCCGTAGTGACAGAACAGGAGGAGACGGAAGTGAGCGCCAGAGTGCGTAAAGATTCCGCCGTGTAGTCGGCGAAGGTTTTTTGGTCCGTAGGGGACGGCTCGAGCTACAAGCAAGAGCGTGGGTTTACCGCTATCGAGCGAAGACGCGGGCAACAGCTGCGTGTGTGAAGCCGACGGATTTCCGGCGAAGAAGTTTGAAGCTTGGAGAGTGGCCTATTGAAGACGGGAGTTTTCCTGGAAGAGAAACTCCGGCGAGGTTTCCTGGAAGGGAGACTTCGAGAGCTACGGAACGACAACAACGCTGGACTTTGAGTGAGTGATTCTCGGAAGAGTATCATTCAGACTTTTGTTCCACGGACTTTGGACTGAATAGGGTTTCTATCTCTTTAGTCCTTAAGTGTCTTGGTTGTTCAATGCATGCGACTGCATTGTAGTGCGTATTGTTGTCTGTGTCCGTTGTTTTGAGTGTGGCTGATTGTGTTGTGTAGTACGTTGATTGATTGGTTTGATTGGTGACATATTGTATGCAACTATTGTGGAGTGTGCATTCTTATGTATTGTTTTCGATCTGCCATTATTGAGAATATAATTTGTTTGTTTATCAACTCTCGGCTCTGACTTGTTCTTTGGGCCACGACCGGCGTCCGCTGGCGCACCAAAAAGGACCACTTCAAAATTGTCCACGCTTTCGTGGTGCGGTTCGGGGGCCGATACTTCGGCTCTTGGAATTAGCCCGGCGATCGCCTCCCTAATTAACGGGACAGGTGTGAAACCAACACATCTACTTACATATGCTGTTATTTACTCATATGTTCATTCCAAAAAAGGTCTTCCTCGAACCACACTTTCCAGAATTTCTGTACCTGTGCATGTTCTAAAGCCTGACCCTCAAGGCAAACACTTGCACTTATGTTTAATGGCTTAGCGATAGGTGCAAACAGCATAAACTTAGCTTCACTCGGATTTAACCGCAACTTTAGGTAAGCAAGAGAACCTTGTTTAGATACGAGTTCAGAGAATGAGTACCTAGAAGAAAAAAATAATGGTGTTCTCATTATATGTGGTTAATTTAGAAGAATCCAGAATGCTCCTCAAGTCGTTCACATGAACTATAAACAATAGAGCATTAAGCATCGATCCTTAAACCTTCGCATTTGGGGATGTCTCCTAATGAATAGCAACATACTGGTAGCAGCGCGTTAGGTAAACTTGACGGAACCTATTAGTAACGCCAGACACAGTAGTTATCAAGTTCTCTAAAAGAACACTATGATGCACGGTGTCGATTTATTAGCAGAAATCAGCAAAAGGCTGAGTGCATATAGCTTTTTCTCAAAATTTTTTACTATGTCATTTTCTAAATGAGGCGATGTAAGATCGATGGAACAACATTTTTGAAAGACATTATACGCCACTGTAAATCGCAATTTTTTATAATCTAGTAGTAGCGCTTTCAAAAGCTTTTCACAGAACCGGTACTGATGTAGGATGCTAATTTACAATTTCTTGGTCATTGCCACCCTTGAAAACCGGGCACATGACAGCTATTTCAGATAGAGCAAACGTCCAAAATGAGAGATCTTGGTTAGGTCAGCCACGAAACAATTTTGTCGTGTGGGTTTACTGGCTAGAGTTCAAATTATAGCACGCATGATCTGCCTACGTTAACGAACGCGGTCAAACCATGCCTCGGTAATCGTTATCTTGAACAATGCATTCTTGTAGGCTGTTCGTTGCACTCATTCGTGCTTCGGTTTCGGTTTTCTCGCAAATTTTTATTGAATACCGTTATGCCATAACAATCACTCGAGGCCAGTTTTTATATATATGTAGCTACTAGAAGGTTTTCGAATCAAGAACTTCAATTCTCCCGTTTCACAAAACCGCGAAACTTCCATATTTTAAAGGTGAATGGAATGGAATGACAAAACTTTTCTTAAAGGCTAAATAATATATATTTTTAAATACAGTCTCAAATCCTGTATTTAGCTATCGTAGAATGTGTGAGGTTACAAAATAGGTATTTTCGAAAGCATCAAATAAATATATTGCATTTGCCTGATTTTCAGTACACTGAACAAATTTCAGGCAATTCCCGTCCCAACGTGGGAGCGGTCCGCGATCCTACCCCCATAAAACGGGAGCAGAGTCCTTCGGGACCCCGTTAAAACTTTTTCATCCATCCATCCATACATCCCGGTAAAATAGTTTCTCAATCAAACGATTCAACTTATGCTGTCTAATAACGCAATTTATCGCCCTTAGTACCTGTTCAGTTACTTAAATACAAAAAACATCGAGGAAGACCAAGTGCAAGCTTTTTTGGGGCGTGTCAGGTCATCACTGGGCCAATCGAGAAGAATTTACTGGATTTCGAAATCGGAGCTGTGGCGACGGACTCGCTTCTTTCAAGACTGTTCCCGTGTCCAATGCCATGAGTCGGATACCGAATAGTCTTGTCTACGTAGGTTTGTGGTCTGTCAGCAAGCTGAAATTTTGGTTGAGATGAAATTTTGGTTGAGATGCTCGCTTGATCATCTTCGAAGAGCTAGAAGAAGTAAATCACTCAGCCTTCATAACTACATCTCCTGGGTAACCTCCTTCAGAAAATTTCAAGCAGTTTAAAGAAAGGTCCAAAGTTCTCCGTGCCACCAAGTCTCTAGTTCAACGAGTAGCTGGTCTTGAATCGGCCTGTATCCAACTGTTCAGATGATGACGACCACGAAAGATGGCTTTGGGAGGGCTTTGACTGCCTGCTGAAAACGCTACAGCGTACTCGGCTTCGTTCCAAGAATCATCATCATCATCATCAGCCTGTCTACGTCCACTGCAGGACAAAGGCCTCTCCCATGTTCCGCCAGTTAACCCGGTCCTGAGCTTGCTGCTGCCAATTTATACCCGCAAACTTCTTAATCTCATCTGCCCACCTAACCTTCTGTCTCCCCCTAACTCGCTTTCCTTCTCTGGGAATACAGTTAGTTACCCTTTGTGATGTGTGGTGCGCGTTTAAAGTGCGCGCCTTCGAAAAGTGCGCGTCACGAAAAAAAAAGAAAAAAAAAAGGAGAAATACCAGAGTGCACGTGCGGTGCTGCTTAAACAAGAATGACGACGTTAAAGAGCGTCAAGCACGAGGATGCGTGGCAGGACGTGAAGTAAACAAAAGGTAAAACATCCAATGGGCAGCGAACACGGAGATTTCAAGGCCCAATGGCTTGACACCACGAAACAGCAGTATCTCCAATGAGAAGGAGACAAGTGGGCCAGAGCTGAAGCAGGAGCCTGAGCAGACCAGAGCAAGAGGAGTTCGAGGCAGGCAGTGCAAGCGGAAGGTCGTCACCGGACCGGGCGCTGAAGATGAGCCGTTGGGTTCCGGACCCGAGCCTACAGGACTTCAACCGGCCGGGGCCTCCTGCTGTCGGGTTCCCGCTCCAAAGGACCGTGGCCATCCGGTCCTGAACTCCTTTCCAGGGCCTGCGGACTTTGGTTCCGGCAGGCGAGCTACAGCCGTCGGGCTCCGGGCCCGAGCTGTGCGCCCAGCTGCTTGACTAGGTCGACCCTAGTTCCCTGACGCGTCGCCACCAGCCTGCGTTCTCCCGTCTCCGACGTGTACACGCTCCTCAAGCCGAAACCATCACGATTTGGTAGGGCTTTCCGACGTGTCGCCACCAGCCAGCGTTCCCTCGTCCTCGTCCAGCCCACGCACTGACGCCGGAGTCACGGCGTTCCGGTTTCTCATCACCGCCGAAAACCAACTTGTGGGTGAGACTGCACCGATACTCTTGCGCTACTCTCATCACTCAGCCCCTTTCGAGCGTTAGGTTTAGTTACTGACTTTGAACGTTCTTGTTGGGTGTTTACAGACGTGTTTCGTCATGTCCAGTCAACTGTTTATTAAGTGTTTTGTTTTGTGAGGAATTTTCGCCTTTTTTTTTCTTTTCAATTAAACTTTTTGTGTGTTTCTTGGAAACCGAACGGCTTTGTCCTTATTAACAAAACTCTCTGAGGCTCAGCCCAGGAGGAAAACAAATCAGCAACAAGAACCTTGCATCACAAACTGGCGTCCGCAGCGACAGGACAAAGTCGTTTGTTTTTCCAGTAGATTTTTTTTTTTTTTGACGCGGTTAACACGATGACGAACACGTGGGAGTTAATTGAGTTGGCGGATAAAATGGGACTGACGGGAGCGGAGTTTAGAGTATGGTACGAGGAGCGGATGGAGAGGGAGCGTGAGCAACGGGCTGCAGAACGAAAGGCGGCGAAGGAAAAGCTTGAATTGGTGCTTAGAGCTAAGAAGGAGGAGCTAGAGCGCGTAACGCGTGAAAATAAAGTGTTGCTAGAGCGTCAGACACGCATACTGAAGCAGCAGCTCCAATTAGAGAGGGTGGATTTCGAGCGGCGACTCGAGCTTGCGATGGCGAAAAGGGGGCAGCTGGCGATGCCGAAGGTCGAGCAAGCGGTGAATGTTTGCTCCGATAGCAGCGTTTGCGGGAGGGAAGTCGATTCCTGCAAGGTTGGCCTCGAGCCTCGCGACAGCCTTACTTCGGAGCGAGAAGCTCAGATAGAGGAAGGCAGAGAGGTGGACAGCCAAGAAGGCAGGAGTCATGAGGAGCTTGTTGAAGCGACGGAAAGCTTCTCTGGCTGGGAACATATTACTTCCGTTAGCTGCTTGGGGACCTCTGAGAGGCCAAGCACCTATGAAGAAGAGCGCCTGGATATGGGCGACCTAGAAGCTGTGAAAAATGTTGTGGAGCAAAGCTTCGATAGCAGGGAACAAAGAAGTTCCATTCAGAATGAGGTGTGTATCAGAACGTCTCAAAGGCCGAGCACATTTCAGGAAGAGGTAGGGCTACCTCTCAATAGCTCCATGGAAGGAGTGCTAGAACGTCATTGGGATGATGGCAGCGAATGCCATGAAGGCTCTGATATAGTGGCCACTGATTGTTTTGTACCGACAGAGGTAGCAGCAGGCACCATGTCGATGGTCCTAGACCATACGTATATCTCGCTCAGAGAGAGAGGGGATTCTAATTCACAGGATAGCGTAACTGCTATTTGTCCGAGAAAACACGATGGGAGTGCTGAAGCACTCTTCAAAATAAACAGTATCGAATCGGAGGTGGGCTCGATAGTAGGTATGGAGAATGCCAGACAGGGTCTTGAACCTGAGAACGTGATTGGTTTTGAACCTATAATTAAGTCCACTCAAGATGAGCTGTATAATGACCGAGCACAAGGGCATTCCTTCTCAAGAATCCAGGAACCTCACACGCTTGTCGGAGCGTTTGGGCTTGTTGAGGGCACACCGAGCTTGTGTTCATTAGATGGTGAACTAAAAGAAAGCATTTGTGTGAGAGATTGTGGCATTTGGACATTCGTGTCTCAGTGCGTTTCGTGTCGACGCCGACGGCTCGAGACCGCGCCCTGTTCCTCTGTGACCGGTAAGCGTTCATGTGGCCGGCGGGGGCGCAGACACGCGTTTCAGCGAACGTGCATAAAAGCATGTTTGCCACAGTTACTTTCGAAACGTGCGAGAAGGGCAGTGCGTCTGGTTTGGGACGCAATAACCTGAGTGTAGAGTTAGAAAACCGGTAGCTCTTTCTGGACTTCGACTTTTAGATGCGGACACAAGTAGCTTTGTCCATAGTCGATTTTGTAGTAAAAAGGTTTATTCTGTGTTTCAGAACTTTTAAATGCAATTGGGTGAATCTAAAGTTTACGTGTGGACATTTGGACGATGTAGCGAACTGTAGCCCGGTGGTGTGTTGAACTGCGTGGTGCAAATATGTGGTTTAATTGTGACGTAGTGCAGAACGCGCACTCATCGGCAGTTTTTTTTTTTCTAAAAAAAAAAAACTTGAATAAAAGGGGGGCGTATGTGATGTGTGGTGCGCGTTTAAAGTGCGCGCCTTCGAAAAGTGCGCGTCACGAAAAAAAAAGGAAAAAAAAAAAGGAGAAATACCAGAGTGCACGTGCGGTGCTGCTTAAACAAGAATGACGACGTTAAAGAGCGTCAAGCACGAGGATGCGTGGCAGGACGTGAAGTAAACAAAAGGTAAAACATCCAATGGGCAGCGAACACGGAGATTTCAAGGCCCAATGGCTTGACACCACGAAACAGCAGTATCTCCAATGAGAAGGAGACAAGTGGGCCAGAGCTGAAGCAGGAGCCTGAGCAGACCAGAGCAAGAGGAGTTCGAGGCAGGCAGTGCAAGCGGAAGGTCGTCACCGGACCGGGCGCTGAAGATGAGCCGTTGGGTTCCGGACCCGAGCCTACAGGACTTCAACCGGCCGGGGCCTCCTGCTGTCGGGTTCCCGCTCCAAAGGACCGTGGCCATCCGGTCCTGAACTCCTTTCCAGGGCCTGCGGACTTTGGTTCCGGCAGGCGAGCTACAGCCGTCGGGCTCCGGGCCCGAGCTGTGCGCCCAGCTGCTTGACTAGGTCGACCCTAGTTCCCTGACGCGTCGCCACCAGCCTGCGTTCTCCCGTCTCCGACGTGTACACGCTCCTCAAGCCGAAACCATCACGATTTGGTAGGGCTTTCCGACGTGTCGCCACCAGCCAGCGTTCCCTCGTCCTCGTCCAGCCCACGCACTGACGCCGGAGTCACGGCGTTCCGGTTTCTCATCACCGCCGAAAACCAACTTGTGGGTGAGACTGCACCGATACTCTTGCGCTACTCTCATCACTCAGCCCCTTTCGAGCGTTAGGTTTAGTTACTGACTTTGAACGTTCTTGTTGGGTGTTTACAGACGTGTTTCGTCATGTCCAGTCAACTGTTTATTAAGTGTTTTGTTTTGTGAGGAATTTTCGCCTTTTTTTTTCTTTTCAATTAAACTTTTTGTGTGTTTCTTGGAAACCGAACGGCTTTGTCCTTATTAACAAAACTCTCTGAGGCTCAGCCCAGGAGGAAAACAAATCAGCAACAAGAACCTTGCATCACACCCTTAACGACCAGCGGTTATCCTGTCTACGCGCTACATGCCCCGTCCATGTCCATTTCTTCTTCTTGATTTCAGCTATGATATCCTTAACCCCCGTTTGTTCCCTAATCCACTCTGCTCTCTTCTTGTCTCTTAAGGTTACACCTACCATTTTTTTCTATTGCTCGCTGTGTCTTCCTCAATTTAAGCAGAACCCTCTTTGTAAGTCTCCAGGTTTCTGCTCCGTAGCTAAGTACCGGCAAGATACAGCTGTTATATACCTTTCTCTTGAGGGATAGTGGCAATATTGATTGATTGATATGTGGGGTTTTAACGTCCCAAAACCACTATATGATTATGAGAGACGCTGTAGTGGAGGGCTCCGGAAATTTAGACCACCTGGGGTTCTTTAACGTGCACCCAAATCTGAGCACACGGGCCTACAACATTTCCGCCTCCATCGGAAATGCAGCCGCCGCCGCTGGGATTCGAACCCGCGCCCTGCGGGTCAGCAGCCGAGTACCTTAGCCACTAGACCACCGCGGCGGGCAAGGGATAGTGGCAATCTACCTGTCATAATTTGAGAGGGCTTGCCAAATGTGCTCCACCCCATTCTTATTCTTCTAGTTACTTCAATCTCGTGGTTAGGCTCTGCGGTTATTACCTGACCTAAGTAGACAAGTAGTTACCAGTTTTATGACTAATGAACTACAATACGCCAAGGCAAAGAGGGACAAGACGAAGAAAAAAGACCAGCAATGCTTGTGTTGTCCCTCTCTGCCTTCCGTTCCTCGCCTTCCGTTGCGCTTTTCTGTCAGCCCTTTCGTGCTTGCGCTGCAACCCCAATTAACATGGAATTCCTCCAAGACGCCCCAGTTCTATCCTTACTTTTTTCTTCAATAATAAGCGTCTCTTTTGTATTTCAGGAAGCATGTACCGTCTAGCTCTACAAAAAGTTGAATTCCTGACGAGGTGCATGTATGTATATATCGGCTTGATCCAGGATATATAAGCACTTACTACTTCGCATACAAATACCAAATTATTTTTAATGATGGCAGCATGAAAGCGTACTGTAATTATTCACTCTTGTCTGTGAGAATATAGTTCGATTATTTTGAGAAGCGAGCCGCAATGCTTCTCGTCACTCGCGTTTGAGCAATACTAGCTGGAGCCATATATATACCTTACCAGTGGTTAAAATATTATCTGTCGCTCAACGATGTGTCCTATATTGTGCACCACAAAACAGTCAGCAATGTGATGCAAATTCAATTATTACCTCTTATGTAATCGTAACAGCTGAGGAGTGCTGTGCCGTTCCGGTCTTTGCATCCAAGCATTTTGAAGGTCCCTTCTTTGTTGTCAGCAGATGCATGAAAAAAGTGACAGCACCACTACAACGAAGGCTGCTATAATGAGCCGTGGGATCGGCATGGAAAATACCTGGAGGCGATGCTCTCCAGGTCATCTGAAACAGAATTATACAGTAATGCCGCAAGTATACATCCGTGAGAAAATAACAGAATCCACGCGCTAATAAACAATCAGTAACGAAGAAATCATTAAATTAGTTAGGGGGGTTCACACGTGCCTTAACTACGAGATCATTATGACACACGCCATACCCTACAGCTCTGCAAATTTTGACGATCTCATATTCTATGACGTACTCCGACATCAAACAGTACGCGAGATTTCATAGTTCAGCCTCCATCAAAACGAGAGCATCGTGACCAGGTTGAGTCCCGCGGCTTTGGAGCCGAGCACCATAACCCTCACCAAGGAGGACAAAACATAAACCTGGTAGGTCATTTTCCCGTAGCATTATTTTTAGAAGTTATAATTGGTTTGGTATATTTAGGTCAATATAATTATATGTGGGGTTTAATGTCCCGAAACCACCATATTATTACAAAAGACGCATAGGTCAATATTAGGCTTTCTTTTGTTTCTGTACACACATCAGAAAAAAAAATTCCGCCATATCCACGAAGTGAATGATGATGAGTGGGCGAAGCTCCGGAGGTAAACCTGGTAAACCATGAATCCTCTATACATTTTGCCCACTCGATTTTATTACATCGCTCCCCCTAGCGTACGTCGCCGCACTAAATCGAACGATTGCCTTCAACCAATGACACGCGCCATATTTGACATCATTCCTATTTTATAAGATCTCGCGTCTTTCATCAACTACAAGTACCGCTTTCTAGTTTATAACATCTTGCATCTTTTCATCATCAGCTACAAGTACCACCATCTAGTAAACACTACAAGAACTAAACGAGAGGTGGCTACATACAGGAGACGGTACCGCCATCTAGTGAACACTGCAAGAACTAAAGTAGAGGTGGCTACATACAGGGGACGGTACCGCCATCTAGTGAACACTGCAAGAACTAAACTGGAGGTGGCTACATACAGGCTACAGGGGACGCACAGCCCACGCACTAAGGAGCTTCGCCCCTAAAAAACGAAGCAAAAGGCTATATAGCCAGACAAAGGCTTTCGCTCTGAAATACTGTCTGGTACACGAAAAACGTCTACGCAGGTCGTATGCAAGTAAAGAAAACACTTTTTATACAAAGACTAACCATCAGCATGAGTGTAATCGGGCGAAAATATTTCACAAATGCGAAAACGGAACAGAACACTGTGCGCTAATGAAATACCTTTTAAAACATCTTTATCGCAATATGTAGAATAGGTGAGGTGAAAAACGCTTCTGCCAGCGTATACTTTTCTAAAACAAAGAGAATACTAAAAGGAAAGAAATCAGCATAGTCAAGGAGTGAATGATGATGAGCGCCGTTAAGCGCTAGAGAGTTTCATCGCTAAACCATGAACTATCCGCGAACATCGCCACTACATCATCAAAGGCGGGACAAACGCAGTAAATACTTGAACAAGAAATTTTAGTATTCGTAAGTGGTAGCTATACGTCGCTTCCGTTTCCCCTTCATTATAACGACTTTATGGTCGCTGAAGTGGTGGATCGGTGATAGGGCATAGTGGGATGATTGCAAAGACGAAGCGGTGAGCAGTTTGCAAAGGTGTAACTAAAGGCAATAACGTACATACATAAAAGGGATGGACCGACCCTTGTCTTTCGAAGCTTCGCCCTTAAACGGGTAGGATTGAAACTGCACTCTAAACAATTTGGATACATTAAGTAATAACGACTTCAAAGATCTGTATTATACGTATTCAATGCAATTATGAAGGAGCATTTCCTTGAAGTTCTTTTCGGAAATTTATTTAGGTTCTGTACGTTTTCAAGTTTGCTGGGGAGACTCAGCGTGCTATATCTAATGTGTTGCTGACCATAGGTGGTCCTAGTTTTCGCTGTTTATATGCTATGTGTACGCAGACAGTACTCAACACATCAACAAGAATCATACATGGCGCATAGTTTGTTATTTTAATTGTACAAGGGTAACTTATAAATATATATTTGGTTTGCTTGGAATGTGAAAGATTTAAAAATAACGGACGTGTACTAAAAGCACAGGGTGACCAGAGTATCCTTCGAACACTCGTAGAAGTTTTTCTTCCTGTAACGTAAATAATGTCTTATAGTTTTGTGCTTTCGTTGTCCCCGAACCCGAGACACAATAACGTAGCCTGGAGTAGAATGGTGTTTTCTTGAGTTAAAGTGGTTTTAAATGATATAGTTTGTACATACATCCAACGCTTCTTCTTAGATCTATTGCTAATTTATTTAAATATTCATTTCAAGAAAGATCTTCCTGGAACCACACGCCGAAGAATTTTTTTACCATTACTTATTCTACAGGCTGAACCTCAAAGGAAACACGCAGACTTTTGTTTCGTGGCTTGATAGGCGCAAACAAAACAAATGTAGTTTTACTCGCATTTAGCCGTAACGTCTTTAGTTTAAGCCCGCAAGGCAACTTAGTTAGACATCTGTTTACAGTACTTTTAAGTTCACAGACTGAGTAACCACCAAAAAATATATTGGCGTCGTGAGTATACATAATTAATTTAGGTGAATCCAGAAGAAGTCATTAACAAAAGCTATATACAAGGCAGGGCTAAGTATTAGTCCTTGTCGGACACTTTGGTTAAGCTTGGCACGCGGGAATATATTTTGATTATTAGCAACATACTGATAGTGGTCTGTCAAGCAATTCTGCAATACTCTTTTAGTGACGCCACGTACATCGTAGTTATTTCACGTCGTGAAATCGGGTTATGGTCAAGTTTGTGTTGTTCCTTACGTCAAGGGTTTTCATGTCACTTTAGCCAGAGGGCCGCCGTCACGAGTTTAGTCCCGCACAGGCCATCAAATACAAATGTAAAAACAGGGGAGTGGGTGGAGTGAGGGAAGGCTTGATTGATATGTGGGCTTTAACGTCCCAAAACCACCATATGATTATGAGAGACGCCGTGGTGGAGGGCTCCGGAAATTTAGACCACCGGGGGTTCTTTAACGTGCACCCAAATCTGAGCACACGGGCCTACAACATTTCCGCCTCCATCGCAAATGCAGCCGCCGCAGCCGGGATTCGAACCCACGACCTGCGGGTCAGCAGCCGAGTACCTTAGCCACTAGACCACTACGGCGGGGCAGTGGGGGAAGGCTGTATGGCCAAATTGTTGGCCAATGTTGCCATTTGGAAGAAACCATTTCTCATTAATACTGAGATATTGGCAACGCAAACCAACGGGATGCAAAAGAAAAAGATGGTGTGCAGACTAAAAATCTTTGCTTATTTCAGTCTGCACTCGTATGTCTCCTCCTCCTGCGTCTTGTTAGTGTGCGCTGCCAATAATTCAGTATGTATATATACCAACTAGTGCACTCTTCTACTCTTCTGCAACACTTTCCCATAACTGATACACGGAGCATTTCTGAAGGACATCTGGCGCCACGATTCCAACAGCATGTCATTTCTGATCTCCAAAATGACCATCTGGAATCTGAAATATAGTTTTCATTTCATGGTTATGCATCAGCACATAGTGATCCTACGGACTGCCTCACAAAAACTATGCTTTAGTGGTCGACAGCCTTTTGAGACGGAGCACGTGCTACTCGCACAGCCGCGCCACACGTGGCGGGACACCCGCCGCACGCAAGGGCAGGGCGAAAGAACGATTTGCCGACGCTCCTTCTCCCACTCCTAGCGTGCGGCTGGTCTCTCGCCCCGTGTGGTGCGGCTGTGCCAGTAGGAAGTTTTAGTGCTGGGTACGCATTCTCTTGGGGCCTTGCGGGCTTGGGAGCGCACGGTGTTGCGTGTCCAACCCATATCCAACCGGAAGGCCTTTTAGTTGGCGCCACAGTGGCACGCACGCAAACGCAAGCCGCACGAAGTTCACACGCGCTCGCAGAGCCATAGCGTCTTGTCGCGTAAGTATTATTTAAGTCTTTTTATGATTTAAAATGTTAAATTAAACATACATAGTGATCAGGACACTTTTTTATTGTGTACAGTAATCTGGTATACGCAAAAAAGTGAAATACAAAGTTTTTGTAACGACAGTGCCGACATCTTGTGACACTTCGTGCAACCGCAGTCATGAACATGTTAGCTTACGCGTAATGTTTTTGAGGTGAAAATGAATAAAAAGGTTACTCATTTGTAGAATTGTCACTGCGCAGTTTTTGCACCAGATGTACAACGCAGAATGTTTCTGCAATAACAAAGTTGTGGTTGTCTGTTTCACTATGGCCGCGCTAGATGGCGCCACCTATTCAGCTGGTCGGGGGCTGGCATATGTTTTTTAGTTTCTATGTTCCAGGCCATTCTAGCTTTGGAAATCTGGCTGAAAGCGTGTAATCGCTATAAGTGCTCGCACTTTGGCTTATTTTAACTCGACGGCTAGAGTATCCGCAGTGCGGATACCGTGAGTTCTTGCGAAAGTGGACTGCGCGGACGCATGGCCCCATCGCCCCAGCGATCTCGCGACGCATCTGTTTGCGGTTTCGCGCATGCGCAATACCGCCACCCCAACGTCCTGCGTACGCAAGCCGCTTGGGTACCCAGCACTAAAACTCCCTAGTAGCTCGTGTACAGGCCTTAAGTTGTATGAAGCGATTAAGGCAGCGGCTGCATGGCATTTAGAGAGAGGGAGGCTTTGCTTTGCAGGCTAAGAAAAAAAATTATTCAAACCGACAATCACGCTTCAAACATCCCATGTTTCGGCTATAACTTGGCAAACTTTCAACTAACTCTAGAGATGGAGCACTATGGTAAATGTAAGTGATGTATCTTTGAAAGCGATGTCAGAGTGCACTTGACGTCCAAGAAATCATGTCGGCCTTAAAATAGGAAGCCACCAGGGAAGAGGGAGGGATCCCGCCTAACACTGCCGCGCAGTCTGCAAGTCACTGACCCCTGCTTTAGACCAATAACGCTTGCGCAGCTCTGATGATATTTTATTCTGATAGCAACTATATGGACACTCCTGGTTGTATTTTGCCACCGGCATCGGCCACCGCCGTCATTCCCCATATATGTATACGTATCTATATATATGGAAACACAAGAAATAAAAATAACTCAGAAAAATGATTATGGCGTGCGGAATCAAACGTCCTACCTCTTGCTTGCAAGTACCGTCTGCTCTCTGTACATACTTCCGCACCACCGTTTTGAAAGACGTGAATTCCAATCCTTAATAGACGAACTACCTGAACCTTATCTGCTCCTTGGGGACCTGCATGCACATAGTGATCCGTGGGACGATTTTCGCTGTGATGCACGAGGTCGTCTCATTGAACAGTTTCTATTCTCTTCCGGCGCCTTTCTGTTGAGTAGGAAAGAGCCAACATACTATGACGTCGCCAACAAATCTTACTCGTTTATAGACCTCAGCATTGTATCTCCTTCACTTCTACCCCTAATAAAATGGAAAATCATAAATAATTCATGTAGAATTGACCATTTTCTTATAGTGCTGAGTACACTAACATCATATGAATGTCCTCCGCATGTTCCCAAATGGCTGATAAATAAAGCACACTAGGGAACGTTTTGCAACACTACTCGTTTAGGTTGGACCGACATATGTAGGTTAATTAAACATAGATGAAGCTGTGCAGTAGTTCACAGCTTTTCTAACTGAAGCGGCAGCCAAGAGCATACCGCAAACATCTGGAATGCTTGGCAAGAGATATTGTCACAGACAGTTGCAATTTTCGTTTCGCCCGCGCGCCCCATCGTCCAAGGAAGGGCGCTTTTGTGTTGGGGGGACGACATCCGGCGACTAAACCTGGACCGAAGGGGGCACACATGTCTTCGAGAAAAGGGAAATGACTTTCAGAGCGGAAGGGAGCACGCGTATGCCCCGAAAACGTTTCGACTTCTTTGAAATCGGCTGTTGACGTGCCAGCAGCAAGAAGTGCGGTCGTCGGTGTCGCGAGGCTCGCGTAGGCGACGATCATGAAGTGACCCGCGCAAGGTATTGAGACGGCTGCAATACCGGGCACCCTCGTCGTCTGCTAAGCTGGCGACCTCTTCAGAGGCACCCCATCAACTCTCCTACGTGTACCAAGAGCCAGCCTGGTCCGTATGGATCTTTATATTGTGATTTTTTTTCAACTGTTATCTTATTTTACTCAGCTTTCCAATGAGTGCAGTTGTGTGCGCTGCGCCGCACGTAGACATTCAGAAGCGTGAGAATGATCTTTGCTTCCTAATTATATCCTTATATGACTTTTCTCTTTTCACAATGTCAATGTTTTGTTAACATTTCACGTGTTTGTGTTTTGTTTGTACCTGTTGTAGTGTTGTTTGAGAGCATAGTTTGTTATAAAGCCGTTCTTTTCCATAGCGCGCACTTTTGTTGTTTCTTCTTAAGTTAATTTTTGTCAACTACTTGCAATTGTCCTGGTTTTATATAAATGTTTGTTTGTGTTTAATCAAATGTCCGTGTCTGCTCTATGATTGCGTTGGTCAGGCCCATACATCACCACACTTGCAACCCTGCACAGGTCAACCGACCTGTAAATAAATTTGAGATGTACCACTTCGAAGCCTTTCAGGTGTCGCAGGCCGAAGCGTTAAAGAGGAAGCCTGCAAGTCTGCCCCACGTCGACGTTAGATTGGTGGAGCCTCACCCGAAGTGTGTGACACCCATGGTGAAACACTGAGTGTTTGAATGCGCGAAAGGAGCAGAACAGGGCATGGATGTTGCTTCAGAACTCACCAACAGCCTACGATCTTGACAGATTTAAGGAAATGAAGTCTCAAGGCAGGAGAACGCGTCGGCAGGCCAGAAAAGAAAGCTGGCAGAAGTTTTATCAGGGATCTATTCATATACACAGGAGGCGAAAGTCTAGAACATGGTTGGTAGAAAAACAGTAAGACAAGTACACTCACTTCCGTTCGTAAACACACAGGGTGACAGCTTGGAATATCAGGCGAACTTCCTGGGTGCACACTTCGAACATGCGTCTAGCTCGTCACACTATACTGACGCTTTCCAAAATACTAAACAAGAATAGAAAAGCAGAAACTAGAACACAAATGTACAAAATGCGAGGCATACAGCCAAACTTTCAGCTTAGCTGAGCTCCAAACATAACTAAACTTCTGCAGTAATTCCGTCCTAGGTTCCAACCGTGTGCTGTATGGAATTCTGAAAAACCTCCCAATGGAAGCGCAAAAAATACTTTACTTTGTACAATGCTACCTGGTTTTCTGGTGCTATCCCTGCTTCCTGGAAAGAGGCCATAATTATTCTCATTTTGAAAGAGGGCAAGGACCCTTCTTCAGTTTCGAGTTATTAGCTGCCTATGCAAACTGTTCGAGAAAATGATAAACTGTGGACTTGTACATTTGCTTGAAACAAACAATTTTCTCGACCCATTCCAGTGTGTATTTCGAGAGGATAGATCCACCACCGACCACCTTGTTCCTATCGAAGCACAGATCAAAGACGCTTTCGTCCACAAACAATACTTTCTTTCTGTGTTCCTCGATATCAAAAAGGCTTATGATACAACATGGCGCTTTGGAATATTAAGAGACCTGCCCCACCTTGGCGGGCGTGGCAGAATGTTTACCATAATCGAGAGTTACTCGTCAAACCGGACATTGCATGTCCGAGTGGACAGCGTTTTTTCCAAAACATTTGTTCAAGAAACAGGAGTTCCACAAGGTGATGTACATAGTTCCACACTTTTTATTATCAAAACGAATAATTTGCGCTTGTCAATCCCTCGCAATATGTTTTATTGCACATATGTCGACGACGCCCAGCTTGGTTTCAAATCTTGTAATCCGGTAATGTGTGTGCGGCAGGTTCAGCTTGGTTTAAACAAAGTATCCAATTTGGCAGAGAAAACGGGTTTCGACTGAATGCACGCAAAAGCACGTGTGTATTGTTCTCCAGGAAGAGAGGCATTCATTCCGAGCCCGGTGTTCAACTGCATGGGCAACGTAGGTCTTTCTGTTAATAGTAAACACAAATTCTAAGGCCTAATCTTTGATGCCAAGCTAACCTTCATACCACACATGAAGTATATAAAAACAAGTACATGAAAGCAATCAACGTTCTCAACGTGTTGTCATGCGCTACGTGAGGAAGTGAGAAGTGTCTAATGAATTTGTATAAAATCCTCATACGTACCCGCCTACACTATGGGGCAATAGCATATCAGTCTGCGACACCTACTGCCCTTAAAATGCTTGACCCCGTTCATCAATTAGGCATCTGCGTCTGTACGCGTGCTTTTCGCACTAGACCCGTGGAGAGCCTGTACGTGGAATCGAACGAATGGTCGCTTCACCTACAGAGATGTTAGATGTCTTTTAAATATTATGTTAAAGTGAATGCAGACAAGGAGCGTCCTTCACGTTTGCCAATTAATGACATGTCAAGTTCTGCTGTGTTTGAAAAACGGCATTTTATGAGACAGGCCTTCTCACTCCGTGTTAGGGGCCTTGCGAAGGAAACCGCTGTGCCACTTGAACACTGTTTGATGGCTCCTGCAGTATGCCTGCCACCGTGGCAGTGGCAGGCAATAGAGTGCGACGTGTCTTTCTTAGAGGTTACGAAGCAGGCACTGATTGCTCATATTCAGACATACTTCCTAGAACTACAACATAAATACACATGTCCTGAGTTCTTTACGGATGCTTCAAAGTCCATCACTTCTGTCTTGTTCGCCGCAGTCGGCCCATTCTTTTCGGACACCGGCGTCCTGCACTCTGATACAAGCATTTTCACCGGCGAAGCCTATGCGATACTTGCGGCCGTTAAACACACTAGAAACGAAAACTACCAAAGGCAATAATATACACAGATTTCTTATGTGTAGTAAAAGCTCTGCAGACTTTTAAAAATACCAAAAATCCTTTCCTTGTCTCGCTTTATTCGCGCTTATGCACAGTCAACTCATCCAAGCAGCATGTTGTAGTCTGTTGAATGCGAGGACGCCACGAAATACAAGGCAACGTTCTGGTGGAACAGCTAGCTGGATCCGTCAACAAAACCGCCACCATACATTGATTGCAATTCCTGCCCTCGACTTTGAATATTTTATAAAACGAAAGCCCAGGGGTTATTGGCAGAGCACGTGGGACACACACACACACACACACACACAGGTAATAAATTGCAAGTCATCAAGCTGCAACTTCGTCATAGACCACCAGTATCAAAATCACGCCACACAGAAGTAATACATACAAGGTTAAAAACAGGACATACATACACTACACATTCATTTCTTATGTCTGGTGGTGATCCACCCTTGTGTGACAGATGTGGAGAAGCACTCGTATTCTGATCCAGTGTGGAGAATTAGACATGCTGAGATCACAACACTTTACGTTTCCTACCGACAACACTTCACCCTTCAATTTTCGTCGGTAGGGAACCACTTTACACATATAACTTGTTGTTGGCTTTTTGAGAGGCGTCCGTATTTTTCCCGTCATATACCTGGGCGTTCCGTAGCACGACCTCTTCAGAGATGTCTTTGCCAAGTGGCTACACACAACAAAGCACTTGCCTCACGGTCCTTGGACTTTGTGTGAATAATAGAGGCAATAGTCTTTATGTCATACTAGTCCACCAAGGTTTTTATTATCGCAAACATG
This sequence comes from Rhipicephalus annulatus, assembly GCA_013436015.1. NCBI lineage: Eukaryota > Metazoa > Arthropoda > Arachnida > Ixodida > Ixodidae > Rhipicephalus > Rhipicephalus annulatus. The sequence continues at coordinate 217,842 of WOVY01009545.1, read as the reverse complement.
CGTCATTCATTAACACCATACACGTTTCACGGCATGGTCATGATTATATTACTTCCATGTTTTTACTCACCTTAGGGCGAGGAATTTTAAGACCCCTATACAGCCGCTAATTGAAATCATTATTTACATCTCTTGTCCTATGAACTGGCGCTTTTTGGACATCAAATCGTCCTTGCGCACAAAGCACCAAGTATCATCATCATCTTGCTTTTGAGTGTGTGGCGTGAGTCCCTGAGCTATGAAGAAGCACCACCTTCAACATTGAAAAGGCAAACTTTTTAACGACCACTGCTGGCGATGGTGACCTCAAGGGAACTATGGCGTTTCGGCATCAACGCAGCGCACGTTTCGATATCCTTGCCATTCCTCGCCTGGCATTCCAATTTGTTACTATCGCATTCTTTGTTTCACCTTTGCGGCAAAGTTGTAAAGGTGTCGATAAAATTGCGTAGCCAAGACAAACACAGGTGGGCATCGTGTTTGAGACTCCTACCTAACGTAACCAGGGTCGCTTTGACAAACTCAACAAGAGAGACTTAACAATCGGGGCATTTACGCTTGCGCGTAAAAGGTGTTGACCCTCGACTCCTTGACACGACTACTCAAAAATCAGATGCTCGGGTTCATTGAATTAGCATGTGCTTCATTGGAATGTGCAGCTAGACGTCATTTTTTCAAAAAACTTAGTGTGTAAGTTTCCGCACTATAAGGCTTCATCGAGGAAGGGGCCACAGCTGCGTAGATTACGTATGCCGAGAGCTAGTATAAAGTATGTACCTGTGGTATGTTCTTGTAACCACCGCATCGGAGAGCACACTCCACTTTTTATGGTGGATTGTATTTTGAAAAACTACGTCTCCTGGCTTCAAAGCTTTGATAAACGAATAAACATACTGTAGTGTCTGCAGACGCGGCGACGAAGGCACAACGAACACACTCAACCCAAGCCACACAAAGTTCTTTTCCCGGTGGCGCTCGTATATATATATATATATATATATATATATATATATATATATATATATATATATATATATATATATATATATATATATATATATATATATATATATATATATATATCTATATAGAGAGAGAGAGAGAGAGAGAGAGAGAGAGAGAGAGAGAGGTAGTGAGGAAGGAAGCGCACTGGCTCCGTAGTAAAAACGGAAGCGAGATAGCACGACGTACGAGGAAACACTTTTATTAATCACGTACGTTTCGGCTGGTGGGCCAGCCTTCGTCAGTGTGACCATATATATATATATATATATATATATATATATATATATATCCTGCCCACGGCAAGTTATCTTTTCACCCACTTTTCTTTCTTCATATTTACATTACAGTTTGGTCTAATACCTTCCCATTTGCCCCGCCGCGGTGGTCTAGTGGCTAAGGTACTCGGCTGCTGACCCGCAGGTCGCGGGTTCGATTCCCGGCTGCGGCGGCTGCATTTCCGATGGAGGCGGAAATGTTGTAGGCCCGTGTACTCAGATTTGGGTGCACGTTAAAGAACCCCAGGTGGTCAAAATTTCCGGAGCCCTCCACTACGGCGTCTCTTGATTGATTTGTGGGACGTTAAACCCCACAAATCAATCAATACCTTCCCCTATACTTTCCTTGTCATTATTGTCTTTGTCTGTTAGATATCATTGATATTCTGTAGAACACAGAAAAACAAGCCCCTAAGTAAACCCTTCTTTCCTTAATATTAATATATATATATATATATATATATATATATATATATATATATATATATATATATATATATATATATATATATATATATATATATATATATATAGTGGGAGTAATAATTCAATGGGCCAGTTAGTTTTCGTGAAGGTATGGGATATGACACAACGGGAGCGTTGTCAGCAAGGATAAATATATTTATTTCCCAACAGTTTCGGAAGGGGACCTCCCTTCATCAGGGGATGAGTTATACTGACATGAGCTTCCAAACTTCCTTGCTGCCGCGTCCCTCTCGCCTTGAAAGACGTTTGCGAGAGTGGGAGGGAAATGGAAAAAGGAAAAAAAGGAAAAAAGGGGGGGAGAAAAAAGACGAAAAAAGAAAGAAAAGAAAGAAAGTAAAAAAGAGGAAGAACCACTGTCAGCACTGAGAACAGCACTGAGCACTGACTGACTCGTACGTGTACACTGTCCTTTCTTCTTCTTTTTTTTCACATGCACATACAAAGTGTTTACGTTCGCCTACCACTTCATGACCGTTGAAGGGAAACGGACGAAGATTAAAGTTAAATAGCCGACCGACCCATTAACGAGAAACCTTTCCTTTACACACACCGCCCGCCGCCCGCCGAACGACCAATTACGGGGAAACCCCTTTCTTTAGGCACGCCGTCCCGGACCCTCCCGGCACCGCGGCGACAATCTTGAGTGGCCCGACACACGCCAAGAACTGAACAGCACGTGATATGAACCATAGGTGGATGTAGACGGACAGTTGGCTTCGTTCTCAGTGCTGACAGTGGTTCTTCCTCTTTTTTACTTTCTTTCTTTTCTTTCTTTTTTCGTCTTTTTTCTCCCCCCTTTTTTTCCTTTTTTTCCTTTTTCCATTTCCCTCCCACTCTCGCAAACGTCTTTCAAGGCGAGAGGGACGCGGCAGCAAGGAAGTTTGGAAGCTCATGTCAGTATAACTCATCCCCTGATGAAGGGAGGTCCCCTCCCGAAACTGTTGGCAAATAAATATATTTATCCTTGTTGACAACGCTCCCGTTGTGTCATATCCCATACCTTCACTATATATATATATATATATATATATATATATATATATATATATATATATATATATATATATATATATATATATTATATATATACGTGTGTTTGTGTGTGTGTGTGTGTTCAAATATATTTATCCATGTTGACAACGCTCCCGTTGTGCCATATCCCATACCTTCACGAAGAACTGGCCCATTGAATTATTACTCCCAATATATATATATATATATATATATATATATATATATATATATATTGTATGTGTGTGTGTGTGTTCTTTGGGAGCCACGCAATACAAACACCGTCTATCAGATGAAGCGGCGCACTGTGGTGATAAAGAACGTATATACAACCTTCCCCCCCCCCGTTCTAAAACAATCCTCGCCTGAACTTTCGACTTTCACCTGACAGCGTTGAGCACAGCGCCGCAGCTCGACTGAATACGACTCAGTCGGTCGCACGAATCAGTGCCGGCTGTCACTTTTACCCAGTTAACATTTTTGCGAAGAAGTGGATCTGCCATCGAAATTCTCGCGTCAAGGTGCAGCTCCGAGTGAAGGGGTGCTCTATAATACGGGGAAAAGGCTCATCTGAACAAACTTCTGTTAAAGCACGTTTTTTTTTCATTGCTCTCGTGGTCGGTCAATAGCCACACTCAATCACACTCTTTTCGCCTGTGAGCAAGGTCTCCTTCTCCCGATCTCCTGGGCACTCCATTGCCAGAGGGGTGAGAGGTGGTTTTGACTTGCACAAGCCTGGCAGTTGAGCTCTCACCATACAGGGGGCAGAGGTGGTGGCCACCAGGTTCAGCCTGGCAGATTACCTACCTCCTCAAGTCAGATGACAATAAAGTAGCATTCTCTGTCTTTATCAAACCTCTTCCTTTCAATTGATAGTCGCGTTTCTCGAATATTGATAGTCACGTTTGTCAAATAGAGAAATGCGTGCACTTAGGCGTAATCAACGCGGGTACTTTTGTTCCTTGTGATATACCGAAGTAATGTTTAATCGAGAAATCGCATTCACAAGCCGGCAAACTCCCTCAGGAGTCAACTAACTTCGGTCGACTCAGAGCAAGCTGCGAGAGTGAGTTTCAGAGTCAGATTGAGCCATATGAGTGAGGTATATTTCATGAAAGAGTCTGACTGAGCTCCACATTGCCGATCTTTCGTCCTGTCGACTCATCTTCAGCCTTACTGTCAGCCTTACGTTGACTCACGTATATAGGCTGATTATGTCTACTCGCGCATCAATGCAGTGGAGTTCATACGCCAGCTGAGTATTATTTGAAGAATGTGTGAGTTATGGAAGGGGGAAGTGGCTGGACCACCCTCCCCACCGAGTTCTTTCAAAGAAATTTTTTTTATGGGCGTAGCTCCTTAGGGCGTGAATCTGTCCATCTTCCGTCGTTGGCGTACGTATCCACCGGGATGCGAGATGGGAGATGGCGGTACTTGGAGTGTTCACTAGAAGAACACACGGACGGACGCATGAATGGACGGACAGACGGACTAGCAGACGGATGGCAGGATGGACGGACGCGCAGAGCGGGTATGTGCCACAGGGGATGCGAGATGCGAGATGGCGGTACTTGGAGTGTTCATGAGATGGGCGCACGGACGGACGCATGAATGGACGGACAGATGGACTAGCAGACGGATGGCAGGATACACGGATGCGCAGAGCGGGTATGTGCCACAGGGGATGCGAGATGCGAGATGGTGGTACTTGGAGTGTTCACTAGATGGACGCACGGACGGATGGACAGAGGTACGGACGTATGGATGGGTGGATGCACGGACACAGAGACAGACGCTTCGGTAAACGCATGGATTGTCGCGCGGACGAACGGAAGCAAGAACGAACGGACGGACGGAAGAACGGACGACCTGACGGACGCTTCGCCCCACTCAACATTATTCGCTCCATGGATATACTTCTATTTTTAACAAGTGTGAGTCATCACTTTACGTAAAAGTATCATTCGTGGGTCAAAATCACTAAGAATTTGTATTTGATGATACGAGATGGAAAGCGCCAAGTAGAGCACTGATTATGCAAGATATCTGCATATCTGCATAATTGAAAAACATTTGCACCTTGGGATGAAACATCTCACAGTACACTAATGGGCTCACGAGTCGACTCAGTCAGACCCAGATAGTGGTATGAGTGTGTGTCTCGATGAGTCCAAGTAAGTTAAACTTTGGTGAGTGCGAGCCCGGAAGAGCCCCAGGGGTGCGGTATGTTGTCACTGAGTGAGCCTGAGTTAGCACTATATGTTCTGCGACCTATGCCTACATCAAAGCAAGCCTCACCATATACTTTGGTGCCATATTTGCACCAACTGGACGCGGTTAACTCGGCCAATGATGCGTAGCAGTAGCTTTACTAGAAAAACTGTCTATGGTTCAATCTATGGGTACTGTACACCCCAAAAAAAAGGGGGGGGGTAAGTTTTTAGGCTGCCTAGTTCTTCTGTACTTGATAGGTATAGCTCTTTCGGGGAGTAGTACATGGCTCAAAAAAGAGTTGAAACTCTCCAAAGGAGAATCATCGTCCAATTTTTAAAGAAAGTCATGAGTGTAAGAAGCTGTAACTCACCAGAAATAATAGTACTTCATGTTTTTTTTTTCTTACTGCCGAGTGGCTCAGGGTCTCCTCTGCGTCTTCCTTGGACCAAAATAAAGTTTTATCATTATCATTATCATAACGTGCATTTTTGGCTTTTCTTCTCTTGTGCTTGCTTGCATTCCATTTTTTTTATCTTACATGGAATGCGTGCCAAAGAGCACAACTTTCTGTCATCCTAAACTCATGTTAAAGCCATGAAACAATGACGAGAGAGCACTATACAATTAGGATCACGCTTACAAACCACCAAAGCAAGAAGACATGACTCACAGCGTAGATGATCGAGAGCAGCCTTCAAGAAACTAAAACAGTTCTACGAGCTCACTCTGCGCTAGTGGTGGGCGAAAACCATTCTCTGCAAAAGACAATGCACAGCCAACAAGGTAGCAGTGTCGCGATATTGTTTCACTTTGTCGAGCACGTGTGTTCTACAGGCTTGAACAGTGTGGGTAAAAGTGTCACCAGTGCAGTACGATGACTACAAGAGACGAGACAAAAGCAGTGACAGAATGCCACACAACACTACAGTGACCTTGGCCAAGTAGACTCCATATGTGCCACCTGTTTTAAATGCGTAAGCACTTCAATGATGATTGTGTGAGAAGCCTATCACTCCCTCTCACTGTCACTACGAAGATCACCGCTATGTAGAAGTAAAGAATAAAGATGAGTAAATTTCCTCGCCAGTAGCCGAGGTAGTATCTTAGCCAGTGGACCATCGCCAACTTCTTTTCTCCATTCTTGACAAGGCTATCATTATAGTTTGCAAAATCTGAATGTGACTAAAATAAATGATTTCTACCCGCTGTACAAGGCAGACATAGAAAGGAAACGTTTTTATGAAGATTCTTTTTTTATTTCATGGCAGTAGAACCTCTTCAGCACAAGATGCAACGCCTACAGGAAGAACTGTATACAATAGAGAAATCAAAGCTTGCGAAATTTTGACGTCATACACACGTATCGATGGTTGCGAGATGAAGGAAAATTCTTCTGAGGGTTGGTCATGCCACGGGGCTGGGAGTGTCATGGAGAAGAGCAAAGATGCCGCATCGAAGTAGCGCTGGAGGGACCGCCACTACGTGAAATAAAACTCTATGCTTAGGATCGCAATGAGACTTCTGCCAAAAAAAATTCTGTGGGGAGAATTTTAAATGCCGAGCACGTAAGGGGCCGGGCTCCTGTATGCTGCCATCGTCATCGCTTGACCTAACGCAGGCGTAGCCAGCAGCTGTAGCGCATCGAGCCAACGCCTCCTCTAGGAAGACGCCTGCCGCATGAGAAAAAAAAAACAACTGCCACACCCTTTCTCTCTTTCATTTTGAAATTGTTCTTGGTCGCTAGCATCACTTGTGGCGGACGGTGCAACAACGCAACGCTTTGCATAGCCTACGAAATGGTGGTGCACAGTTGCAGGTCTCGAACTACTGTCGACTGGCGCGCCCATATGGGCCGCATATAAAGAACGCTTAGCTGTTACCGCCCGTCGCCATGACAATAGTGTCGGTTGCGAGCGCCACCGCGCGGAGCTTGTTTAAAACTGAAGGCAGGCCAACTCCGCTGGGGGCGCGAGCCATTCCTCAGGCATCTTTCTAGAGGAGGCGTTGATCGAGCACACACTCACGCTAAAGAGAAGTGTTCTTCTTCTTGATATTCGATTGTCTTGATGATGATATTAAGTGTGAACACTATGGCTTGCGAAACAACAACAAAAGCTACATATAAAATAAAAGACGAAGCACGTAAGAAATACAAAGACAGACTGAGAAAGCAAAGAAATGGAGAGAAAATTACAAAAGACAATTATATCTGCAGTTTTACATCCAGAAAACATGACATAATCATATGAGACGCCGTAGTAGAGGGCTCGAAAATTTTGACCGTCTGAAGTTCTTTAATGCGCACTGACTCAGCAGAGTACATGAGCCCACCATCCCGCAATCTCAGAAACTGCGACGTCTGCGGCCGGCACTGAACCCACGCAAGAAAATAAAGAGAACAACAAAGAGAACACCGAAAAGAAATGAGAAGGGCTTCCAAGCTCAGCACTTCATTCGCTACTAGAGTGACAGATGCTTTCTTGTTTTTGTATATTGTGAACTCCATTATTAAGGTCATGAAACATCACATGCAAGAACCCAATAATTTTCATGCGTAAACGATCAGCGTAGCACAGTGTCCTTACTTGTTAACAATGTAAAACGCAAAGTTTAACATGCCAACATGGCGGCACTGAAACCCATGTGCACTCATACAGCAGTTTATATGAGCACAAGACTGGTAATGCAACAACAGGTTGAGCTGAATATTGTCCGCACGAAAAAAAACGCCATACGCTCAGAAAAGAGCACTGCAAAAAGCTCCAGTTAACTATACCCTCCTCCCTACACACAAGCTTCACCCATGCATTCATGTCATTTCATGGCACTCTCCGTGCATTGAACAACTCAATCAAAATATATGATGAAATCTGCAAGTGCATGTTTTACAAAAGCCTTCAGGGACCTCGAATGCATTTCGTGAAATAACTTCGTGTGGTATTTTTGGAAACCTATTGTAGCCTACAGGTTTGTTTTCATATGCATACAATGGCCCGAACAATCTCATTCGACAGCGAGCGCGAAAAATAGCGCCAGCATTGCCACTGATTTTAACTTGAATGCCCGTATAGTTTCAGGGCATTGCAAAAAAGCATCTTCTGACAACTGATGATGATTACGATCATGATCCACTCACATATCTGCACTCGCTCGCAAACGAAAACCGGCTAAAAAACCAAGTGGCAAGATTTGTAAGTTAGTGGGGTATCAATAGAAAAACCTACAGTGGAAATTACCTTCGTAAACTGCAAAAGTTGATAAATAAACTGATGAAGGAACATACTGCAAGTGGTCAGGCAATCAGAAAGGCTAAAGCCAAAAATAAGAATAATAATATACTATAAGGTCAACTTTTCGTTTTTATTACGTACGCAAACATAGCAGAGCAAACCTTTCTGTGGTTACAATCTAATGCGATGCCTCCAAAGTAAATTTACTGCAACATTTGTTTTTAAAGCTAGCTTTAAAATTGGAAGAACAAGGTGCTTTTCCATTGACAAGAATATCGACGACAGAATAACAGCAGGTGCTATATCGTTTCTATTTTCTTGTAAAATCGACACAACGGAGATGTTGTGAGCCCAGCTTTATGCAAGTAATAATGCAGATGCGGAGTTCTACAACACAATCTGGTGATTACAATTTCTCACTGCCGAGATACACAACACTGTTTATTCTTGTAAAATCTTAGGTATGCGAAGTTTCCTAGTTCATTCGGTGATAATTTGTCTATTTATTTGTGCAAACAAGCCATTCTAAATTTTAGTGCTGTCATGTAAGCCGTATCAGGTCAAATTGAGAAGACGTATCCGCCTAAAGATTCTGTGGCTAGGGAGTCTGCCATCTCATTCAGCTAATTCCCGTGGTGGTGAGGTAGCCAAAGCAAGTGCATTTTACTCAGGTTTGCTGGTATTAAACTACTAAACATACTCATGAGTGTTGAATTCTTTGTTACAAAGACTGCAGCACATGCTGAGAGAAAATTGGTAATTATGATTGCTTCTGACTCACTTGCAGGAAGTATACGAATTGCGATAAAATTAGGAAATAATTCAGCAATGGACATCGGTGTGTCATCTGGTATTCCAACTTAAAAACACCAGTCGAGAGTAGGGCAGAAGATGCCTACTCCAGCTTTTTCTTCTAATACGGATGCATCCGACGCAATGATGTTTATGAACTGATAAGTCAAGTAATATTGTAACTGGTTATTCAAATATTAAAGTGGGGGGGAGGGTTGGCTTTGCATTACAAAGAAACATATAATCAGATTCTGTGTGAAGTTTTGAATTGAGTATACTTGTTGAGGCAATGAGAAATAACCTCTATTTGCATGCAGACGCACGCTCTCTTCGTCTAGAGGTGGGTGACGTCGTCACTCCGGGTAGTCATGGCTAGCCGCGGAGGCCCGAGCCCCTTCCATCAGCTGGAGCAAGGCTTCATGGTTTACCGACAATCTGATTGATATTTACGTTCAGAGGCTCTAGCCAACGTTTTTAGAAACTGTCCGTTAGAAAAGCCCGCTCCTGAGGCGGCCCCAGCTCGTATCTGCTCCGAGGGGTAGCGCTGGCGCAGCGTTGAGATCGATCCGCCGCAACCGCCCCGCGATTCCCGCGGCTGTGTCGAGTGTTTTTTGTTCGTGTTTGCATGCTTAGACCACAGCGGCTAAAGCTTGAAAGCTAGATTTCGGTCATTGCAGACTGTATTTGACATGTGACACGACAATCAAGCATGCTTTAGCGAATCAGCAGTGAGGGATTCAGAAGTGAATTAGAAATAACATAGTAAACACGCCGACCTACAGTGCACTAGGTTGTCGAAGTGGCTATCGACGCTATTGAACACTTGCTATCGAGGGCACTTCCTCAAAGCCCCAAATGACCCTGCAGTTCTCAAGGCCTGGACAGCTGCTATCCCACGTAAAGCTTTCGAGGTGACTGTCAAGACCAAGATTTGCGATCTACATTTCGAATTCGAGGACTTAATCACTTCCCATGAGCACGTCGTAGGTGGAAATGTTGAAATCCACGTTGTGGGTGGACACTGAAGCCCGGTGCTGTCCCGAGAAATTCTTCCAATATTCCGGCACACTTGCCTAAACCAGCGGCATTCAAGCGGAAAAGGAAAGCCCCAAAACCGCGAGAAACTGCAAATTTTGAGGACCGTGTGTACGAAGGTTGTGGCGATGTGCCAGACGTTCACATGGAGAACAGCGACGTTGACAAGGCTATTACCGTCCACTCCAATTCAGAGCTGTGTCCAGAAGTAAAAAATTGGTTCCCTGCATTACAAGACCGAACTAAGTTCCAATTCTGGAATGTCGAGCTTGTTCAGGAAGAAGTTTTTCTTTAAAGTTATTCAAAACAAAGGTGTTGTCGAAATCGGCAAGGAAGTGGTGGTAAGAAAATACTTCAGTGTTGTCCTCAGTTCTAGAGGGAAGCTGGTTACCCCGTGCGCATATAGCGAACATGATTTCGGAAGCCAGCCGAAACTCACGATTTTGCAGATGCTATCAGCTTTCGTCGGTCATGTTGATCTCCAAAAATATGCATGGGCTGCCATAGCAGCTTATTCCTTTTCATTTTGACCGCAACATTAGCCCTGAAGACCCCGGACGTGTGGAGGAGCCCAAAGTGTTTTGGGCTGACCCCGGAAGAATTATGGCCACCATGCAACAACACAAGAAAAGTCTGCGAGCACTGCAGAAGGAATAAAAGAAAAATATATGAAACCAACGAGGCTGCACCAAAAACTACGCTCGACTGCTAAAAAGCTAAGAGAGTTATTAGAGCCACAGTTTTTTTAGAAAAGACAAAAAAGCAAATCTGAAAATGAAAACACCGCTTTAAAAACTGTCTATCAGTCAAGCGGACAAACTCATCACTGGCCATCCTCCAGCTCAGCAAATCGCTCTTCGTGCTGCGCTAAAAGCTTCAAAAGGGAAGCGTAGGTAACCGAGTAGCTGATTACTTGCCTGCTCCTTAAAATATCGAGCCCTTCTGCTTACAGGCTGATGTCAAAGATGAACATACTGTCTCTGCCGACATTCTCACACCTCAAGCAAATTATCAAGGGAATGCCTTGCGAATTCGGGTTCAATAAGGTTTCGCTTAGCAGCATCGGTGCATTCGTGAAAGGAGAAAAAAGAGTCAGATGCTGTGAAACACTTATATTGGGTGAAATGAAAGTGATCCGATCTCTCACATTCAACAAGGAAACCTACAAGGCTAATGGTTTTGTCGACTTTGGCGATGACGAGGAATCAACAGCTGGGGCGGACCATGCACTTGTACTTATGTTTGCCCCCCTATTTCATGCATGGTTGCAGCCCATCGAAAGCTTTACGATAAAATATGCTGCGCCTGGAAGGGTTTTCACAAGAATGGCACTGGAAGCTGTCGTCGAGCCTCATAATCAAAATGCAACAGTCGTAGCTGTCATGAGTAATGGAACAAGCACAAGCAAGTCTATGTGGTCAACATTTGGCGTGACAGGCGACTTTCATGCACTGAAGCACAAAATCGAACACCCATGCATTCCAGGTAGCAGTCTGTACTTTCTTTGTGATGTGCCGCACATCATTGAGTGCATAATAAATCATCTGCTTCGCCACAAGTATGGCGTGATGGATATCTATTTTTTCGCAATGTTGCGATGAAATTGGCTGACCTAAAATATATGCCCTTACTTTTCTCTTGCATGTGTAGTTTGCAGATTGGTGATCACAAAATCAATTTTGACCATTACCGAACCCTTCAAGAAGTCGACAGCAAACAACAGCTCGGTGTAGTACCGAAATTGACAAAGGAAAATGTGGACATCGACAATTTGCAGAAAATGAATGTGCACCTCGTGTGCAGGTAAGTGTGATCACAAATATTTGCCACGCTGTAGAACTTCACCGAAAATATTACATGCATGGCAGAAAATGCCTAATATTACTCGTGTTTTTGGCAGCTCTTGAGCTGTAGCGTTGCCATTGGCATAAAGGTGTACAAACGACTTCAGCATACTGGCCTGGAGGACTCTGACGAAACTGCGCAGTTCACATTATCAGTGAACGATTTCTTTTATGCCCTAAATGTGAATCTACCAGATTTTCGGATCTGAAGCTCATCAAATGAATTAGAGGCACGTATAAATGTAGACTATTCCTTAAAAGGCTTAACAATGACTATGATAGCAGTGTATTTATTACAAGTGAAACGGGGTTTATTGGCGCAAGTAGTACTTGCACAGCCGGTCTATTGATGCGGAAAGCGGGCGGCAGCAACGGACCCAGGAATCACAGCACTCGGGGCAAACGCTCGCGCTTGGCTCCTCTCGCTAAAGGCGTGACCCACTGCGGCACAAAATCTTCTTCCTGACTACAATACCTGGCGACGAAGGCGAGCCATGCTGGCAAGTCAATGTGACGAGAGTAGGAGTGGAGCGTGATAGGGCTTGAGACGGCTCACGTGGACAGTCTCACAATCAAGGCGTCGTCTGTCTGTAGATGGCGTGACCGGCTCGATCACGTATGTGACATGAGATCGACGTTCGACCACGCGATAAGGACCGTGAAACTTGGGGCCAAACTTTGAGGACAGACCTGGGGAGTGGAAGAGCAGTCGAAGCCAGACGAGCGAGCCCACGGCAAAAGTCTCGACTTGCTGGTCGCGGTCATGGCGGTCTTTTTCGAGTGCTTGCTTGTCCGAGGTGAATGATCGGGCCAACTGACAACACTCTTCAGCGTGGTGCACAATTTCAGAGAGAGGGTTGAACTCTGAGACGTCGGGACGATCCGGCAAAATGGTGTCAAGGGTGGAGCATGGCTCACGCCCATATAAAAGAAAGAAAGGTGAGAAGCCTGTGGTTGACTGCGTCGCGGTGTTCTACGCATAAGTCACAAATGTAAGAATAACGTCGCAGTTCAATTGGTCGGAATTGACATACATGGCGAGCATGCCTCCTAGCGTTCGGTTGAAGCGCTCATTTAGACCGTTGGTCTGCGGGTGATAGGCTGTAGAGGTGCGGTGCACCGTGCGGCATGCCCGAAGGAGTGCTACAACTACGGAAAAAAATACACGCCCTCGATCACTCAGCTGTTCACGTGGCGCCCCATGACGCAGTACGAAGCGTCGCAAGACGAAATTGGCTACGTCACGTGCACCAGCCGTAGGTTGTGGAGCTTTTTGTGCATACCTCGTCAGATGGTCGACCGCGACAATGATCCATCGATTTCCAGTGGCAGTGTACGGAAGGGGACCATACAAATCGATTCCAACGCGGTCGAAAGGGCGTGCCGGACACGGTAGAGGCTGTAATAATCCGGGTGAATGGGCCGCTGTCTTTCGTCGTTGGCATAATGAACAGGACCGAATGTATTTTTGTACAAAGGTGTACATACCACGCCAGCATACTACGCTGGCGGATCCGGTGATATGTTTTTAACACACAAGCGTGAGCATGTTGTGGGTCGGCGTGAAAATACGCACAGACATCAGGTCGCATGTGGCGTGGTATAACCAAGAGCCATTTACGGCTATCCGCATGGTAGTTTCTGCGGTATAGTTGCGCATCCCGTATCTCGAAGTGTGTGGCTTGGCGGCGAAGAGCGCGTGGGTACGCAGACGTTGAGGAGTCGGAAAGAATGTTAAGGAGAGATTTTATCCATGGGTTTTTCCACTGTTCAGACGACATGCTTGAGACGGAAATGAGAGCGATGGGAAAGTTGGCGTCCAAATGCAGGTCTGCGCTGGATCTCACTGGTGATCGGGAGAGGGCGTCCGCATCAGAGTGTTTTTGTCCTGAGCGGTAGACGACACGAATATCGAATTCTCGTAGGCGAAGAGCCCCACGTCCAAAGCGACCTGAAGGATCTTTTAGCGACACCAACCAACAAAGTGCGCGGTAGTCTGTCACAACGTCAAAACTCTGTCCGTACAAGTAAGGACGAAACTTGCTTAACGCCCAAACGATTGCGAGGCATTCTTTTTCAGTTATGGAGTAGTTCATTTCCACTTTCGTGAGTGAGCGGCTTGCATATGCGACGACGTACTCTGGAATAACGGGCTTTCGTTGCGCGAGTACGGCTCCCAGACCAACGCCACTGGCGTCTGTGTGCACTTCAGTGGGGGCATCTGGATCGTAATGGTGTAGAATGGGTGGCGACGTAAGCAGGTGGTGCAATGTAAGGAAGGTTTCGTCACATTCCGGGGTCCAGTTAGAAAGATTAGCTGGACCATTCAGTAGTTGCGTAAGTGGGGCTATTATTGATGCAAAGTTGTGGACGAAACCGAGGAAATACGAGCACAAGCCGATGAAGCTCCTAAGTTCTTTGGGTGAAGTCGGCTTCAGAAAGTTGGCTATGGCTCGAAGTTCGTCCGGGTCGGGGCAAATTTCATCCTTTGACACAACGTGACCAAGTATAGTAAGTTGGCGAGCCCCGAAGTGGCACTTCTTTAGGTTAAGCTGGAGGTTTGCCTTAGTAAGACACTGAATAATCGTGCGCAGACGGTCGACGTGGGTAGGGAAATCAGGAGAAAATACGATAACATCATCAAGGTAACATAAGCATATCTGCCATTTAAGGCCGCGTAAAACCCTGTCCATCATTCGTTCAAACGTTGCAGGTACATCGCACAGACCAAATGGCATAACCGTGAATTCGTATAGGCCATCCGGCGTAACGAACGCTGTTTTGGGACGGTCACACTCTGCCATCGGAACCTCCCAGTAACCTGAACGTAAGTCCAGCGAAGAAAAGGATTCGGCACCTTGTAGCCAATCGATAGCGTCGTCGATGCGGGGAAGAGGGTACACATCTTTCCGTGTAATTTTGTTCAGTCACAGGTAGTCGACACAAAATCTAATCGAACCGTCTTTTTTCTTCACTAGCACAACAGGTGAAGGCCAGGGGCTAGAATATGGCTTTATGACACCACGCTGAAGCATATCGTCCACGTGCTCTGCAATTACACTTCGTTCCTTGGGTGATAGGCGTTAGGGGCGTTGCCACAAAGGAGGGTGGTTTAAGGAGGGTGGTTTAATCAAAGGAGGGTGGTTTAATCATAGAGTGGTTTTGGGACGTTAAACCCCACATATCAATCAAATCACAAAGGAGGGTGCGTTCCAGTGTAGATTGTGTGAGCGACGCTGTTAGTTTGACTCAGTGCCTTTTGAGGAAGGTCAAATGAATCACGGAATTCATGCAGAAGGGTTATTAGCTGGTTTAGTTGATCCAGAGGGAGCTTGCTGTCGATGGAACTATTGAAGATATCCGAGGAGTAGTCATCCCGCGTAAAAGGAGGAGTAACAGCGTTCAGTTGAAGTTGCTAGCCAGGGTCGTGGGACTCAATAGGCACAATAACGTTTTCATCAACAGGAAGAACATAGCCCAGTGTTCCGTGAGCTCTAGAGGTGAGAGGGCGTGAGCTAGGATTACAAACGACAATTCCGGAAGTCTCTTGGTGAGGCGACAGAACGGCGTATGGCAGAGACGTGCCGTGGCGGCGACTGAGAACGTCAGATGGGGAGAACACCACGGTAGAGCCGGACAATTCAGTGCGATTGACGGGGACAACGATGGCACTAAGAGGGGGAACGTCTATTTCGGAAGCAAGAAGAAGCTTGCCAAGGTGAGTGAGCTCATTGTCGGTAGATGGCGCATCAGAAAACACGGAAAATTCCACCTGCGCGCAAGCGCAGTGAATTACGGCATGATGGCATGACAAAAAAATCCCATCCAAGTGTCACGTCGTGGGAACAAGTGGCCAACACGAGAAACTCGATGTGGTACAGGACGTCCTGAATGATCACTCTCCCCGTACATGCTCCGACTGGTCGAATAGGTTGCGTGCTCGCGGTATTTGGCAATACGTCGGAAGGCGGCGTCATTACTTTTCATATCGAACGGCAGAGTTTTTGACTCATCACAGATACGGTGGCACCCGTGTCAACAAGCGCAAGAGTTCGTAGACCTTCAACAAACAGTTCCAGAACGTTTGTGGGGGATGGGCGAGGACTTCCACGATGCGGCGATTTCGCAGCTTGTGCCTCCGGAGCTGCGGCAGTCAGTTTCCCGTCTCTACGGGGTTCGGTCAGCGACGCAGCGGGGACGAAGAACGGTAGCGGCGTGGTGAGGAGGAGCGACGGGGAACGAATGGTCGGTAGTCGGCAGCAGGATGGTGGTCTAGTTCGGATGGGGACGGGTCGCGTTGCACTGATTGTCGGTCGCATTGACGAGGCATTTCTCGTTGCGCGTTGTACGGGGCCGGGAAAAGGTCGTCAGAGTACCTCGGAGCTGCAGCCGGGCCCGTTGCGAAGCGCCGGCGACAGAAGCGCGCCACGTGACCTGGATATCCGCATGCGTAACAGATTGGACGATTGTCAGCTCTGCGCCAAGGGTTTCCAATATAGCGCTGTTTTGTTGCTTGAAATGGCGTCGTTGGTACTCGTAGAGGTTGGGGAGTCGGCCGAAGTGGAGGTAGTGGTGGAGTAGCAGCAACAGCAGCGTAAGTCAATGGCGTGGTGACAGGTGTTGTCTGAGAGACAGGTGGCAGTGCCTCAGAGACCTGCACCTGTATTACCAGTCTGATGGCGGGTGCGAGACGCTCAGAAGAGAGATCCGTTGCCGGTTGATACGACAGACACGAAAGTTGTCGGGCCACCTCCTCGCGCATATATCGTTTGATTTCCGACATGATTGTGTTGTGGTCTCCACCTAGGGTCAATGCCTCGAGAGTTTCGTTGGTAGCCGCTGGCCGCCGTGTCATGACCCGTTGTTTGCGCAATTCCTCGAATCTCTGCCAAAGAGTGGTGAGGTCGGACACGGTACGTGGGCCCTTGGCCAGTAGCATCTGGAAGGCGTCGTCGTCTACCCCCTTCAAGATGTGTTTGATCTTGTCTGCTTCGATCATTGAAGGGTCAAGGCGCTTGCACAAGTCGAGCACATCCTCGATGTAGCTTGTGAAGCATTGCCCCTGAAGCTGTGCGCGTCCCCGTAGACGCTGTTCGGCACGAAGCTTGCGTACCGCGGGGCGACCGAATACATCGGTAATGCGTAGCTTAAAAGCACCCCAAGTGGCGAATTCCGAGTGGTTGTTAAACCAGAGACTCACTACCTCTTTCAGGTAGAAGGGTATATATTACAGCTTCGATGTGTGGACCCACTTGTTGCTTGCGCCTACCTTTTCAAATGTCGACAGCCAATCTTCTGCGTCTTGCTCATCGGTACCGTCGAAAAAAGGTGGATCGCGCACGCGTAGCGCAGTGGGCACGATGACCATCGGAGGCTGGGTCGTACTTTGCGGGGAGTTTTCTTCAGCCATTTCTGGGATGGCAGGTAGTTTCGTGTTGCGGAGTTCCAGGTTGAGTTACCCCGCACCTTTACCACTCTGAAACGGGGTTTATTGGCGCAAGTAGTGCTTGCACAGCAGGTCTATTGATGCGGAAAGCGGGCGGCAGCAACGGACCCAGGAATCACAGCACTCGGGGCAAACGCTCGCGCTTGGCTCCTCTCGCTAAAGGCATGACCCACTCTGGCACATAATCTTCTTCCTCTCTACACAAGGAATAATGCTTGCAAGTACAATGATAGCATGTATTTAATAAACATTAGACACGCAAAGATGATTCTCATAAAAAAACAGAAAACATGGTGGCTATGAAACGCCTCATTTGAACGAATGTATTCACAATCCAATTATGACTTTTTCGGACAGCTGATGTCGCGGCTTTCTCAGCATGAGGATGTGTGCAGTAGGGGATAACATGTTGATTGTTAACAATCCTACGCGCTAATTACGCTAATTATAATAGCACACTGACTCTCATTTAAGGTGATTGGAGAATTTCTTTGACTAGTGAACGTGACCGAGCAGAACCAGATCAGAAAAGAGACAGTGATGTTCGCCTCCCAAGTGACTATGGAGTCGCTCCGAGTGACGCTCGCATCTGTCTTGGATCTCATCAGAGATCTTTTTTCCAAAAGAGCACAGTATTTCCTGACCGCGAAACTCAACCAGGACCCTTTGGAGGTATAAAATATATTTTGGAAAGCTTACACTTGCTACATACTTGCCGGTACGGGGTAGCAAGTGTTTCGAAATATTTTGAGAAAAGATATGTCATTCTGCGTGTTTTCTTTGAGCGATTTTTCGGCATCACTAGAAGTTTCGTCGAAGTGATGAATACCACCCGACTATTGTAAGATTCTTGCACATATACAGGCTTTTGAGTCTGTACACATCGCTTAAGTCGTCTGTGACTGTAAGTGTTGTGGCCGAGCCAACATTCGTGCTTGCTACTGTTCACGAATGGATGAAAAAAGGCAAGAAAGAAAGGTTGACTGCACACGACAAACTTTGAAGTGCCTTCGATGCTCTGCAGTGCTCCAGAGAGTAATCCACCTGTAGGAAACAATGCAGTGGATTATGGAAATGCCATGTCAGCTGCACAAGATTTCATCATATACTATTTATGTGGCTACCTTGTACATACTTTTCTGAAGCATGAGAAGTGTGTCGAATGAATCAGGGCAATCCAGTCACCACACACAGAATGTCCAGAGGCGTTTTTTATCTTAGAGAAAAAGTTTAAGGAAGGATGCCTTATATATCCTTCGTCATACTTGTTCAATTTGTTCAGAATCGTTGAAAATAAAGTCTCAAATGTTCTGCAAAAAAACAGCCTGTGCGTGGACGCTTTCTAGGACACCCTGAATTCGCTTGAAAGCTTCGACTTGAAAGGGTTGGGATGCAGCACTCACAAAACCACTCTCACTGCTGAGCTCTTACAGTCATGCATAGTCTTAAGAATGCTATTTGTTGCAAAAGATGTATGTAAGCAGCTGACTGCTTTTGGCACTATTTCTTCTGTAAAAAAAACAAGTGAAATTGATGTAAATTTTTTGTTCAATGCAATGGTAAAAACCTACCACCAGCACCATAAAATGCTTTTCCAAACAAAAGGTATTTGAATACTCTCTGTGTGTCGTCTATTGCACTGCGTTCTTTTCTTTTTTTAAATTTTTCCTCCTTCACTTTGGAAACCTTTCTCCTAACTGCTCGGATAATTTTAGCTACAATCCAAGGACACTGTGTATAAAAGGCATATTCAGAAAAAGAAATATACCATTTATGTAAACTGTGCGAGCTTTGAGGCTTGTAAGGTCCCTGATATAAAGCATATAGCAGGATAGTGGCGCTAATTTGCACAAGACCGCCAGTGTGACCTGTCTATTTTTACCATAGCTGTTCAAAAAGAAGCACAATTTTTTCTAATATAACCTTACGCGCAATTTATACGATATTTAATTACAACAGGCCCATTCGCTTATAATCGTCTACAACCGTCTGGCGCAGAATATCGCTATTCCTTGCGGAGGCGCACGCAGAATTTTTTACAGGGGGGGGGGGGTTAGGTAGGGGCATCACCTTGGTCTCAAGTGGGTACCGGACAGGCAAGTGCGGTCAAGTGTCACTTTTTGCTCTATAAAAAATAGCGAGAAAGTGTTTCCTTGGGAGGAGAGAGACGAGAAGAACGGCTCAGGCCCGGTGTGCACCTCTGGTCACGCCATTAACTGATTGCAGGCACAGAAATAATCATGCATGTTAGGTATTGACGCGGCCCCTATTTATCGCGAAGTAGTATTCATTCGGCCCTCCTCTAGCTGCTTTAGCTAAAATCGGCATATTTGGAAACGAATATCTCGTTGTTTCGCATGCAAACGTAGCAGACGACGCTCCTTCACAAATTCCGAAGAAACAGCAGCGCTGCTGCTGCGCCGGATACGGAAGGGGGCCGCTCCTCGTCGCTGCGACCCCGCGCACTCACCCAACTGACAGTATCTAAAAACGTTGGCTCTAGCAGCGCCTGAATGAACGTAATTTGAGAGTAGTGTAATCTTGATTGATTGATTTGTGGGGTTTAACGTCCCAAAACCACTATTTGATTACGAGAGACGCCGTAGTGGAGGGCTCCGGAAATTTTGACCACCTGGGGTTCTTTAACGTGCACCCAAATCTGAGTACACAGGCCTGGAGTAGTGTAATCTTGACCATGGTGTTTCGAAGAACGTACTTGGTTCTTGAATAAAAACGTAAGAAGCTAGTCTTTGAGACGAATTGTATATCTTGAGGGAACTTCCAACTACGAGTATTTTAAACCAAGTTAAGAAGGGTGGAAGATGGGCTTCCACACTAAAATATTATTTGCGAGAAACTTGGCGAACATAGACACAAGCGCAAAACTTCTTTTTATAATAATATTGGCAGTCTAAGTTGATACGCCACATTACCAGAAAATAAAACGCACCCGCATGCCATATTAGGCCACAGATACATTTTGTAAATCATTATCAATCTATTTCTTCGCAATCCTGTTTTTCTGTTGGCGCATGTCACTTTACAACCAAATTATCTGTGAGGCTTTTCGAATTCAACGTTTCATTATATACAATATCTAGGTATTTCCGCGAGTGTACCACGGAATGACCTCGTTACGTTATATCCGTGAGAAGTTCACAGGGATCTTAAAAAAGAAACAGAGAAGCGCACTTTTGTTGACGTTAAATGACATATAAATATTTTCAAGTCATGCTTCCAGCGTGGTTATGTAATTCTGTAATCACTGAAAGAATGAGCCCAATTCACTGTTTGTTGCATAAAAAAAGGCAATATCATATCTTTCTTCCAATAAATTTGGATACGCCGGTGGGTTGGAATGTAACTTCGTATTATGTTAAAACGCTTGAGCTGTACCTTCCTCGTTCGACTTTACCTTCTCTTGTAAGCGTATGCAAATTTACCTGATGCTATCTAACATATCTGGCACCCGACATGTAGAATAACGAGAGGAAAATATTTTTATCATTTTTAACAAGTCTTACCTTCTGGTCCTAGCATCTTTTAGGCATCCCATCCCATTGCCAAACTTCACACCCTTATCGAGACATAATCGCATCAGTTACTGCTTCCCAAACAGTACGATAGTCCCAAACAGTACGATAGTCACTGTCGTTGCGGGGGCACGCCACCGCAACGACAGTGGTCACGAAAATGCCTTTCTTAATGCAGGTTTTCGTCCTGTTGTTCGCACCGTTGCTCCGCCTTGGCTTCCTGGGTAACCACCCGTTCCTGGACTATTGCCAAAGCGCGCCCGTAACGATTCAGTCGCTGGCCTGGAATGCCTCTTCACAAGAAACCCCGAGGATGCCGTTTCCGTGGGCCGCTCGCTTCTGCGTCTGGCAACACCGGGCTACTACAAGTGAGGGGCGTCAACATCGCCTACAAATAGCGGCACCAGACTTGAGCGCCTTGGGGCACGCCACCGCAACGACAGTGGTCACGAAAATGCTCTTCTTAATGCAGGTTTTCGTCCTGTTGTTCGCACCGTTGCTCCGCCTTGGCTTCCTGGGTAACCATCCGTTCCTGGACTATTGCCAAAGCGCGCCCATCACGATTCAGTTGCTGGCCTGGAATGCCTCTTCACAAGAAACCCCGAGGATGCCGTTTCCGTCAGCCACTCGCTTCTGCGTCTGGCAACACCGGGCTACTACAAGTGAGGGGCGTCAACATCGCCTACAAATAGCGGCACCAGGCTCGAGCGCCTTGGGGCACGCCACCGCAACGACAGTGGTCACGAAAATGCCCTTCTTAATGCAGGTCAGTTACCTTCCAAACGTGGCCTGCGTGCGTTCTGGAAATCGCTGTCTTCTTGCGGTGTCGTGCCCCACTTGTGTTATTGGTACATATAGGTTACTGTGTGAAATGTTGTGGTCTCTTTGTAACAATGCTCAGGCGGTAAATATGCTCCTATTGTTGTCGGGTGACGTCGAACTAAACCCAGGACCTGTTTCACCACCGTCAATGGAAACCATTGCAAATGCATTATCCCGCATAGAAGCATCTCAAACCTCGGTCTGACAGAACTTTCACTAATCCGAACATCCCAGTCTCGCATTGAGGCGCTCGTGACCACCCTCTCGACTCGTGTTGACACCCTAGAAAAAAATTGTGCAGTCGACTCAGTCTAATGAAACAGGTCTAAAGGCAGACGTGAAGGACAGTTTTGCCAAACTTTCTGCGGAAATCAGGGTTCTTACAGATAAGTGTGATGATGCTGAAAATCGCCTACGTCGTTCTAACCTGCTTTTTTGTGGTATCCCAGACACAAAAGGCGAGTCTTAGATTCAGTCCCAGGCAAAAGTGATAAAATTTTGCCCTGAAATTCTCGGCATCGCCATACCAGAAGACGACTTGGAGCGTGCACATCGGCTTGGTCGATACCAGCAAAACAGAGGTAGACCTATCATTGTAAAATATGCAAGATTTAAACATAAATACAAAATTTTTGCAGTTGCGTCCAAGCTCAAGGGCACGACTTTTTCAATTCGCGAAGACTACTCAGCTAGAGTTCGACAGGCACGAAGGAAACTATATGACCATGGCATGGTGAGCGGCAAACCGTTCAAGGTACGCTTTGACAAGTTTATACTTGAAAACAAGCAATTTTCCTACCATGCAGAATCTGATAGCGTTGTTGTATTGCGGTCGTAGCAGTCATTTCTATATCTCAGGCATGCGCGTCGCCCACTTCCCCCCCAACCTTGCCTCGCCCCTATGAATGATCCCGTTTGTCAATGTATGGCAGTCTTAATCGCTAATGTGCGTAGTTACCTGCCTAAGAAAGACGCTGTTGAATCCCTTCTGAATGACAACAACACTGACGTTGCAATATTTACGGAATCTTGGCTTCAGCCGCACATTGCTGACCACGAGCTATTACAAGACGGCCAAGCGTACGCTGTTCACCGGCTTGACAGGGTGGGGCGGAGGGGGGCGGAATATTGATTTTTGTTAAAGAAAGTGTTCCTTCTTATGTCATCAAAATGAACTGTCAACACGAAATTTTCTGTGTGAACATTTCACTAGCTTCGAAAATGACTGTGATTATTGCTTCTTACCGCGCTCCTAATTGTGATGCCTCCTTCATTTATGAACTAAATACAGTTCTAGTACATCTTTACTCTCGTTTTCCTTTTGCTAATTTCATGCTCTGTGGTGACTTTAATTTTCCAGATATTAACTGGACAAATTTTGAGTCAGATAACCGCCAGTCCAAAGATTTTCTTGAAATGACCCTGACGTTTAACCTTACTCAGATGGTTAATACACCAACCCGTGGGGCAAATATCTTAGACCTCGTACTTGTTTCCAACCCTGATACAGTTAAATCGGTATCATCCGTTGAAGGTCTAAGTGACCACAATTTAGTGCTACTTAACTTAAGCATCCCACGTCCTGTACGACAGCGCTCAATAAAACACATCAGGGATTAAAACAAAGCCAATTTCACAAAAATAAACTCAGAATTAAGTGAGTTCCTTGATTACTTCCGTCGGTCTGCTTCACTTAGTTCAGTAGACGATAATTGGCTGTTATTTAAGAATAAGTTAACATCGCTTGTAGAGTTACATGTACCCCTTGTACGCATTCGCGGTGACCTGAAAAAACCCTGGTTTTCTAACACACTAAAGAGGTTGTTAGAGAAAAAAAGCGTCTTTTCCGCGATGCGAAGCAATCGGTAACTTCCTCAAAGTGGGAAAAGTATTTTACGAGTCTGCGTCAATATACTTCTGCTTTGAGGCAATCCAAAAAGAAGTTCTCTCACCACGACTTGCAGACCATCATGCGTGTCAACCCTAAAAATTCTGGAAAATCCTCACACCTAGTAAAAGCTCCAATAACATTTCTTTGAGTTACCCTGATGGTTCCAATGTGCCAATTGATGAGCGATCAGATGTAATCAACTCGTACTTTTCATCTGTTTTCACTAATGAACCCACGCTAAACGACTTTGATCCGCCCAACCTTTCTGTTTTCGTTATGCCTCCTATAATTATTACTTCTCAAGGAATCTTGAAGCTCATTGAAAAAATGAAGATTTCTAGTACCCCAGGACATGATGGTATTACAGCCAAAATACTAAAAGGCACGAAAGTGTTCTCTAGTTCTATATTAGAAATAATTTTCACGCAGTCAATCACTGACAATTCACTTCCGACGGACTGGAAAATTATTGAAGTAGTACCTGTATACAAGTCTGGCAGCCGCTCGGATCCCTCCAACTATCGTCCCATTTCGCTTACAAGCATTGCCTGCAAACTCCTAGAACATATAATATGCTCACAAATAGCATGTCATCTAGGTACTCATTCCTTCTTTTTCCCCAATCAACATGGTTTTCGGCCTAACCTATCTTGTGATACTCAGCTCTTTGAATTCGTTACTGAGCTTCACTTAAACTTAGACTCATCCTTTCAAACTGACGTCATTTATCTTTATTTTGCGAAAGCATTTGACTGTGTCCCCCACCAGCGACTTCTGGCCAAGCTCTCATGCCTACAGCTGGACCCCCTAGCGTTGTCATGGATCCGATGTTTCCTGACCAATCGTCCCCAATACACGGTTGTCGGTAATCACTGTTCATCCACTACTAACGAGATTTCTGGAGTACCACAGGGATCCGTTCTTGGTCCTCTGCTCTTTCTCATCTTCATAAACGGCCTTCCTAATGGCATTTCATCTTCTATTCGACTTTTTGCAGATGACTGCGTTCTTTATCGTCGCATCGCACACCGAACTGACCATCAAATCATTCAAAGCGACCTACATCAAATCGAATCCTGGTGTTCCAAATCATTAATGAAACTAAATATTTCGAAATGTAAAGTTATGCAGATATCCCGTAAGCGCTCCAACAGTAATTACACGTATACCTTAAACTCGATAGCTTTGTCCCTCGTCGAATGTTATCGTTATCTTGGTGTCACAATAAACAAAAAATTGACATGGTCCGATCATATCACCAAATTAGCAGCCGACACTACTAAATCACTTGGGTTACGTCAGACGTTCCCTTTCCTTGTGTCCGTCATCCACGCGAAAACTGGCTTATGAAACATTTATACGAAGTAAGCTTGAATATGCCTCAGCTATTTGGAGCCCTCATCAAGCATACCTCATTAACACTTTAGAATCTATACAGCACTGTGCGGCCAGATTCATCTCTTCTAGGTACGGCCGTGATGAAAGCATCAGTGCCATAAAGTCATCATTGGGACTCGAGTCATTGTCGTTCCGTCGGAAGATTGCAAGGCTGTGCTTGTTCCATAGGCTTTACTATTACTTCCCACATCTTCACGGTAAACTCTTTATCCCGCCAAGCCGTACATCTCGTCGCCTTTTTAACTCGTGCAGCGTCCAGCGTTTGCACGGTTCTACGTCTTCTTTTAATCAATCTTTTTTGCCAACAGCCATTGCAGAATTGAACACTTTGCCAGACTGTGTTGTCGTTAAGCGAAACCCTATTGCGTTTAAGCGGTTGCTCACTGATCATCTTACGCTGTAAAATTCTTTTACACTGTTCTTTCTTTTCGCCTTTATATGCCTGATTCAAATTGTAACGTTTTTTTGCGCTTTTAAATAAGTCTGCATTTCTATGTGTTATGTTTCAGTATTGTGATCCGATATGTTTTGTAACTCTTTATGTAAACTCCCCCCCCCCTTATGTAATACCCCGAGAGGGGCCTTTAAGAGAAAAATAAATGATGATGATGATGATGATGATGATGATGATGATGATAGAGGTGCGTCGAAGAGCCTTGGCAGTATGTGCCCTCCAACAATTTCTTAGTGAGTGCTCTTCGTCAAGTCTGGACCTAGTTTCTACGCATTGATATTCCTAATTATTGTTCACTCTACCCGAATCGATAGACGTAAGGCGCCTTTTAATGGCCCGTTTCATGTTGCTTACTTTTAACAAGTACTAATTATGACGTCATACGTCAAAAGCTTTAGCAAGACATCAGAGGATAAATTAGTCAGCAACGCCACATTTCTTCACTTCATTTACCCTTATAATCAACAGTGTGGCCATGTCCGCTAGTGGGTATAACAACGTTTCCCTGCGGAGACTGAACAAAAAAAAAACAAAACCATCGTTTCTCGGCCGACAAATCTAGCACGTCTCCTTATGAACGCATTGCATGCAGAAGTGGTAATTCATTATCGCCCCGTGGTCCCGTGTGACCTTCCTTTAAAGGTTGCGGCAATATTTGTTTCCAATGAACATTTCAACGTGTTTTTGAGCCAGTTGATGTCTTAGTTTACTGAACATTTCATAAGTCAGGAAAATCTAGGCACTTAAAAAAAGAGGGGAGGAAAGGTAAAGACGGGCACTAGTTTTTTTAGCCCTATTCATGTCGTAATAATAGTATCAAGGTAATAATAAGGATCGATAACAAAAGTACCAACTACATCTAATGGCCCTCGTCTCACAAGAGTGTCTCAGTTTTTCTTTGATTAGACAGTGGTGGTAGCAAAGGTACCTCACTGTAAACAGTGGGTCAATGAATGAGTTCTCAATTACTCATTGTTATACTCACTACAATACGGTGGGTAAATCAGCATTGTAACTATTGCACTATTGGCTCAACGGTTGCATTACTTGCTAAACTACAGAGCCACCAAATCGCAGCATTACATTGAATGCGCTATCCTTATACAGTAGGAAATCTCATGCAGTTCTGCATGATTTGGATGCATGCTTAAAAATTTATATATGTAGCCATCCACAGAAAAAACCCGCAACGCACTATATTCATGGCTGTCTTTGCTTTACGTAGTTCCATGCAAACGAAATTGAGATATCCCATTGCGACGTTTAAAGGAAGAAGGATGAAAAGGGAAGTTCAGGAGACTAATGCAAATTAGTGATTGTCAAATGGAGGCCATAAAAATTTTGCCCTAACGACGTGCAAGCCGTGAAGCTACGACGTAATGTTTTGCAACGGGCCGCTGTAGTCATTCGTTGCCTCATATGACCGCTGTCATCATCACGCCTTTGTCGTAGTTTCTTTTGCCAGTAACGTCATTGTCAATTCTGTCCTCTTCATTCTAAAGTGATAAATTTCTCCTTTCTTACACGTCTGCAAATGCTTAAGAAAAGGCTCACCGAGCTAGGAGTCTTGTGAAAATGTGAACTTCTAGACTGTCAGGACGTAGTCTACAGTTACAAGAAAATGCAAGAGAACCCTACACTTAGAGACAGCGCAGCAGCCCACCATGCAATGGTAAAATTGGGTTCTAATGCAGACGCTGTACCATTTATTATTGTACCTTTGCCTAAAAGGCGTGTTAGAAGAATCGTTAAAAAGAGAAAATATAAGGGATCTGGGGTGCGGCCTTACTGGCGATCACCTGCCAGAAATGCACTTCCTCACCAGAGGAAGATTGGCCTCCCTGGTGCAGGACTAGAGCACTACACCCCTTATGAAAGTAGCAATCAAGCCTTGGCCCTCAGTACCCAGTGGCTGCGAAGCAACTGTCCATGGTGGAGGTGAGAGCTGTGGAGGGTGCTAAGAATTTCTGGGTCTGGACATGCCACCATCGCAATCTGAAATTCGCTACGTTATACGCTAGAACGCTATCTAGTGAGGCTAGTCTAGCTGTGCTATTCGAGGAATAAGATCATGTGAAATGAAATGTAATAAGGCTAAGCGAAGAGAGCAGGGCTACTGAGGCTTACGCAGTGCGGACGAACGGGTACATTCTACGCTATTATGAATTGGTTGACAGAAAATAACTGAGGGGGGGGGGGGGGTATTTTACACAAGATTATCGCTGGCAACATAAAGGAAAACTATAGCATTAGGGAGACGATGGCGAGTATTATAATCAGGTTAACACAAGGTACAAGTTGACGGTGTTCCCACAGGTCGCGGGATCGAATCCTGGCTGCGGTGGCTGCATTTATGGTGGAGGCGGAAATGTTCTAGGCCCATGTGCCCACATTTGGGTGCACGTTGAAGAACCCTAGGTTGTCGAAATTTCCAGAGCCCTCCACTACGGCGGCTCTCATAATCATATGGTGGTTTCGGGACGTTAAACCCCACATATCAAGACGAAGATGTTACAGGCCTACGCACCTACCTCGAGCCATAATGATTATTTGGTCGAACACTTCTATAAAGACGCAGAGTCAGTCATTATTAAGACACCGTACACTATTCTGATGGGCGACGTCAATGCACACATAGGCAAAAAACAGACCACAGACCATGCAGTAGGGAAATATAAAATCGGCTCTAGAAGTGCCAGAAGAGAGTTATTAGTAGAGTGCGCAAAATGTAATTATATATGGATCTTGAATAACTTCTTCACAAAACGGGCTAACTGTAAGTGGATGTGTCCTAATGGTGAAAATAAAAATAAAATATGCTTCGATTTGTGTGCACATTCAAGCATTGTACAGGATGTATAAGCAGTTGGCAAGATTTCATACAGTGAACATAGAATGGTAAGAGCTCGATTTAAAAAGCAAAGGCAAAATTGATACGCAAGAAGTCAAACAATAAAATAGCGGTGAGAGCGAAAGTTCAGGAATTCAGTGTTTCGCTTCAGAATAGATTTGAGGCACTAAACGAGGTAATTGACGTAAGCGTTGCCCAATGAACCTTGCTAGTATGATCAATAGAAGATGGAGACTGGCAATAGAAGACGGAGCTATAGCCACTAGACAGGGCACTGACTAACTATCTAAGGAGGCGGGAAATCTTCTCAGGAGACGACCAATCATGAAAGCCTCAAATGCAACCGACAAAATAGAGCTAGTGGAGATTTTGAAGTTAATCAATATTCATAAGGCAGCCGACATAAGAAGGTATAACATGAAGAGAATTGATCAGGCTATAAAAAGTGGTAGAAGCCTAAAATCGGTGAAGGCAAACTTGTGCATAGTCATAAATCATATGTATGCATTCGAGAACAAGGAAGGCTATGTCATAACCAACATGGATAGGATAGTCGAGGCGGCGGAGACGTTCTACATAGAGCTGTACAAAAGCCGAAACAACCGAGTGGTATCGTAAGAAGCAATAATATTCCGGAGGAATTTCACATCCTACCAGTAACGACAGCGGAAGCAAAGAAAGCCCAAGAAGGAATGCAAAGAGGCAAGGTCATTGGTGGGGCTAAGGTAACAACAGATCTCCTGAAAGATGGCGGAGAAATTGTGTTGGAAAAATTATCCTCCTTTTATACAAAGTGTCTCTTGACCAGGACGGTACCAAAATCTTGGAAAAACGCCAACATACTCTTAATTCATAAAAAAGGAAACGTCAAGGACTTGAAAAATTACAGGCCGAGCAGCCGTTTTCTACAAACTATTTACTAAAGTATTAGCTAACAGAAGTAAGGTGAATTTAGATTTCAATCAACCAAAGGACCAACCAGAACTTCGTACAGGCTGCTACACAATAGATCATATTCATATTATCACTCAAGTAATACAGAAATGTGCTGAATACAACCAACATTCTATACATAGCCTTCAGAGATTACGAGGTGTTTTACTCAGTCAAGACATCAGCAGTATTGCAGGCGCTACGGAGTTAGGACGTCTACGAACCTCAAATAAACATACTGGCAGAAATATACAGTGAATCTATCGCCACCATAGTTCTCCATAAAGAAAGCAACAGAATCACAACAGAGAAGGGAGTGATACAGGGTGGCATGATCTTTTTAATGCTATTCACAGCGTGTTTACAAGACGTTTTCGGGGCCCTAGAATGGGAACAGTTAAGAATAAGAGTTAATGAAAAGTATTTTACTAGCCTGCGATTCGCGACCACCTTTGCCTTCATTGCAGCTCATGATCACTGAACTGGACACAGAAAGCAGAATAGGTCTGAAAATTAATATGCATGAAACTTAAGTAATGTGGAACTGTCTTGACAGGAAACAACGCTTTACAATAGGTGGAGAGACGCTGGAAGTTGTAAACAAATATGTATACTTAGGACAGGTAGCAACCAAGGAGCCGAACCATGAAAGGGAAATAACTAGAACAATAAACATGGGGTGAATCACATTCGGCAAGCTTTATCAAATCATGAATGGTAATCCACCACTAACCCTCAAGAGGAAGGTATAAAACAGCTGAATATTTCCACCAATGTAAAACCTCTTCATTGGAGCCTTTAATGTATTGTAAATAAATAAATAATATTTACCTGCAGCGCAGAAATCTGGAGGCTTACAAAAATGGTTCAGTATAAAATAAAAACGACGCAGCGAGCGACTGAAAGGAAGATGACAGGTGTAACGTGAATAGACAAGAATACAGTATAGTAGGTATTGAAACAAACCTAGGTTAAAATATCATAGTTTAAGTTAAAAATAAAAATAGACATAGGCCGGGCACGTAGCACGTAGGCAGGATAAGCGTTGGTCATTACGGTAATTAACTGACTGGATTCCTAGAGAAGGTAAACGCATGACATGGAGACAGAGAATTAGGTGGGCCGGAGAGATTAAAGAGTTCGCAGGTATAACGCGGACACGGAAAGCACAAGACCGGGTTTATTGGCGGATCATGGGAGATTCATTTGCCCTGCAAAGGGCATAGTCAGGTTGTTGATTAGGATGATTATGATGACAATGATGCTCTCATGTGACTTTGCTGCAACTGATCCCACTGGCAGTGGACGCTTACATTTGTGATAGTTTATGCTTTTCTTTTGGTAAATGCTGCAGGAAGGCCGCAGTCTAACAGATAAAGTTTTCATTATACAGCATACTAATTGTGAGAGTAATAAACCAAGCGAGAAATGGTAGAAAAATGAATACAGGCAATACGCACCAGCATGCGGGATATATCTCTAGTGCATTTGTACCGCTGCTCGTCAGCGTCGTCCGCGGGCGTGACGCAACAATTCAGCAATTTTGTCGGGCATGTGCAGCCCGAAAAAACAATATTACAATAACATACTCCATCTTTTGAAAGCACGGCCACGTTTCATTTCTTTTTGAACAAAGCTGTCTTTTTATTTTTGTTTTGGTGAACGTTGTTGATTTAAACGCAGTGTATTTCAAGCTTTACTGCAAGTTTCTGCGTTATATTTCCTATTAGAATGGCGCTTATTTATTTCAACTTTACCAATTCTTGTTCTTCTGGGGTTTACAAGATGAATATCACAAAATGATATGAACATAGGCATTGTTACCGTTTCAGAAAACTAAAAACATGTGCAAGTATAGTTCATTAGCTGGCCACGTGTATGACACAACATGCTAACTTGAATGACTGGCGTTCTCCATGATATAATGCTAGTAGATTCATGGTGTCATGACGTTGACAAAAGCAGAACACGGCTTTTATGTTTGAAAACTTCGCGGAAGCACACCGAGAAAGACAGACAAGAAGAAGCAGACAGGACACGCATGTCCAAGGTGAAATTCTTTATTTGGCCAAACTTGTCGCCGGACAACGAAAACTCAAACTACAGCATGCAGTGCAGGCTGCACACTGCCATCGGCGAACAGAGCATCAGCCATCGATACGAAAAAAGACAAATGTTTTTATAGACTCCTTAAAACTTCCAGCACGACTGTCTCCCAGCGCGGCTGCATAGAAACAAAACTAATGCAATGCTCTGTAATGCGAAACAATGCTGTCTGCACAACTACTTCAAAATTGGCAAGAACATAAAATGAATGTAATGTAGTGAAAGACCAATGAACTACTAAATAGAGGATCGAGAAATGCAGAGGTTCATCAGCTAACACTGAACAATGAATTTGAACTAGGAGCGAAGTTAGCAGAAGACTTTAATAATTTTTGTGAATCTAGTTTCAAGCTTTCATTCGCCGCAGGCAATAACTGGGATCTGCAGTAACACTTAAAGCATATATATGAATCGTACAATTAAAATGAAATATATAACATGTATAGATCTACCAAGAACAGCTTAACATGCGATATTGACGGCATAAAAATTAGGTCAGTCAAGTAGGTTCATAAAATCACGCTACCTCAACTCATACATATTGGTAATGTTGCTGTCTCTGCAGGTGTATTTCTGATGAAAACGCAACTAGCAAAAGTTACTACAATATTTGAAGTTAGAGAAGTTAACAATTTATCAAATTATATTCCGAGTCTATACTCTCCTTGCTTTCCAAAGGCATAAAAAATGGCATTTATGCCAGAAGAATTGGGTTTGCAAACAAGTACATTCATTCAACCCTACCTAATTTAGATTCAGAAAAAGGAGATCAACAGAACTTGTCCCTGTCATGCACAAAGAAGTCATTCTAAAGACTTTCAATGAAAAAAATTATTAGCTGGTATACATATTATTTTTCCAAGGAATTCGACCATCTCAGTCTCTTAACGCTCACAATAGGCTATAATTATATAGTAGTAGAGGCAAACCATCTGAACATATAACGTCCTATCTGCAACATAGAATGTGTTTGCATTCAAAGCAATCTTGCTCGCCACAAAGAAATTACCTCAGGTGTACCACAAGGGAGCATTCTCGGACCATTGCTATTTAACTTTTACAAAGATGACATTTCACAAACTGACCGCGGAGCAAAATATATCACTTATGCGGATGATACAATCATTTTCTTTCGCAGCTATTCTTATAATACTCTTCATTGTAGCATTAAATAACTATCGGTGACTTAACAAGTGGAGCGTAATCGACTTTCCTAATATCCACACGGCCGAAACAAAGGCTGTTATCTTAACCTCCCGACAATTACCTGAACCCCAATTTTCAGTCTCACTTTAGGAAACTCGAGTACAGATATTGCTGACCCAGTAAAATCACTTGGCTCATGTCTTTTTCAAAATAGTCCATCTTGGGACATTCGAGTTAATTGTGCTGTTACACTGCCAGATAATGTAGTCGTAAAGTAGTGGAAATATTGGCGAAATTGAAATTCTGCTTGCCAACAGCTGTCAAACTTCATACTTACAGTGGACTATTTGTTTTTCAATTTAAACTATTCCTGTCTAATCTGGGGCCAACCCCGTTTACAGACCACAACCAGCTGGTTAAATTACAAAAAGCACTACGTGTGTTGAAAATACTGTGCACACAAAAACTCTTGTATATCAAATACAATATCACGTCAGTTCACAGCTTGTACCAATTAAATCTAGCCAGAAAATATATACATGTGAAAGGAGGACGATTTCGTACATTATCCGTATGAACAGCGCTTACAAGGCATTATGATTCCCGCAAGCATAATATCTGGAAAATATCGTTTTCAAACATCATGCTAATAAAACAAATGCTTCGTCACACGCTTTCAAAACTGTTAAATGAACTCCTTGAATATGTTATGATTTAATTACAACTGGAAACTATGCAATCAAAGCGTTTTTTGTCACCAAGGAATAATGCATTTTCTTCTTATAAAGGGTACCACTCATGTTCGACGTAATTACAAATTTTACTCTTTTCTTCTTCATTCTTCTCATATACAAATGTGTAAAGGAAAGCTCATTTTCTTGTCGTGATTTGAGAAGTACTTGTAGCGGCGAGAGAAGAGAGACGTGAGATGACGTCGAAGGCGGCCGATGGGGCCGTGCCGATCTCGCCACTTTATTGCAGGCCTGAAGCGGAGCCGCGGTGGCTGTCCACGTACAAACCGCCAGGCCAGAAGCTCGTTCTAATTCCCGCGCAGCTCGAGCTGCGCGAGAGACGCGGCGCGGTGATGGAAAAAATGATGATGGTGATGATGGCACTACAGGGCTCCCCCCCTAGCGCTTTGCGCGATTTGAAGGCATATGGAAAAAAGAAAGAGGGCGACAAATGCTATGTACATGAACGGCAGTCCATAAAGTGTTCCTTTGGCAAGTCCAGTTTGTCAACGTGTAGTGACCATCGGGAACCAGTGGGTCTCTGGTGGGCGACACTGAGAGTTGCGCAGTGGACGAAGAAGTAAGCGCTCGATGGAAAGAAATCCGTAATGACGGATGGCTCGGTCCCAGAGGTCTCCAATCGTGGAAAGCATCTCTGGAATTTCGAGGTCTCGCGCCACTTGTGATGCGTTTCTGTAGGCGAAAGAGAGGCCGTAATCAGTGATGCTGTGAAGCGACGCGTGACTGAGAACGTGCTCAACTGGTGCACTAAAGTGCGGGCTGTAAAGCGTGTCAAACTGGCCCGTGTCATAGAGGCCGTCGTAGAAGGTGTAGTCACACACGCCGTCCGCAGGCAGCGGCTGCGACTCGTTCGTCGCCGTGCCGAATACGCGGACCACGGGAAATGGCGTCATGGGAGGCTGTGCAGGAAAGACGGGTTCAGTTGTCGCCTCAGTCACTGTCGAGGTATTCGACGCTGGTGGACTGGTGGCAGTGCTTGTTCCCATGCTTTCAGTTGGCTCCACAGTGGTTGTAGTTAGGCCGGTTGACTTGACAGACGTCATAGACAGTTCAGTTGGCTGGTCAGATGTCGTAGGCAGCTCAGTTGGCTCAACAGATGTCGTAGGCAGTTGAGTTGGCTCCACAGATGTCGTAGGCAGTTCAGTTGGCTCGACAGGGGTCGGAGACAGTTCAGTTGGCTCGACAGATGTCGTAGATAGTTCAGTTGGCTCGACAGATGGTGTAGGCAGTTCGTACGCGGGACACGCGTCGCTAGTGGCCAGACGAGAGGAAGTCGGGAGGTCAATAACTGGTGAAAGGTCACCTGTGCCAGGCTCCGAGGCGGGCGGCAAGGTGGCCGTCATGGAGTCTGGTGGGGCCACGGTTGGTAGCACACGTTGCGACGCAGTGACAACCCCAAAGTCGCGGTCCCCTGGAAGCGGTTGGTACGTGAGGCCATTGCGGGCGAGCATTGAGGGCTGGCTCTGGCTCCGCGAAGGCACTGCGCTGGGGCCCGTCGTAGACCACGAAACAGAGACAGGGACAGGGGCGGGGAGCGGGGACGCCGAGTGTGGTCGGCTGCTGGCCGGGTAGGTGCGAGTGGAATGTGGCGAGGTACCCGGCAAGCCATTGCTGGTACCAGTGGCAGGTGGCGGAGCGGCAGGGGGCACCGTCGAGGAGCTGACCAGCAGCTGCGGCGAGGAGGAGGCCGAGACGTCTGAGCTGGTGGTCGCGGAAACGGCGAGGGCCACGGTGTCGCGTGCCGTCGCTTGCTCTGCGTGCTCTTGCGTGCGTACCTTGCTCTGCGACGCCGGGGAAACCTGCCTGGTGCGGGTAAACGGAAGCGGACGGTATGTGTTGCCGCTGCGGGCGAGCACCGCAGTGCAGAGCGCATCGTAAGGCTGCGGGCTGGTGCTTGAAGTGGCAGCGAGATGGCGCAACTCTATCGGAAGGGCGTCGAGAAGAATGGCGTGCATCTGCAGCTGGTCCGTGACGCCATTCAGCGCCAGAACGGCATCGAGCTGCATGAACCATACCTTGGGGTAGGTCGATTGGAACGGCGGCACTGGCGGGCAGAGTTGCGGGAACATGGCCGCGGGCCGCTTGGCGAAGGGCGTGTTCTCCGGGTCACCAATGTAGCGGCGAGAGAAGAGAGACGTGAGATGACGTCGAAGGCGTCAGAAGGTTGCGTGTTCGAATCACGTCCGGGTCACCAATGTAGCGGCGAGAGAAGAGAGACGTGAGATGACGTCGAAGGCGGCC
This sequence comes from Rhipicephalus annulatus, assembly GCA_013436015.1. Taxonomy (NCBI): domain Eukaryota; kingdom Metazoa; phylum Arthropoda; class Arachnida; order Ixodida; family Ixodidae; genus Rhipicephalus; species Rhipicephalus annulatus. Next base: position 182,377 of record WOVY01009545.1, on the reverse strand, counting down.
GATGGGGCCGTGCCGATCTCGCCACTTTATTGCAGGCCTGAAGCGGAGCCGCGGTGGCTGTCCACGTACAAACCGCCAGGCCAGAAGCTCGTTCTAATTCCCGCGCAGCTCGAGCTGCGCGAGAGACGCGGCGCGGTGATGGAAAAAATGATGATGGTGATGATGGCACTACATACTTACATGAGGCATTCTATAAATATCGTATTATATAGTATTTTGTGCAACAATTTCTTTTCATGAGGCATTAGTGTACATAATATTTTCTTTAAATCTGTATAGTTATTGTGCGCTCTCGCTGTAAGCCCTGTAAAACGGGGGCTCAGGGTTTCTCAAGTGTATAGTTGCACTTTTTTTCGAACCCTAGTGTTTCATAAGACCCAATTTAGTTGACGAAATAAATGTTGAATCGATTAGGTTTGATATCATCGCTTGAACGTGCCGTCTTTCAGTGCTACAACTGAGCGTTGGCATACCAGACTTGTGCCTCCACCCTCCTCGAAATTTTTTAGATGCGGAAGCATCTTATACTCGCGCCTTGTAGTGCGCCGTCCGCGCCGCTTCTCGAACATTCGACAGCTGACGCGCGCGCATGCGCCGTCGCGCCGTCGCCCACCATCTGTGCCGCGCGCGCTTCTCCTTCGAGAACATTCGACAGCTGACAGCGCATGCGCCGTCGCGCCGTCGCCATCTGTGCCGCGCGCGCGCTTCTCCTTCGAAAACATTCAACAGCTGACAGTGCATGCGCCGTCGCGCTGTATATATACTCAAGGTCGGCGCTCGCTCGCTCAGTTGCCGCTCGTCGGTTGGTTTGTACGGAGCGTCGACGTCCAAGGTCGCGGTGAAATGAATTCCAACGAATCCACAAACACAATGATCGACGTCCCTTCGACCAGCGCCGTCCTTCCGCATACGTGTGTATGTGTTCACTCATTTAACACCCCCTCCTACAACCACGTTAACCAATTTAGCCATCGACCCAAGTAAGTCGCAATTTAACACCCCATTTCACAACCACGTTAACCAATTTAGCCATCGACCCAAGTAAGTCGCACTTTAACACCCCGTTAACCAATTATATGCTCCGCATCCTCCTCAGTGTTCCCCCGAGGGAAGCTGCGGGCAATTTTTTTCGCCATGGAACACTGCGACAAAAATGCTATTTCAAAAGTGTGCCCCCTTCTTCCCCCCGAAGTCAAGAAGGTGTCCCCTCCCTCCAGAAGAAAAACTTCTGATGACGCCTTTGCCGTCTTTTCTACATACATGACACATCGAACTTTCTAGCATAATCACTGTGGCTAGCGTGAGCTCTGCAATGAACTCGATTTTGGCGTTCTCCTGTAATCTTCAAATAATCACAAGGAACCGTGAATTTTATCGAACATTGCGATGTGGCCTGCACCTAGCATTGCTCACAGTTTTTTTTAGGGGCGAAGCTCCTTATGGCGTGGCTTGTGCGTCCCTCGTAGTGCATAACCACCAGTGGCACATACCCGAAATAGCGGTCCTTACGATTTTGACCTCCAAGGTGGTTCCGGTGAGAGATTTCTTCTGTGCGTTGTTGAACAATAAAAGATAGTGCTCAATGCACATTTCAATGGCTGCTAAGGCGGAATGAGAGACAGGAGCATTCGGCCTTTAGGTAACCCGCACGCTGCAATCCCCATTAGCAGCTATTGGCATGTACATTGACCACGATCTGACATGAAAGGGTTGCTACGTTATACTCGCTGGGTGTAACCTTCTTGGTTTTAAAAAGGTTTAGTGAGCGTTGGGCCGCATAGCCATGAATACAGTGAACTAGTATATACCATGAACTCGAGGTGGTTAAAGGTGGGAAGTAAACCTGAAGCGCAAGCCGTAAGAAAGTGTGCATGTGCCACCTCCCGTTTAGTCTTTGAAATGTTCCCTGGATGGCGGTGCTTCTATATGGAGAATATATGATGAAAAGATGCGAGATGGTGGTACTTGGAGTGCTGAATAGATGGACGAACGGACACACAGACAGATGCATAGATGGACGCATGAACGGACGCAGGCGCGGATGCGTGGACGAACGCAGGGACGGACGCACGAACAGACGCACGCACGGACGGGTGGATGGACGCATGGATGGTTACACAGACGTACGCAGGAACGGACGGAAGCAAGAACGAATGGACGGACGAATGCTTCGCCCCACTCCCCATCATTCACTCCGTGGATATGCTGCCATTTTGTTTTTCAAAAAATAACACTTGAATACGTGAACAATGAATCAACAACGCGCGTGACATTATCATCGTATGAGATTTAACAAAATGTCACACAAAGTACCAATGTGCCGAGCATATTACTGTTTGAGGAAGGTGTCAGGACATACGCTAAATAGGCATTTACAAAATAGGGGGGGGGGGGGGGTTACAGTGGCTGAGGCCTCTTCCTCCTTGAAATGTGGATAGATGTGTTTTGGAGGCCAATTATAAGAAATAATCGTTTGTCAAGGCCTTCAGCAGGTGCCCCCCTCCGCTCAAAAATTCCGGAATAATAAACATATTATATACACTGAGAAAACAGAAAGTGCCAACGCAATTGCAAAGAGAAGAAAACAAAAAAAACATGAGTATGCTTCAGCTTCCCGACAAAGAGTAGAACGCGATAGCGTAATGGGTCCCCGTTCGCATTGCCTTCTCGTTCACTGGCATGGCTCCGATATTTGGTGGAGCTACGCTATATTTTGCCGCAATGAAACGAACGTCTGTGTACGTAACATAGCCTGTTTAGAGAAAAGTGGAGTTTTTAAGCATTAGTCCGCCGCCAACTCTCTGTTCAGCACTTACACGGCACTCCCTACACAAGATAAAAAGTGCGTCTGGTACAGTGTTCCTGCGGCCACCCTAACGAAGACGTACATCACCTGCCCCTCAAGTGCCAGAAATATTAGTCTGAACGAAAAGTACTACGAGCAAGTTTGCAACGTTGAGATAGTAGGTCTTTCGCAGTGAAGAAAGAACTAGGTCTATGGCCAACTGCAGGTCTTCAGAAGAGAGCGCTTGTCACCTTCAAGAAGTTTCTTGACGATTCAAATATTTTATGAAAATATTCGCCTACTGTATATGATGTCGTTTTTTTTTCTTCATACTAAATGCAATGTGTAATGTTCAGATAGAATGTTTATATTATATGTGATCACTTTCTAAGTGTTAACTGACTTTGTGTGTGGAATTTGTGCACATATGTACCTATTAGTCGTATCTCAACTTTCATGTGCTGTTCGGCTGTACTGTACTTTCCCATCATACGTTCTACTCTCTTGCATCTCGTGCTCTTGATGTTCGTTTTACGAGATATTTCGTCTACTAAGGGATAAGCAGTCGATGCCACTATAATGGCACCAACATGTACCATTTCATCATTTCAATTAAAAATGACCATTTTAAACTGTCCTAGAATAGATGTTGTGAAGTGTTCACTACTTCAAAATTCTTCCTTGTGCGAACTGGCGTACACCAGGCAACACGTGCGCCTGAGCAGCTGTACACATTCTTCACGCAGTTGGTGATGACAATGCTTGATTTTATGGTATCGTTTTGAAATGGTGGTTCTTTAAACCACACACTCGTTGCACAATTTACGTGTCTTGATACGTGGTGTCAATCTAAGGCGCTGCTGTGAATCAAAGGTGAGAATCCAAAATATCATGTGTTGACCCTCTTGATAATACATAGCGTTTATAAGAGTCTCTCTCTCTTTTCAATAATTGATTTCAACAGCAGGAATAGTTTTGGAATACAACCCCTGCTTGCAATGCAGGTGTCGAATTCGCACTTGAACGCGTTTTGATTTTGCCTATTTGATATCATCTCTCTCAATTTTTCTCTTACAACCAATACTGATGACATGGAATGAGCGAAATTTCTTTAGCTCTATCACGTTAAAATCAAAGAAATTGGCAGATCCACGTACTTTGGGATACCATGTTGTGCAAAGCATGTAGAGGGAAGGTGACTGTATTGTAATATTTTTCTTATTTAGTGAAACGTTACGAAATTACGCTAAAGGTATTTACAGCTGCTGTACGTGGTGCACACAGATATATGTTAAGCAGTTGCCTGTTTACTGTTGCGTAACGATGCCAACGGCAACATGGGTATTAGCAACACCGGAAGTTGTAAGCTGATGTGCAGCTGTTGTGCCAGCGGGAATGGCGGCCCTGGACTCTGCGAGATAAATGAGATTTAGTTGAAGGCGCTCCATTAGAATTTCCATTACCCGACATGACGGCTTTGTAATAAGAGTACATATGCACTGTTTAGAAGATTAGATGGCCCTGCAACCACAATTGATATTTCATGAACATTACGGTCTACTACGCATGCAGAAAGGCAACTCTACAACATGCACCATGGCTATAACTCGTATTATCAAATACCTGATACGTAGAAATGAAAACAGCGGAGACTTTTGTTCCTTATCTACTTTATACTTTTACGGCTCAATCCTTATGAAGTGACAATGCGCAATAAAATTTTCTGTATCATGACTAAAGAAGCAATATAGGTGCGAAAACACGTTATAGGTGCCAAATGCAGCAAGGTAACTGTGCCAGAAAATATATATAATTACGTTATCGGGTTTTACATCACTTGAATTGACATTACTGGGTTATTCAGAAACAGAGCGGCAGAATTTTACTTTAATTTTCACGAGGATATGTTAACCTAGCCCTAACCCACGGTGAGAAGAGCTTTTTTTTTCATTCACCTACGATCAGGCTTTTGCGCAATGAGTGAGAACTTATGCATGATGTCGCGCACAGCAGCTCAACACGATGCTTCCGCCTATGCTGTACGTCACTTAAAACTGCTTTGCACATACCTCGATGGAAATTGAATAGGTTTACATCCATTTCATGCAAATGGTTCTCGATTGATTGATTTGTGGGGTTTAACGTCCCAAAACCACTATTTGATTAATAGAGACGCCGTAGTGGAGGGCTCTGGAAATTTTGACCACCTGGGGTTCTTTAGCGTGCACCCAAATCTGAGTAAAAGGGCCTACAACATTTCCGCCTCCATCGAAAATACAGCCGCCACAGCAAATGGTTCTCGAAGTGCCAGTCACCATGTACATTTAAAATGTTGGCTTTAGAAAAAGATCATACTTTTTATGACTACCATCTACGTGGGTGAATACCACTGCGTGCTAGTCGCGTCTCTCAGTACTATAAATAAAGTTTCTCCATCCATCCAACTACGACGAGCAAATTTCTGCACTATGAGCAGCGACCCTTCTTCGACCCCCTTCGTTCAAAATATGTGCCTTTAGAACATAGCAATATGGAAACTTCTGTCGAAGGAATGCAGACGCGCAGCTCTGCTACGCAGAATGATGCCACCGGCGGAACTTTCTAGCCAACCAGCACCTGCTCCGAGAGAAGGTATGGTGGGTAGGGTGCCCGCATTGACGTCACACTGTTTACAAACAGGTAGAGGTCTAAATGTAGCCACCACTTGCAACCCCGACACTCGCCTTTAAATTTTTTTCAGTCTGTCCATCTGTCGATGTCCTCTCATCATGTTTTCGCAGTCACTAATAACTTCATATAAAAATATCTCACTGAAATATCAGCTGACGAGCTCAAGCACTTCGCGGCAACAGCTTTGGACGAGGAGAGCGTCTGCTAGCAGCTATGCACCACGTAGGTGGAGTGTTTGACCTCCTTGCGTAGAGTACCTCGATGCATGCTCCGTGGCGCGCACATCGAGACACCGTATCCTTGGGTGGACCCACGGCCGAAAGAAGAGGGAGCGAACGCCGGCGCAGGAGGAGAAGTGAGGAGTTGTTACTTTTATTTTATTCTGAGTTTTAAAATGAGTTAAAGATGAGTGCGCTCATTGCGTCAGCGCGCTACGCCCACTTTTCAGAAGTGGGCGTAGCGCGCTCTTATTTCCGCACCATGGTGCTCTTTCGTGTGGTCACTGCTTAGCATGTCTCTAAAGAACACAGACATGCTAAGCAGCGTGGTGAACAGACAGATGATTTTGATAGAAAGTTCGATATTATTCTAAGCTGTATAAGAAAAGCATCTCTTCCGATCAATGAAAAGACTAGACGAAAGGGAGCTCAGTGGCTGGCAGAAGTGCATAGTGATGATAAAAAAATTCCGCCATATCCACGAAGTGAATAATGATGAGTGGGCGAAGCTCCGGAGGTAAACCTGGTAAACCATGAATTCTCTGTATATTTTGCCCACTCGATTTTATTACATCGCTCCCCATAGCGTACGTCGCCGCACTAAATCGAACGATTGCCTTCAACCAATGACATGCGCCATATGTGACATCATTCCTATTTTATAAGATCTCGCGTCTTTCATCAACTACAAGTACCGCTTTCTAGTTTATAACATCTTGCATCTTTTCATCATCAGCTACAAGTACCACCATCTAGTAAACACTACAAGAACTAAACGAGAGGTGGCTACATACAGGAGACGGTACCGCCATCTAGTGAACACTACAAGAACTAAACTAGAGGTGGCTACATACAGGGGATGGTACCGCCATCTAGTGAACACTGCAAGAACTAAACTAGAGGTGGCTACATACAGACTACAGGGGACGCACAGCCCACGCCCTAAGGAGCTTCGCCCCTAAAAGGCAGCAGCAAAATTTTGGAACCATCTAAACTCCCTAAGTAATGAGACAAGCCTAGAGCAGAGATTTAAAACTGCAGCTCAAGGTGTTATACTAGAAGGGGATGAAGCTATTAAATATATAAGAACAAGGAAGTGCATTATGCACTATGATAGACAAGGATGAATCAAGTGCCACAAAGGGCCCCGCCGCGGTGGTCTAGTGGCTAAGGTACTCGGCTGCTGACGCGCAGGTCGCGGGATCAAATCACGGCTGCGGCGGCTGCATTTCCGATGGAGGCGGAGATGTTGTAGGCCCATGTGCTCATATTTGGCCGCACGTTAAAGAACCCCAGGTGGTCAAAATTTCCGGAGCCCTCCACTACGGCGTCTCTCATAATCATATGGTGGTTTTCAGACGTTAAACCCCACATATCAATCAATCAAGTGGCGCACTGGCTCTATTTTCACAACGAAAGTGGGAAAGGGCTGAAAAGAGGGTTCCTTGTAGTATACATCAACAGGCCGTGACGGCACCCCAATCATGCTGATAAGAAAATTGGGTCTCCAGTCTGAGCAAACTTTGAGAGAGACAGCGAGCAAAACAATAATAAATGGTGAAGTCTCAGATACATGGAAGCTTAGCAGCAAGAGCATGATCTATAAAGAAAAGGGGGACAAAGCTGACATGAACAACTACCGTCCTATAACAGTGACACTAGTGGTCTACAGGCTGGTGATGCCGATTATAAAAGAAAGACGGCAGGCATGGATAGAGGATGAGGGTGTACTAGGGGAACTGCAGAATGGGTTTCACAAACAAAGGAGGTTGGAAGACAGTCGATCTGTTCTCACTGACGCAGTGCTTCGAAATAGCAGAAAAGAAACGCAGGCCTCTGTGGCTAGCATTTTTAGTTATCAAGGAAGTGCGTGATAGCGTGGGTCAAGAGGAATTGTGTGGAATACTGGGCACACTAGGTGTTCTTAAGGGGAGAAGTGATTTTAAATGAAAGGAAGAGAAAAGTGAGCCCCGTAACAGTCTCTCATTGGGAGGACACCTCAACAGTAGCTCACGAGGGATGGGGTGAGAAGGGATTAAAAGGATAGGATTAAAAGGTAAAGAGACAGAGAGAGAGGAAGGAGAGAGCGAGATGCAGGGACAGCGAAGAATGAAAGTAAGGAGAAGACAGGAAATATGGACGTGGTTGCAGGAGTCCGAGGATGGGGCACTACTGGCGAGAGCTCTTGTCGGGGTCTGGAGATGGCGTAGGGCAAGTCCAGTAGGCCAGAGCTACAAGTCGTCGAAGATTGGCGTTAGGAGATGGCTTAGTGCCACCGCTGTCGGCAAGGGCTACGCTGACGTTGGAGATAGCGAAGGCACAACCGGTCTGCACGAAATTCAGCGAGCGAGTCCGTGTTGTTATGACCGGGGGTCCAACAGCATACCTTTTCTGCTGCCAGTCGTTGCGGCTCGGGTCCGGTGGGTCTCGTCGTGGATAGAGGGCCGCCACCACCGGACCCGTTAAGCCCATCTTGCAGGAGGGAAGGTGCATTCTTTAGGAGATATTTAAAGAGGTATATTTTACATTATTTACAACTGAGCGTTTCTCGCCACATCACGAACATCTAAAAAAGATGTCGCCCTAGATCGTGACGATCTCGTTGAAGGCTTTACATCGAAAAGGCATCAGCCACAAAAACACTGTCTCGGGCAGCACTGCACCGAAAAGGCACTCCAAGCAGCCCGCGAAGGCTGATTATAAACAGTCCTGTTTCCCAAATACCTGGATGGGAGGAAAGGACACCAGACTACATTGTCCAATCACCTGTCACACACAACTTGCCAAGGTGACGGGCACACACGGTCGAGTAAACGTCAAATATTTCGTCGCTGCACTGAACTGCGGGACCAACGTGGCTCTTCCTTGTGTGCGTCCCGCTGGGCGAGGGTTTCCGAGCTCACGACAGCATACATCAAAAGGGCCACTATAACCAAGCTAAAAAGGGTTTGCCGAACTGCTCGCTTAATTAGCGGGGTGATTTGCGGCTGCCGCCACTGTTCCTTTCAAGGAAGATGTTGCTACTGCGTAAACTGTTGTCCTGTCGCGAAACGGCCTATGCTGTCGTGGCGGCACGATGTCTCACCCTCCAGCCAAGAGGGACAACACATCGTGGATATAGACGGGCCGCCGTTCGACCACTATTTCGAGGATCAAGAAACGCTGCTCCCTTGTAAGCCCAGGTGCCGTGCCTAACACTGTGGAGGACGGAGTCACTAACCTTCTCAAGGATATCTTTAAAAGCTATAAAGTAAGAAAAACAGGTATCCGAAACTACTGAGAAAAAACAGGGACTTAAGCAGGGGTGTCCTCTGTCACCCTTATTATTCATAATGTACCTACAAGGATTAGAGGCCAAATTAGAGGTGAGTGGACTTGGCTTCAGCCTCTCTTTCGTCAAACAAGAAAAATTATTGAACAGGCACTACCAGCATTGATGTACGCAAATAATATAGTGCTAATGGCCGACAACAAGAAAGATTTGCAGGGATTGATAAACATCTGCGATAAAGAGGGAAATTGGTTAGATTTGAGATTCAGTAAGAAAAAATCAGCAGTCATGATTTTTAGTGATAATGAAGGTAGTGAGCTTAGAATACAGGAGGTCACGCTAGAGATAACAGATAAATACAAATATCTGGGCGTATGGATAAGCAATGTTGCCGAGTACCTAAGGGAACACGAAATATACGTGACGACTAAAGGTAACAAGAATGCAGCGGTGATGAAAAACAGGGCACTGTGGAATTACAATAGGTATGATGTTGTGAGAGGAATATGGAAAGGGGCCATGGTTCCTTGTCTGACGTTTTTTTAATGATAATGAAGTTAGTGATCATGGTATAGAGGTGGTTGCGCTAGGGATAACAAATAGAAATATCTGTGTATGCATAAGCAACGGGGCTGATAACTAATAACTAAAGGTAACAGGAACGCAGCGGTGATGAAAAAAATTGCCCGCAGCTTCCCTCGGGGGAACACTGAGGAGGATGCGGAGCATATAATTGGTTAACGGGGTGTTAAAGTGCGACTTACTTGGGTCGATGGCTGAATTGGTTAACGTGATTGTGAAATCGGGTGTTAAATTGCGGCTTACTTGGGTCGATGGCTAAATTGGTTAACGTGGTTGTAGGAGGGGGTGTTAAATGAGTGAACACGTACACACGTATGCGAAAGGACGGCGCTGGTCGAAGGGACGTCGATCATTGTGTTTGTAGATTCGTTGGAATTCATTTCACCGCGACCTTGGACGTCGACGCGCCGTACAAACCAACCGACGAGCGGCAAGTGAGCGAGCGAGCGCCGACCTTGAGTATATATACAGCGCGACGGCGCATGCACTGTCAGCTGTTGATTGTTCTCGAAGCAGAAGCGCGCGCGCGGCACAGATGGCGACGGCGCGACGGCGCATGCGCTGTCAGCTGTCGAATGTTCTCGAAGGAGAAGCGCGCGCGGCACAGATGGTGGGCGACGGCGCGACGGCGCATGCGCGCGCGTCAGCTGTCGAATGTTCGAGAAGCGGTGCGGACGGCGCGGACGGCGCACTACAAGGCGTGAGTATAAGATGCTTCCGCATCTAAAATAAGTCACTGTGGTGTAGCAAAACGTGGGGGTTATTTAAGCTAGACACATCTGATCATCATCCAGATGAAGAAGTGTGGGAGCAATTCCGCACAGGCAAGCGATGACAAGTCGACACGATGATTTCGTGGAGCACTCATTGGGAGTTTCTTTATCTAATACAACACAAATTTACACTATGCACTAAGTCACAAATACGAAACATGGAAAATGATGACATACTTTTCACCTTAAATGTCTGGTCTCCGGTGGTGAGACGCGCTGTTGGCCCCGAGTCCGCTCACCCCAAAAAGTGCCCGAGTCTCTGCTTAAATATTGTTTTCCAGCGTCCATGGGTGCGTGCACCAATCAGGCAAGCCGAGAATAACCAATCCCAACACGAGTTTTCTTGATCGTGTGAAGCCTGCCTCGCAACAAAACTGTAGCAGCTTTTTGAAACAGGCAGATTCTCTAAAACGGCCTTGACGTGCAAAGCAGTGTTCAAATGTCGCTCCCCTGATTGCCCCGGAGGACGCCAGCGGCAGATCGCTCGTTTGGGGTGGTGGTGGTAGTGCTTAGAAGAGGAGAGAGGCACCTAATTTCCACAGTCAGGTCGGGAACACGGCGCGGTGCCTGGTTTGGCTCGAAGTGCACAGTGACCGACCGGATGCAGCTTCTTCTGTTCAGACTCTCATTCTTATTCGAGGAACCGTTCACGAGACGAGTCGTTAAATAGCGACTCTGACAAGAGCATCTGACAAATAACGAACTCCAACTGTAGCTGAAAAAGAAAAAAGCTTTCCGCAAGACATCGCCTTCGTGACACCTCCCCCCTACAAAAAAGAGTGTCCCACTCGTTTTATCTGCTAAACGCGAAAACAAATAGACTGAAAACTTAAAAATGTTTTCCATTCAACAAGTGTAAGGGGCATATTTAAAGATAGGTATACATGTGTCTAAAAGTTGAAAAGCCTAAAACAATTACATATTTAAAACCACAGATGAAAAACAAAAATCATCTCGAAACAGAAATCAATGCAGTTCACTCGTCGTCACTGTAATACAACTCAATATTCGTGTCGTAAGTGCCGCCATTTTGTTGTGCATTGTTAACACTTGGAAATGTCTTCCAGTCGAAGTAAAGTTCAGTTTCAGTGTCGGAGCCTTCGCGCTGTTGCACTGGAGCACTCTTCTCTGTCCCGCGCACACCATGTCGCAATCGGAGTTCTTGACCCAATCGCGAACCGCACTCGCGCACAAAACTTGGATGCAATTCCTCTTCATCACTGTTCACACTGCACCCGCGCACGTGAACACCTCGATGTTGTTCGCGGATAACACTCCTTGCACTGCACTCGCGCACATCGCCGCTTCGATCGTGCACCTCCTGATAATCACCAGATTAATCGTTTGCGTCATCGGCATCAGAAGAGCATTGGACGTAGCAGGATTTAAACGCTTCACATGAACAATGTCACGCTTTCTTCCAGTTTGGTCTACCATTTCCTAGTTGTTCGCGGCTACCCAGTGCACGAGACGGAGAGGTTCGTGATATCTTTGAAGAAACTTGATTGTCTTCCCTTTGGCCCGGGAGGGAGTCCACAAGCACACCAAGTCGCTCTTGTGGTAAACAACACTACGTCGTCTAGCATCATAGCTGCGTTTGTTCTTATCCTGCTGACGCCTCTCTCGTTCTTTTATCAGTCTTTGAGCCTGCCGGAGTCGTCGAGCCACTTTGATAGCATGCAGGGTGTAGTCGAATCCACGTTGTGCGCCCGACCCAACATCTACAGGTAGCATCGGCTCATGTCCGTGAAGCAGAAAGAAGGGCGTGAATACGGTCGTCTCGTGAGTAGAAGAATTGCACGCAAAGAGTACGTACGACGAAAATTCATCCCAGTTGCGGTGATGCGAGGAAACGTACATGCTGAGCATGTCAGCTAACATGCGGTTCAAACGCTCGCACAAGCCGTTGGGCTGTGCGTGGTATGCTGTTGTGGTGGCATAATCGCTACCCACGAGCCGCAAAATTTCCTCGGTCAAGTTGGCGACAAAATGTTGTCCACGATCGCTTATCACTTTCTCCGGCGCACCATGAAGCAGCACGACATGCTCTACGAACGCCTTTGCTGCCTCTGCGGCAGTGGCTACCTGACATGCGACAGCCTCGACCCATTTCGTGTGGTAGTCGGTAATTATGACAATGTAGCAGTTCCCGAAATCGGACATAGTGAAGGGCCCAATAAAGTCCATGCCCACCTGTTGAAAGGGTCGACCTGCAGGTGGGACTGATTGGAGAAAACCGGCCGGCCTTCCAGGCTGTTGCTTTCACGTCTGGCAGTCAGGGCAGGAGAGTACATACTTGCTGACCTACTAGAACATTTTCGGCCAGAAATAGCGGCAACGCACTTTATCCCATATGTGCTTAACACTCAAGTGGCCTGCCGTTGGGCCATCATGGCAGTGTCTTAAAATCTCGGATCTAAAGCACTTAGGGACCACGAGTGCCGCACGATCCCCCTGGAGGCCTTTCGCCCTCCAATACAGCCAATCAACCGGAAGCTCCGTGCCGTTCCCTTAGTTTTCCTGACAACGGGGGCATTCGGGTGCTCGAGGTACTGTACAATATCTCTCATCGAAGGGTCTGCCTTCTGCCTTTTCCCAGCATCTACCTGATCCAGGACCAGCAACGGTAAAAGGTTTTCTTCGCTTACCGGCGCGGGATCGTGAGGACGGCGGGAGAGCGTGTCGGCATTTCCATGCTTCAGGCTGGGGCGATGTCGCTAAGTTATGTCGAATTCCTGAAGCAAGAGTGACCAGCGCATGAGACGACCATTTGGATTCGTTACTTTCATCAGCCAAGTCAAACTCGCTTGGCCAGTTACGACAGTGAATTTAGTGCCAAATATGTACAGCCGAAATGAATTGATTGATTGATATGTGAGGTTTAACGTCCCAAAACCACCATATGATTATGAGAGACGCCGTAGTGGAGGGCTCCGGAAATTTTGACCACCTGGGGTTCTTTAACGAGCACCCAAATCTGAGCACACGGGCCTACAACATTTCCGGCTCCATAGCAAATGCAGCTGCCGCAGCCGGGAGTCGAACCCGCGCCCTGCGGGTACAGCCGAAATGGTCCGCAGGCGTACTCGACGGCGAGGCATTCTTTTTCAGTCGTGTTGTAGTTCATCACAGCCTTGTTAAGGTCGCGACTGGCATAGGTGATAACTTGTTCTTGAGCTCCATTTTTTTTAACAAGGACGGCGCCAATGCCGTAGTCGCAGGCATCAGTGCGCACCTCTATTGGCTTTCCCGGCTCAAATTAACGCTAAACTGGGGCTGTGATCAGCTTGTCTTTGAGGGATTGCATCGCCGCTTCGCAAGCCACCTCCCAGACGAAAGGAACATCCTTTTAAGTTAAGTTTGTCAGAACTCGAGAAATGTGAGAAAAATCTTTGATGAAACGCTGATAGTAGTTACAAATTTCGTGAGAACTCTACACACCCTTTTTATTTCGTGCCTTGGAGAATTTTTCGATGGCTGCTTCTTTGTCTGGGTCTGCCGGATGCTTTCACCTGTGAGCATGTATCCGAGATATTTATATTCCTGATGGTCAAAGCTACATTTTTTGGGCTTCAGTCGCAAGTTTACCAAATCTAACGCTGAAAAAGCAATTTCCAAATCTTCCAAATGAGTTGCCATGGTTTTCGAGAAAATTACAATGTCGTCCAAGTAGGCCGCTCAGGACTTTGTTAATCATTCTCTTGAAGGTGGCCGACGCAATGCACAGGCCAAACGGGACAACGTTGAATTCGTAGAAGCCGGTTCCACAGGCAAATGCGGTCTTTTGCTTATCTTCCACCTTGATACCGACTTGCCAGTAGTCTGATGTTAGATCAAGTGTGGTGAAGTATTTTGACCCCAGAGTCACGTCTAGAATTTCATCGTATCGCGGCAGGGGGTGCGCATCTTTTTGAGTGACCTTATTAACCCTTTGTAAATCGACGCAGAAACGCCAAGTCCCATTTGGCTTCTTCACGAGGACTACAGGCGATGACCAAGGACTGTGTTATTCTTGAATGAACCCATCGCGAAGCATTTTTTTCAACTTGTTGCTCAATTGGTTGCCTTTCAAAGAGGAAATGACGATATGGGTGCTGACGAATGGGTCGAGAATCGCCTGTGTCGATCCCGTGTTCAGTGACATGCGTTTGCCGGATAGGGTTATCAGTGCTTGTGAAAAGATGACGGTACTTCTCAAAGAGCGACAGCAGCTTCTCTCGTTCAGATAGCTGTAGGTGATCCCCAGTCTCTATGTCGAATTCTGGGGGCACTCGATTATTCTGTGGAGCCGTAATTGCCACCTGTGCGTCATGAATGGACGAAGCCTATCCAAGCTTTGTTCTGCCGAGGAGACTTACTGGTGACATGGTGGGATTAGCAATACGAATGAGGCCTCTGCCATGCACAATCCTTCTTACTGTACGTGCAACTTGGAGTCCACTTCTGCGCATGCTGTTCGGTTCGACAAGGTGAACTCCGTCTCTTGCGACTTTCACTTCAACAGCCCCCTTTGTGCGTGGTTAAATACAAATGTGCTCATGGCACCACACTGTAAGGACATCATTGTGTTCAGGGGCTCCTGAGTTTACACGTAGCTGGAAAACTTCCCCATTTAGTGTGAGCTCTTTCTTCGAGAAATCAATAAGAAGTCATGCTACTCTACAGAAAAGAAGGCCACCTAGCAGCTCTTACAGGCAATCCTACACTACCAAAAACGTCTCATGAATATTGGTGGGGCCAAATTTAAGTCTTCTTTCGGCTTCACGGTGAGGAGGGGGGGGGGTGAGCACACCTCTGCCAATTTCTCAGATGAATACGTCTTTTCTTAATTTGAACGTAGCACATATTTTGTTGGCTAATTCTTCGGAAATTACAATTACGGAGGAGCTGGTGTCGATAACAACCTGTGCATTTGTACCATTGGCTCGTGTGGGGACTGTGAGAAGCTGACTTTCCAACAATGTGCCGATGGGGCGGCCGGGCTGGCTCCCTAGGCCCAGCCGTTCTCGTATTCCGAAGGGTTGTGCTGTTCATTCTGGTTCCCAACGGACACCGCTTTATCATTCCTGCCATCTCAAAACCGTTGCCACCACTGTCGCGCTATGTGACCAATGCGGGGAGAAGTCTGGCATCGGGGACGCCCGTTGTTGGCAAGGGAAGTTCTAGGTGGCCAAGGCATTTGGGGGAGACTATTCTCGTCCTCGATGCTTCTGAGCCGGTCAGAAAGCGACGCGATGGAGTCGGCGATTGCATTTAGGTCTCTCTCGCGGTCGGGAGCCTTCCACGGGCAACGCAACTCGGCCGCGGCGCAGCTGGCGACACACGGAGGGGGCTGTATTGTTGCTGCGGTGGGTGCTTTGCCAACCGTAGGTGCGATGTTTTCCGTCCATGACTGCATGTCGGTAGAATAGTAGGTGCCAATCGGCTGAGGCCCTGAAGCATGACTCATTAAAGATGCTAGATTATAGCGCCGCAAAATTTGGAGGGAAGCAGCACAGGTTTCCGGGTTTTGAATTATCATTTTTTTTCTTGAATGTCCGGGCACGAACCGCGCAAAAGGCGCCGCAACCGATCGTCTTTTGTCATAGACGGGTTGACCCTAACACAATGTTGTGCGACATCATAATAATGCTGCTCAGTGGTTTCGGAAGGCAATTGGGTCCGGTTTTGTAGACGCAAATTGGCGATTTCAATCGAGTGCCGACTTGAAAAAGAAGTTTTCAAGAGTGTCGCACACTCTTCCCATGACTTTGGGGCAGCCGTTAAAATTTGCGTCATGTGCCACTTTTTTGCATCTCCATCTATTGTCAAATATAAAAATTTAGCCTTTGTGGCTTGGTCCCAATTCTTCAATGATGCTACATGCTCATAGCAAAGAAGCCACTCAGAAATTGATTCCTCCGGCGCGCCTCAGTACACTGGGGGTCCGACGAAAGGTTTTGCTTGGGGGTATACATCGCGGAGAGAAAGGTAGGGGGTTCCGTCAAAATAGAAAAGTCCGAGGTTCCTTCCGGGTGGTTGTTATTGACTCTAGGAATAATTTCAGAGCGGTAATATCGATATCGCGCAACCTCAACTGCTTTGTAGCGACACTTCGGGGTTATTTGAACTAGACACATCTGATGATCATCCAGACGAAGAAGTGTGGGAGCGATTCCGCACAAGCATGTAATGACCAGTCGAGACGATGATCTTGGGGAGCACACATTGGGCAATTATTTATCTAATACAACTCAAATTTACACAATGAACTAAGTCACTAATACAAAACATAGAAAATGATGACATAACCGTCGTCTTGCATGACTGGTCTCTGGTGATGAGATGCGCTGTTGACCTCAAGTCCGCTCACCCCTAAAGGGCCCGAGTCGCTGCCTAAATATGGTTTTCCAGCATCCTTGGGTGCGCGGACCAATCAGGCAAGCCGAGGATAACCAATCCCAAAACGAGTTTTTATGGTCGCGTAAAGCCTGCCTCGCAAAAAAACTGTAGCAGATATTTGGAACGGGCATTCTCTAAAACAGCCTTGACGCGCAAACAAGTGTTAAAATGTCGCTCCCCTGATTGCACGGGAGGACGCCAGTGACGGCTCCCTTGTTTGAGTGTTAGTGGTAGTGTTTAGAAGAGGAGAGAATCCCCTAATTTCCACAGCCCGGTCGAGAACACCACGCGGTGCCTGGTTTGGCGCGAAACGAGCAGTGACTGACCAGATGCAGCTTTCTGTGTTCAGACTCTCATTCTTCGTCGAGGCGCCCTATTCGAGACAAGTCGTTAAAAAGCACCTCTAACAAGAGCATCTGGCAATCAACGAACTCCAGCTGTAGCTGAAAAAGAAAAAACTTCCCGCGAGACATTGTTTTCGCGACAGTGGACTTACAATAGGTATGCTGTTGTGACATGAAAGTGGAAAGGGGTCTTGGCTCCTGGTCTGACGTTGGGTAATGCGGTCTGGTGCATGAGATCAAAGGTTCAAGCGAGAGTAGAAATTTAGCAACGTGGAATAGGTAGGCCTGCTTTAGGAGCTCACGAGAGTGCACCAAATCAAGGAATACAAGGGGATATGGGATGGACATCAATCGAGGGCAGGGAAGCTAGCAGCAAGATAAAAATTGTTAGGAGTGATTGAGAGAAATGGGGGAGGAGCATTGGGCTACGAAGGTTTTCAGCTAGTTGTACATGAGTAATATAGATACAAAATGAAGAAAGCGAACCGGAAAATTGACGCGTAAATACTTAGAAAACAGCTGGGGGCCAAGCCAAAAAAAAACTATCGGTTAAGAAGAAAGTGAACAAATCGGAGACTGTCATGTAGAGAATAGGCATGAATTAGAAAATGACACTAGAGATCTATCAAACTTTTAGGCAGGAAATTGCCAAGGAAATGATCTACGATAATTCTCGGGGTAGTTCTGTACTGATGGAGGCCAGGACGGGAGTATTGCGAACCAAGACTTATCGGGCCAAATACGAAGGGGTAGACACGATATGCAGTGCGTGTAGAGAGGAGGAGGAAACTGCTGTACACTTGATAATGCTCTGTAAAGGGCTTCACGCTATAGTTCAGGATGATGGCGCAGAGTTTTTCACGGCACTGGGGTTCAGGGACAGGGAGGGCAAAATAGACTTCAAGTGGGTAGAAATAACTGAAAGGATATTATCACATTGGTGGCTACACTCAATGCATGAGTGAAAACTAAATCCTTAACGTACTGCAGAGTGCCAGTCCTTAACTTCACTATAAATGGGAAAAAATAAATATAGTTTTTGTTCACTAAGTACTACGGGTTAGGTGGCGTTTGCCGCCGCCTGATCTAAAGGGTACAGCCTTATCAGTCCATTCATCCGTCCATCTATTATCCCCGTCAAATTTTGTTTGGGCTGGCACGGCAGAGCCAAAAGTGTTTTGCGAGGACTACCGATAGACTGCGTCAATAAGTGTTTTTGCATGTTTCTAGCTTTCTTTTATATTTATTAAGGCCGCAGTGTAAATTTTATAGCACTTGTAGGGAACGGAACCTCAAGTTTGTGGAGCGACGACAACGCCGCGCCTGTCTCTGGCGGTAAGCTGCGCAAAACTTGAGGATAGGTGCGGGAGAAGGCGCAGGTACCAGAGCAGGCAAGTCAGTGTGTTTCGAAAAAAAGGTAGCATGTGCGACATGCGCGTAACACGTTCTACAGTCAGTGCGGGGATCTTCAGCGCCGTGCCGTCAGCTTGGCACGCTAAAACGAGACGCTCGAAGTGTGAAGTGCCTTTCTGCGATGAAAAGAGCGACCCCACGGAAGCGTCGGAAATGGACGCTCTCCGCGCGTAAATCTGTATCAGTTCCTCAGCAAGTTACAGCCGGCGAACACAGCCGCGTTCGCGAAAGATAGAGCTAGCATGACACGAGAGCCAAAAAAAAACTTCTCGGACATTTATTGCCATGAACGTACAACTTTAGTTTTTATTAGTTTTTCTAGCATCTTGCAAATGCTTGCACAAGAAAGTACATGGCTGCTACTGCTAGATACGACATCCAAACAACAACTACACAATTATATGGTTTCACAAATGTCAACACAGCACATCAATAGAGTACGTGGCTTCTTGTCGGCAGAATCAGACTTACCTCGAGGCATACGGATATTGCGAAGGTAATGTCTGGCAGAAAACATTTTTTTTAGTTACAGCTGGATTTCTTTCTTTGCTATGTGCTCTTGTTAGAGGTGGCATTCAACGAGGAGGGAGCCTCGAGGAAGAATGAGTGTCTGAGGAGAAAAGGCTGCATCCGGTTGGTCAATGGGCGCCCCGCGCGCCAAACCAGGCACTGCGCCGTGCTCCCGACCAGGCTGCAGAAATCAGGTGCTTTTCTTCTCTTCTAACAACTACCACCACAACCCCAAAGAGTGACATTTGAGCACGTGTTTGCGCGTCAAGGCCATTTTGGAGAATGTGCCCGCTTCGAAAAGCTGCTACAGTTTTGTTGCGAAGCAGGCTTTACGCGACCATAAAAACTTGTGTTGGGATTGGTTATCCTCGGCTTGCCCGATTGGTCCGCGCACCCATGGACGCTGGAAAACCCTATTCAAGCAGCGACTCGGGCCCTTTTAGGGATGAGCGGACTCGGGGTCAACAGCGCATCTCACCACCGGAGACCAGTCATGCAAGCCGACGGGTATGTCATGATTTTCCATGTTTTAATTTGTGATTTAGTGCATTGTGTATATTTGAGTTGTATTAGATAAATAAACCCCCAATGAGAGCTCCGAGAATTCATTGTGTCGACTTGTCATCGTGTGTTTGTGCGCAATTGATCCCACACTTCATCTGGATGGTCATCAGATGTGTCTGGCTTAAACAACCCCGAAGTTTTGATACACGGACCTGAGAAATGCATTCTGCAGTGACTTGGGCGTCCTTGTCTTCCGTCGTCTGCTCCACATCATAAACTTGACTAACAAGCTTTACTCTTTATGTTACAATCGCTTCTAGGAAGTGCTTGTCCAGCTCAGATATCTGTATGAAGCCACACTACAGGTGATTCATTGTGAGGTGACTCCAACGGACCGCATGCTTTTTGCACGAGCATGTGAGCGAGCGGCAGCACGTTGGCGGGAAGGGAAAACGTATGACGTACTTCACTGACTTCTACGTTTCTACCAGAGAATGCACTTCCTGTCCTGATTCGCAGCGCCACCATGCACTGATTTGGCTACCTATCACCTTATACGGCTTTTTTTTGGGGGGGGGATCAGTCAACGGGTATTTACTTTTTTGTGTGTGTTTGTTTTTTTTCTCCCGCCACCTCGTGGTGGGGTGGACGTACACCGAACATGAGAATTTCTGTAGTGGAGCTTAGACTCTTTTACTTCGGGCGCAGTTCTTCGTGCGCCGCGTTTTGCAATACTCAAGTGGGACAATTCAGCAGGACAATTGGTGTCAAAAATAGATTGTTAAAAAGACTGTAAAGCGTTCAAAATGCAAGGTGAGTTTTAAAGTACAGGCTAGTGCGGACGACAATGCAGAGGAGGCTGACGCCAAGTGTAGGCAATGTGAGGTAGAGGAAAAATGGGGAAAATGATGGTTGTCCAATCTGAACTGCTGATGAGAATCACCGAGCTGAAGACTGCGTCGGCGGCAGAGCGAGAAAAACGAGGGCTACGGGAAAAAGGCTTAGGTCGACCGAAAAGGTACTAGCGAAGGTGAACAAAGGAGCGGCCGATGGAGAGAACGGTAGGGCATCGGCACCCAGAACGGCGGAGAATAAAGGGAAATCTAGTTTAGAAAAACAACAAGTTCAATCAGTTCAACTGTCACAAGATGCAGCTTCAGCGAAGAAGTGGTGAAGGTGGGAGGGGATAAAGGAGCCAGCGTCGCAGGTGCAACTAACCTCCTGGTGTGGGACACTCTAGCAGAAAATTCACCGCACGTGATACCACGTGGGATTCGAATTTACATCGACGCGCAGAAAGAATCAAAAAGAGGGTAAGAGGCAAAAGAGGGTTTCAGTAGGGACGTTCCCAGGACATAAGCTGGAAGCAGTCATGAGGGAAGTGCGTGCAAAACTCACAACTAGAGCTAATCGACGAAACCTCGTGATAATTGGGGGCAGTCTAAACGATGTCTTAAATTAAGAATTATCAGCACTAGTGACCACACTGGCGAAAGGGGTCGATGACATGCACGCCATTTCCCCCTCATGTACAGGTAGAACTGTGCACCGGTGCCAAATTTGCAGGCGGTGGCGCGCGGGTGTTTTCACCTCCGGCGGCGGTGCGTGACCGGCGTGGTGCTCACCGGATCGGCGGCGGCGTCGTGGAAGAGGGGGAGGGGGTTGCTCCCCAGAGTGACGAGAAGAAAGCAAAGAGTCATTCGAATTGAGAAAAATGGAAAGAAATTTACCAATACAAAGGAAAACAAAGCTCCGTATTGCTAGATTCCACTTCGGTTCTGCACTGCACGCCGGTGGTGTTCCCTGGCTCCGGAGTAGGACGAAGGAAGCCGCCCTAATTTTCAAATGCTGCGCCTTGCCATTGTTGGGAGCTATTTCATAAGGGCCGGGAAACCCGCCATGGCCACGATGGACGCATCCAATATTATGAAACACCTCGCGAGCTTTCCACTAGCAAAAAGAGCATGCGCTGCCGCATTGGGAAGGAGTGGATTGGACACACCAATGTCTGTGCCATGTTTTTTATGAAGTCAATATCGTCCTAGCGACGTTACGAGCAGTTGTGAATGCCTTTTGCCTTGGCTAGCACGCAAATAGTACTAAAAAATAAGGCGCAAGGAAAGAGCGTCAGCGTGCGGCAACATGTGACTGGGCGCTAAAGTGACTGGAAATCACTGTAACCAAACGAATTTTGTCCGAAGAACCTGCTGACGTTGCATATAGCTGCCCGGTGAAGGATGAACAATAGCGCAAGATCTCGTGTGAAGTGCTGCACTCAAATGAGTGCAACGTTCGCAAGTTTCCTCTCGTGTATTTATCTAACTTTGAGCAAGAACGTGGCTCTTGTTCAAGCGCATCCAATTGCTTTATGCCAGAGTGACCCCAAAGTAATGGTTACCGTGGTGACAAGGCGAGTAAAAGACAGCATGAAAGAAAAAATATTACAAAAAGTCTTTACGCGATAAATATATACCACCAAGGTATAATGCACAATCTGCATAGATATCTCAATTGAGTTCGGGATCGCATCGGCTTTTCTCGGGGGCGGGGGCAAGGAACTGCATCGCAACACTTATATGACGATTTCGTTAGCTCAAATAATCAGACACAGTGGCACTAGGTTCGTTTTCTTTATATATGCACTTGTTTACTTGCATTAGTAGACGCCAAGGGAGTAAAGCGTACAAACCCACCGATGTATTTATCTGCCTGAGCAAGTGCTGAAAGACTCAAATAGAAGCATAAAGACAGCAATGTCGTTTGATATACCACGATATGCGAACTTTGACGCTTACAATGATAAATAAATATAAAAATCTCGACACCTCCACACCGCCCGTTGTTCGAGAAGAACCAATGCAATTAACGCAATCCGAAACCATTTAACCACTGAATACACTCTTCCATAACCATGATCATGCAAGGCACAATGTGAAGCATGTAGAATAAACACTCAATTAGACCAAGGGAAACGTGTTTCTAACGTCATAGTGAAGAACTAACATGTAATTAATAACTGCGAAAGGCTTTAGTGCAGCGTCGGGTTCAACCCACTGCTGAACACCAGGACCGCACGTTTCAGTTTTCGCTGGTTAACCATTTGTACGGAGTGTGCTAGGGCGGTGATTTCTTCTTGATCCTGTCGCTTGCTGAATTTCATACAGATTCGTAATGTTGAGCAAAATTGGGTGACACAGTCGTTCAACTATTGTGAGAATGATTGGAAGTGCACAGTTAGGATCGGATTTCTTTAGTTATCGAACTGCCTACGGGTGATCCCCGTTTCGATTTGGTTTTGCGCAAAGCAGCTTCACACGGCCTACAGTGTTCACAGGCGTGCGTATATGTGGGCGTCGGAGAGTGGCACAAGGAACGTCATCTTTATGAAAGTGGCGGGAGCATGCTAGCTTTCTTGGTTTAGGCAACGCTGCATATTTGCGCTTGGTATTCGATAGTTTTGGCAAAGTGTCGTTCACGTACTGATCCCCATTAATATATAATCCGAAATTTACCAAGACAGCGGCATAGGTTCCACTTCATTGTCTGTATAATTACGTCTTTCCAAGACGCATTCACCGTGGCTGCAAAATGACGACGAAGCTAAGTGAACGCCCCTCAATGATCCGCTGAACTTCCCAGTGTTCAAAAGATCTCTTCTGCTCTCCACTGAACGGTCTTTACAGCGGAGTGAGAGATTTGTTGTATACCAACTACTGCTTTCACGATCTTTCTGCGCTTGAGCACACGTGCCTGCCATTGGTACAAAAAAATGTGTTTATTAATGAATGTTCTATACAGTATTTTCATTTTCATAAATATATTATGCATATTCTGAGTTCAAAACGCATGTTTTCTTGACAAATTCAAATTTTTCTTCATTATTTGCTAGTGCAAGTTCTCGAGAAGAATACCTAGCAGTGTACAATACCCCAGTTCATTTGAATTTGTCCCGGTTTTGGGTCAATATCAAGGTCCCGCAGAGCTCCTGGAATCAGCTTTATATTTGAAAGAATGGAGCAAGTCTTCATTCAGAACAAGTTAATGTCACTAGGCTTTATTCTCGGTGAAAAAGCGCCGCGAATACCAAGGAATCCACCTGAAGCAGATACTTTCCATCAATACCATTGTGGTTGGAAAGTCTGGTGTCTAGCCTGCTGGTACATAGCTTGGAATCTAGGAACCCAGCGTTCATAAAACACATACACAAAAAGACAAATAAGACAACCACACATGCTGGTGCTTGTGATCGTCAAATGTTTTTTGAAGGCTTGGTTTCTCTATTCCAAGCCATGGTGGTCGAAGCGCCACTCAATCAGCCTCGCGTGCCCCACGTAGACAGTTCAAAAAAATTAATTTGAGCGCAAACACACGATACATTCACGCACATACACACCTAGGCAACGAAAACGCACAGCGGTGTGTGTGTGTGTGTGTGTGTGTGTGTGTGTGTGTGTGTGTGTGTGTGTGTGTGTGTGTGTGTGTGTGTGTGTGTGTGTGTGTGTGTGCCATGTGTTTGCGCTCAAACTAATTTTGAGAAGTGATCTACCAACAAGTCCAACAAGTAGGTCTACTCGCGTCGACAATCGATTCAGATTCCACTCCAGGTCTTGGGGTATGAAACTTTACGCCGAAACTGTAGCCAGACACTTTACGCCGAAACTGCATCAGCAGTGCGCTAACCAATCACCGAGAACACAGTGATGTGAAAACACAGAATCGGGGACGACCGCGATGGATGGCCAGAGCCTTCAGCATTGTACGGCGTTGTGCGACTTTACATATATATATATATATATATATATATATATATATATATATATATATATATATATATATATATATATTGTAGGCATTCATTAAGCACATCATCTATCTTCACACATATTCATCATCATGAGTGGTCGTCATCTTCTTCTGCTGTGGGGACTTGGCTTGTCTGAGCTCTGTGCCTTGGGCGCGGTCGCTTCATCGTGTCTTCTGGGCCTAATAAAGGTTGCCTTCAGCATTACATCACAAGTGGTGGAGTGTGCTCTACGATCTTCCGTCTTCTCCCAGCCCGATCTGCCTCCTGGAGCTGCGCTCAGGTCGTCGTTTGTACCAGGTGTCCGGTAACATGCCTCAGGACGAGCCAACCGGCGCTTCTGCGTCTACCTCCACGGCCCCGGCTACCACGGCCTATCCATCGTGGATTATCACCACGCACCAGCGTGAGCCACCCACGTTCGCCGGGCTTCGAGGTGAAGATGTTGAAGATTGGTTGGACCAGTTTAATCGAGCGACTTCCACTAACAACTGGGATGATCCTACCAAGCTTCGCCGTGTTTCTACCTCACAGGCGTAGCGAAAACATGGTTTTCAATCATGAAACGGACATTACGGACTGGACACGCTTCAAGCAACAGCTTCGCCAAATTTTCGGCACCCCGGCAGTTCGTTCAGCTCTCGTGAAGAAGACACTGGATTCTCGCAAGCAACAATGCGGTGAGTCCTGCACATCGTACATAGAGGATGTGCTTGCTCTCTGTCACCGTTTCAGCACGTCCATGTCAGAATCAGAGAGAGTTCGTCATCTATTGAAAGGGATAGGCACGGTCGCGTTCAATGCCTTGGTCATTCAAAACTCCACTACAGTGGCTGACGTTGTTGCCACGTGCCAACGCCTAGAGGAACTTGAATCCCAACGGTTACCGCCGGACAGCTCTGAAAACACTACCACGACTGATGCCTCATTGCGTGCCATGATCCGGGCGATTATACGGGAAGAGCTGCAATCTTTCGGCCTCTCAATGACACCGAGTCCACCTCCCCCCTCCAACACTGTTTTGCGGGATGTTATCAAAGAGGAGTTGGCGTCCATGACCGGGCCAGCGTTTGTAGAGTCTCCAGTACCTCGACTCCAGCCGACGTACGCACAAGTCCTCGCTGGCTCACCACCCGTGGTACAACCGATGCCCGCACACTCGACGCCTGTCCCGCTGGCTTCGTTAACTCCGAGTGTGACTAGCCAGCCCTTTCACCTCCCGTGGCGGCCGCATCGTCCGATCTGTTATTACTGCGGCTATCGGGGCCACATTGCACGCGAACTGACCTATTCACAGACAGATGAGTTGCTTGCCTTGCTACAAAAGCATAGCAGATTGTTTGATGCCCATTCCTCATCTCTGGGACAGACGTCCATAATTAGGCATCGTATCCAGACCGATGGCACTTCCATCGTACGCCGTCAACCATATCGCGTCTCTTCATCAGAGCGTGAGATCATTGAACAAAATGTAGCCGATATGCTGCAACGGAACATTATACGTCCCTCCGCGAATCCTTGGTCATCCCCTGTTGTTTTAGTAAGGAAAAAAGATGGCTCCGTGCGATTTTGCGTGGACTACAGAGCACTTAATAAGATTACCCACAAGGATGTTTACCCCATGCCGCGCATAGACGATGCTTTGGATTCACTGCAAGGTGCTGAGAACTTCTCAAGCCTAGACCTGCGTTCAGGTTACTGCAAATACTCATGCACGAGGATGACAAAGAAAAGACAGCGTTTTCAACACCAGATAGGCTGTATGAATTCAACGTCATGCCATTCGGCCTTTGCAATGCTCCAGCAACATTCGAGCGGATGATCGACGCAGTTTTACGAGGCTTGAAGTGGAAGACTTGCTTGTGCTATTTAGACGATATTGTTATTTTCTCGTCAACCTTCCCTCAGCACTTGCAACGACTGGACGAAGTTCTTACGTGCCTTGCAAACGCAGGCCTTAAGCTGAACACGAAGAAGTGCCGTTTTGCGAGCAAGACGATTAAAGTGTTAGGCCACATCGTAAGCAAGGACGGTATTCGTCCCGATCCTTACAAGATTTCCGCTGTCCAACACTTCCCGCGTCCTGAAAAAGCCAAAGATTTGCGCCGTTTCCTCGGCCTTGCTTCTTATTTTCGCCGATTCATTCGAAACTTCGCCTCAATAGCTTCACCATTGCACAAGTTGCTCGGATCAGGCGTCGCCTTTGTGTGGTCTCCTGAATGTGAAGCGGCGTTTGCCCACCTGAAGTGTGCACTCACATCCGAACCAGTCCTCTGCCATTTCGATGAAACCGTGCCTACGCTCCTGCATACAGACGCTAGTGGCCGAGGCATTGGTGGAATTCTTCTACAGCGAGACAAATCTTCACGTGAGAAAATCGTCGCATACGCGAGTCGTGCACTGACCCCTGCTGAAAAGAATTATACCATCACCGAACAGGAGTGCCTAGCGGTCGTATGTCGATACAAAAGTTTCGACCTTATCTCCACGGCCGCCACTTTACTGTGGTTACGGACCATCACGTGGTCCTTGTGCTGGCTCTCGACAATCAAGAACTTGTCCGGCCGCCTTGGTCGCTGGATTCTTCGCTTACAAGAATACGACTTCACTATCACATACAAGTCGGGAAACAAGCATCAAGACGCCGACGCACTTTCGCGTTGCCCGCTCTCTTCGGAGTCGCCTAACAAACCCGCCACTGCCGCACACGAGAAGCTTTCAGCCGTCTCTTCCCTACATGTTTCGTCATTAACTACTTTGGACCCAACTTCTCCAAGTGAGTGTGGTTTGTTCTTATCTCACCAACGTGCTGACCCTTACTGTCGCCGCATCTGGGACCGTCTTGACGGGACTTGCCGGCCCCCTAACGCCCGTCTTCGCCGACAGCTGACGCAATTCAAGCTCAACAACCACGTCCTGTACCGTCATATCTACCACCCTGATGGTCAATGCTGGGTGCCCGTTCTACCTCGATCTCTTCGGGCTCAAGTCCTCAAGACATATCACGACGACATGTCTGCTGGACACATGGGCTTCCAGAAACGTATGACCGCATAAGATGTCACTACTACTGGCCGGGCTTGTCCACCTGTGTCGCGAAGTACGTTGCCTCATGCGCCTTTTGTCAGCGTCGCAAGCTACCTACATAAACTCGAAGTGGACAAATACAACCACTTCCGTGTCCTCTGCAACCATTCGAGGTAGTTCGCATTGACCTGTATGGTCCGCTTCCTATGACTGTCACGGGCAATCGATGGATAGTTACAGCTGTCGACCACCTGACCCGCTACGCCGAAACAGCTCCCGTGCCTTCTGCATCAGCTTCGCAAGTGGCCGACTTCTTCCTTCGAGCAATAATCCTTCGACACGGAGCTCCTCGTGTAATCCTGAGCGACCATGGAAGAGTATTTCTTTCAGCACTCGTCGAAGAAGTGCTCAAGACAGCCGGCACTACACACAAAACAAGCTCCAGTTACCATCTTCAGACGAACGGCCTGACTGAGTGCTTCCATCGTACACTGTCAGATATGATTGCGATGTATATCGAACCCGACCACAGAAACTGGGACACCATTTTGCCATTTGTCACTTTTGCGTATAATACCTCTGTACAGCGCACAACCGGTTACTCGCCGTTCTACCTCGTCCACGGTCGCTTCCCCCCTTCTTTCCTCGATGTTTCGTTCTTCTCTGCGCCTGTCAAACCATGTTCATCTTCAAGTGAAGAATACTACGTGTCTCGCCTACTTCATTGCCGCCAGGTGGCTCGCGTCAACACTGAAGCCAAGCAACAGGATCGCAAGCTTGAATATGATGCCTCTCATCGTGCCGTGTCTTTCAGCCCTGGCGACGAAGTCCTCCTTCTTACACCCATTCGCACTCCCGGACTGTGCGATAAGTTTCAATTACGTTTTATTGGCCCCTACACTGTCTTGGAGCAAACATCTCCTGTAAATTATCGCGTGGCACCCGTTCTTCTTCCCACGGACCGCCGCTACAGGGCAACAGAAATAGTCCACGTATCCCGCATGAAGCCTTTCATACGGCGTTCATCTTTGCTTTAAAATGCGGCCAAGAACTGCGGTCAAGATAACCGCTTTCACGTGGGGGGGGGGAGTTAGTGTAGGCATTCATTAAGCACATCATCTATCTTTACACATATTCATCATCATGAGTGGTCGTCATCTTCTTCTGCTGTGGGGACTTGGCTTGTCTGAGTTCTGTGCCTTGGGCGCGGTCGCTTCATCGTGTCTTCTGGGCCTAATAAAGGTTGCCTTCACCGTTACATCACAATATATATATATATATATATATATATATATATATATATATATATATATATATATATATATATATATATATATATATATATATCAAAAGGAAGATGTCCTTCGATCCAGTGAAAAAATACCAAGAAGTGGAGGACGGGCGACACAAAAACTTTTTATTTTTCCTACGTTTCAGCCGGGGACCGGTCTTCATCAGGGAAAACACTTTACACAAATGCGCTTTTCTTAAATAGGCATGGTATATCAAGGGCCCCTGACACGTGAACTATAACTATCATGCACTATCTACTCTGACGTGGTGAGTAATGAACAGCAGAGAATGTCAAAGCAATGTCAAAGAAAGATTATGAGAATGCATGAACGGTGTTTACATCAAGTAGATCACATGAATATCACTTTGCAAAGTACAGTAATATCTACAAACAAAACTATCAAACCCATACAGCAAATCACACGCAGAAAAAAGACAAAAAAGTATAGCAGAAAACGTTCAAATGGAACAAGATGCGTAACTAAGAATTTCAAGGGGCACAAACAGAGTTGATGACACAAAGTAAAGAAATTCATTGCACCGAAAAGGTGTAGTAATAATCTGCGTGTACAGTGATTATGAACATACTGTGATGAAGCTAGAACTTAGTTCTGCGCCGAAAGAAACGTCAGCTTGCCTGTATCTTCATTTATACCAGATAAGATTGCGTTGAACTTGTGTATCAGAAATTACTCGCGTAGTTCCCTATCATAGTGTGAAGGGAAACCTGATTCGAGTATAGTAGCTCTTAGTTTATTGAATGAGTGACCAGGAATGTTAACGTGCTTATACAAAGGTAGATTGGGTAGGCTTGTGGCATGTGACTTATGGTTATTAAAGCGTAGTCTAAAAGGTGTTTCAGTATGTCCGATGTATTGGAGTTTGCACACAGAGCATTCAAGCATGTACACAATGTTGCTTGTGTCACAGTTAACATCCCCTTTAGTTTGTAGATGAAAGTTTGATGCTGTACTTTTAACCAAAGTGGTCGTCGTCATATGGTTACAAACTTTGCAATGGGGTTTGTTGCATGGATGACAACCAGAGAAAGTGGTGGCGGTAATCCTTGATGAGGTTAGTAAGTCGCGTAGGTTCTTCGATCTGCGATATACCACACGTGGGGGATCAGGAAAGATTTTTTAAGGTGATCACTCTGTATTAGTATGTTGTGATGCTTCTGAAGAATGCTGTTGATGTTTGGGGCTGATGCGGCGTGTGTTAAAACCAGGCTCGTGCTTGAGGGTGCGGCCTGCTTCTTCTGAAGAAAACGTTCCGTACGGTCAATGTCCTCAGCCCATTTAATAGCATCGCTAATACTTTGTAGTGGATATTTTTGTTTCTGTAGGGCCTCCCGAAGTTTGGTGTAGTTGTCTTTAAAATCTGAATTGTTCGAACATATTTTCTCGAAACGCAGTTCTTGACAATACGGGATTGCCATTTTGCAGTGCTTCGGATGTGAACTATTGAAATGCAGGTATGACTGTCTATCCGTAGGTTTTCTAAAAAGTTTAGTCGTCACTTTGTTAGCACGTAAAGTAACCGTGATGTCAAGAAAATGTATTGCTGTCCTTGAGTATGATTCCGAAAAAGAGATGGTGGGATGAGCCTTGTTGAAGGCTGCAATGAACGACAGAAGTTCTGTCTCTCCGTGCTGCCAGATCAGAAAGACGTCGTCAATATAACGCTTATAATAAAATGGTTTGAGACTGCATGCGTCTAAAAATTTATCTTCGAGTTGGCCCATAAAGATATTTGCATAGCTTGGTCCAATTTTCGTACCCATTGAAATGCCACTAACCTGAACATAATGCACACCGTCAAATTCAAAATGGTTCAATGTCAGGATTAGTTCCAGTAACCGCGCTAGTGTGTTGCTGTCCACTGTTTTGTTGGAAACTTTTTCTTCACAAGCCTTCAATATTGTTTGAATGCCATCAATATGAGGGATGTTCGTATAGAGTGAGGCTACGTCTAGTGTCACAAGCAATGAACCAAGTGGCACGTCAAGGTCAATGATGTAGAGCAAGAAATGATTTGTATCTTTCAGGTATGAATTGAAAGTGGTTGGGATATTCTTAATGAGATTATCAGTGAATCTAGACACTGGTTCAGTGACGGTGCCAATAGCGGAAACAACAGGGCGGCTAGGATTATTTACTTTGTGTATTTTTGTCAGGATATAAAATCGCCCCGGGATGGGGCTAAGGGGGATTAAGCAGCGTATAGCTCTCTCGTTGATTTTGTCTTCTTTCACGAGGTCTTTTATGGTATTGGAAACCATTTTCTTGAACTGCTCTGTCGGATCGTCATCAAGGCGCTTGTAGAAATCGGTATCATTCAGCTGTCTTTGAATCTCAGTAGTATAATCAGACTTATTCATTATTACTACAGCGTCACCTTTATCAGCTGGTTTGATAATTATGTTTTCGCGATCTTGCAGCTTATGGAGGGCTTTTTTTTCAGAAATGGACAGATTATGTTTAAAGGACGTGGGTTTCTTATAGGCTTCCAAAATGTCGCCTTGTACTGCTGAGATGTAGAAATCAAGAAACTTGTCACGTTGTGTTGGAGGCGTCCAGTGCTCACGGGATGGCATGTGCGAAGAAGATGGCCGTTCATGAAGGAATTCTCGTAAGCCTAGGTTTCGTGCAAAAGTAGTGAAATCCTTGGCCAGCTGGAATTCGTTAAAGCCACCAGTGGCAGGACAGAAGTTTAAACCCCGAGCAAGTACCGCTATTTCCGGTTCGGAAAGAATAACCTCAGAAATATTGGCAATGTTAGTGGACTTATCTACCTCTGTATTATCAGAATCCGCTATTTCTTTTACAGCCATATCAGGAAGTATTTTGTCGCGGAGCAACTTTTTAGCCTTTTTAGTGGATTTCAGCGTATTTACTTTGTTCGTATTCGTTAAGGGCCCTGATCTCTGAAGTACTCATCGGATGCGAGGCGCGTAGTTGTCGCTCAGTGTTAACTAATGCTTTGATGGATTCTTTGTAATGGTCGATCACGACACGTGTTAGGTCTAAAGAAGCATTTGTTAATATTGCATTCCATTTGTCGCTGTTATGGCCCGACATTTTGGAAGTTGCTGGTTTCAACGAAAGTCGAAGCCCCTTAGGTACCGTCGAAGCGCTTACATAGGTACCAAGTGTGGACGCGTGGAGAGCATGGCGGATTCGTTTTTCCATAACCTTCCTGATTTTACAAAAACTCGAATAGTTTGATAGATTGACTGCCGATTGGGATGCTAGTCAATTATTGGAGACCTTGCTGAATTTAGCACTTCTAAGTCTGTATGGGTGTGAAGCAGGAAGAGTAACGGACCTTTTTTGTGGTGGCTGCGTCTGCAAACTTGAAGCGTTGTTTGGAGCACACTGGTGCTCTGTTGTTTGACACCCGCTAAGAGAGTCAAAGGTGCGCTGGTCTTGTGCGGGAGACGGTCGGGTGGAGTGCGCTTGCTTTGAGGAACGGTTCACCTGTCCAATGAAGGAGGGACCCTTTGAGTATTGCTTCTGTTCGCATGGTATGAGGTTGAGCGGAGCTTGCTTCGGAGATGCGCTGCGTTGTTGACGCGTAGCAAGATCGCGAAAACATAATTATCCAACCAGCTGATAAAGGTGGCGCTGTAGTAATAATGATAAGTCTGATTCAATAAGTCTGATTGAATAAGTCTGAGATTCGAAGACAGCTGAATGGTACCCATTTCTACAAGCGCCTTGATGACGATCCGACAGAGCAGTTCAAGGAAATGGTTTCCAATACCATAAAAGACCTTGTCAAAGAAGACAAAATCAACGAGAGAGCTATACGCTCCATAATCCCCCTTAGCCCCATCCCGGGGCGATTTTATATCCTGCCAAAAATACACAAAGTAAATAATCCTAGCCGCCCTATTGTTTCTGCTATTGGCACCGTCACTGAACCAATGTCTAGATTCGCTGATAATCTCATTAAGGATATCCCACCCACTTTCAATTCATACCTGAAAGATACAAACCATCTCTTGCTCAACATCATTGACTTTGACGTGCCACTTGGTTCATTGCTTGTGACACTAGACGTAGCCTCACTCTATACGAACATTCCTCATATTGATGGCATTCAAGCAATATTGGAGGCTTATGAAGAAAATGTTTCCAACAAAACAGTGGACAGCAACACACTAGGGCGGTTACTGGCACTAATCCTGACAATGAACAATTTTGAATTTGACGGTGTGCATTATGTTCAGGTTAGTGGTACTTCTATGGGTACAAAAATTGGACCAAGCTATGCAAATATCTTTATGGGCCAACTCGAAGATAAATTCTTAGACGCATGCAGTCTCAAACCATTTTATTATAAGCGTTATATTGACGACGTCTTTCTGATCTGGCAGCACGGAGAGACAGAACTTCTGTCGTTCATTGCAGCCTTCAACAAGGCTCATCCCACCATCTCTTTTTCGGAATCATACTCAAGGACAGCAATACATTTTCTTGACGTCACGGTTACCTTACGTGCTAACGAAGTGACGACTAAACTCTTTAAAAAACCTACGAATAGGCAGTCATACTACATTTCAATAGTTCACATTCGAAGCACTGCAAAACGGCAATCCCATATGGTCAGGCACTGCGTTTCAACAAAATATGTTCGAACAATTCAGATTTTACAGACAACTGCACCAAACTTCGGGAGGCCCTACAGAAACAAAAATATCCACTACAAAGTATTAACAATGCTATTAAACGGGCTGAGGACATTGACCGTATGGAACTTTTTCTTCAGAAGAAGCAGGCCGCACCCTCAAGCACGAGCCTGGTTTTAACACACGCCGCATCAGCCCCAAACATCAACAGCATTCTTCAGAAGCATCACAACATACTAATACAGAGTGATCACCTTAAAAAATCTTTCCTGATCCCCCACGTGTGGTATATCGCAGATCGAAGAACTTACGCGACCTACTAACCTCGTCAAGGATTACCGCCACCTCTTTCTCTGGTTGTCATTCATGCAACAAACCCCGTTGCAAAGTTTGTAACCATATGACAACGACCACTTTGGTTAAAAGTACAGCATCAAACTTTCATCTACAAATTAAAGGGGATTTTGACTGCGACACAAGCAACATTGTGTACATGCATGAATGATCTGTGTGCAAACTCCAATACATCGGACTTACTGAAACACCTTTTAGACTACGCTTTAATAACCATAAGTCACATGCCACAAGCCTACCTAATCTACCTTTGTCTAAGCACGTTAACATTCCTGGTCACTCATTCAATAAACTAAGAGCTACTATACTGGAATCAGGTTTCCCTTCACACTATGATAGGGAACTGCGCGAGTCATTTCTGATACACAAGTTCAACGCAATCTTATCCGGTGTAAATGAAGATCCAGGCAAACTGACGTTTCTTTCGGCGCAGAACTAAGTTCTAGTTTCATCACAGTATGTTCATAATCACTGTACACGCAGATTTTTACTACAATTTTCCGGTGCAATGAATTTCTTTACTTTGTGTCGTCAACTCTGTTTGTGCCCCGTGAAATTCTTAGTTACACACCTTGTTCCATTTGAACGTTTTCTGCTATACTTTTTTGTCTTTTTTCTGCGTGTGATTTGCTGTATGGGTTTGATAGTTTTGTTTATAGATATTACTGTACTTTTCAAAGTAATATTCACGTGATCTACTTGATGTAAACACCGTTCATGCATTCTCATAATCTTTCTTTGACATTGTTTTGACATTCTCTGCTGTTCATTACTCACCACGTCAGAGTAGATAGTGCATGATAGTGATAGTTCACGTGTCAGGGGCCCTTGATATATCATGCCTACTTAAGAAAAGCGCATTTTTGTAACGTGTTTTCCCTGATGAAGGCTGGTCCCCGGCTGAAACGTAGGAAAATAAAAAGTTTTCGTTTTGCCCGTCCTCCACTTCTTGGTATATAAATATAAATATATATATCTATATATATATATATATATATATATATATATATATATATATATATATATATATATATATATATATATATATATATATATATATATATATGTGTGTGTGTGTGTGTGTGTGTGTGTGTGTGTGTGTGTGTGTGTGTGTGTGTGTGTGTGTGTGTGTGTGTGTGTGTGTGTGTGTGTGTGTGTGTGTGTGTGTGTGTGTGTGACGTACCAAGCGATGGGTAGTAGAGGCAGAGGAGGAAGAAGTGCAGAACGGAATAAACGTGGGGTATGAGCCAGGCCACGTCGCCCATTCATTATAGCGTCACACAAGTCGACAGGATGAAGACCTTGCCACCACTCATCAACCTCACATCATTCACGAAGCCACCTGCAGTACGCCTCAACTGAATATCGACCACAGAAGAGGTGATCTCAGGCGCATTCAGTTACCGGCACCATGACAGAACCATCGACTGAGCTCGACATCCCCAAGTACACCTGATCAGCGGACGACGGACCCGTACAGGACTGGTTCAACCTATTCGAGGTCCACGCCGCCGCTGCATCCTGGTCGGAACGGGAGATGATTATAAACTTCACTGATTACATCTCAGGTGAGGCATTCAAGTTTTACCTCACCCACATCTTCGAGAACGATGAGTCTTGGCAAAAGATAAAAGAAAACATGATCATATGGTTTCAAGACTATAATCAAGATTTGGTTACAAACAGCCAAATTGATGCATTCAAATCCAGTAATCACAGTCATACGCAGCCTTCACGCATTCGAGCACAAAGCAGAAGTTTACAATTCCCGTCAGGCGAAGTCAGTCATCTGCTCATCACAAGACAAGTCCAGCAGTACAGTATCGACTACCAGCTATCTACTGATCACATCACCATGCAAAGGAAAGCAGACAAATGTTCCTGAAAAATGCCCATCTGACCAACTTTCGCAACAAGACGAGCAATTTCAACAAAGGCAGCTCCACAAACTCCAGGAACTAAAACAGACACACACACAAGGACGACGACGCAAAGCAAGCCTCTTAAAACAAATTCAAGAAGCGAGGCATCTTCGCTTAAGGGATCGGCGCCAAAAAAGATCAATACTGCGCCTAGGATTACAGCTCCGAAACCTCAGGAAACACAGAACAAGACAAGAAGTCACCAGTTCCACTACGCAAGGATTCAGACACCATCCCATTAGTTTACGACAACGAGCACGCACGCAGCAAAGACAACGACGCCGAAGAACAATCTACTGCAACGCTTTCAAACAGCGTCCACTCCTCGCAACAATGGCAACTGTTTCATCAGTTTCTACGCCCAAGGTGTACTTGTGTTTTCCAGAACGCAACAGTCAGCCTCGCCCACCAGAGCTGTACTAACCCCGGATTGCTGCCCTCTCCTGTGAAATCTTTGTGCGACATTACGGAACTTCAATCTGACGTGGAACTACAGCCCATTTGAACATTTTTTGTGTGTGTGTTCAGACTGCTTGTTCATCAGGCATTG
Source organism: Rhipicephalus annulatus (assembly GCA_013436015.1). Lineage (NCBI taxonomy): Eukaryota > Metazoa > Arthropoda > Arachnida > Ixodida > Ixodidae > Rhipicephalus > Rhipicephalus annulatus. Next base: position 146,346 of record WOVY01009545.1, on the reverse strand, counting down.
TATATGCAACGCGCGCATTCTTTTGGGGGAGGGGGAATCCTGTAACGTGAGAAGGTAGTGATGGTAAGGAGTTGGTAGAAGCCGAGAAGGAAGAAGTGCAGAACGGAATAAACATGGGGTATGAGCCAGGCCACGTCGCCCATTCATTATAGCGTCATATATATATATATATATATATATATATATATATATATATATATATATATATATATATATATATATATATATATATATATATATATATATATGCCTCTGTTTCCTGGAAGCGTCCAGGAAACGAAGGCATGCTCAACAAAGGGGTGAAGTGGAAGAATATGTCAAAACAAAATAGGTTTAATTTTTGAGTTCCTTAAGGGAAGCGTCCAGTCTAATCAGTGAAAAGATTAAAAGAAATGGGGCTTAATAGATGGCAGAAGTAAACAAAAATTGCCCGCAGCTTCCCTCGGGGGAACACTGAGGATGATGCGGACCATATAATTGGTTAACGGGGTGGTAAAGTGCGACTTACTTGGGTCGATGGGTAAATTGGTTAACGTGGTTGTGAAATGGGGTGTTAAATTGCAACTTACTTGGGTCGATGGGTAAATTGGTTAACGTGGTTGTAGGAGGGGGTGTTAAATGAGTGAACACGTACACACGTATGCGAAAGGGCGGCGCTGGTCGAAGGGACGTCGATCATTGTGTTTGTGGATTCGTTGGAATTCATTTCACCGCGACCTTGGACGTCGACGCGCCGTACAAACCAACCGACGAGCGGCAACTGAGCGAGCGAGCGCCGACCTTGAGTATATATACAGCACGACGGCGCATGCACTGTCAGCTGTTGAATGTTCTCGAAGCGCGACGCCACATGCGCGTCCACTGGAGAATCAGGAGAATTGTAGATGTCGAACGCGGTGTGTAGAGGAGGAAGGGTGCACAGATGGTGGAGGAGTGAAGCGCGCGCGGTGTGTAGAGGAGGAAGGGATGCACAGATGGTGGAAGAGTGGGCGACGGCGCGACGGCGCATGCGCGCGCGTCAGCTGTCGAATGTTCGAGAAGCGGTGTGGACGGCGCGGACGACGCGGACGGCGCACTACAAGGCGCGAGTATAAGATGCTCCGCATCTAAAAAGAATAGAAAAATTGACAGATCCCATGCACAGTGGGAATCGATGATATGCGAAGCACGAATGAGTAAGTTTGATATGTCCCTTTATAGGGCCCGTAAACTACCAACGGACGCTCGCGTGCTCTCCATGCCCTTCTCTATTTAGAACAGCTGGCAGGACGTCTACTGACGCTGCGTACAGTACAAATGACGCTGCGTACCGGAGATGCATCCATTAGGCAACAGAAAGCCTGTTTTCTGCTAGCACATGAACCCGCCTGTATAGCGTTTTCACCTGAGACGCTGAGGAAGGGCACTAAGAGAGGTGGCCAAATGAGCCGACGAACGCAGCCTACCGAAGAAAAGAGCGAAAACAGGAAAGGTGTGCAGGAGGAGGAGGAAAACTTTATTTATCTGAAGAGGGAAAGGTGAGGTGGTGGAGTGTCAGAGGAGACTACCCAGCGTACGTCTCCGCTACCCTCTTGGCCCAATCTCAGATCTGGTCCTGGACCTCGGGCCCGAGCTGGACATAGCAGCCTCTCACTGTTCCTTGCTATTAATGTGTAGAAAGTTAGGTGGTGGGTTTCGAGTTCACCCCCACATGATATGATCTAGGTTAGCTCTTTGCGGACAGAAAATGCACAAAGGGTAGGGGTATATCGCAGTGTATATAAGATGGCCAAAAGATGGGGTAGGAAACGTACGCATCTGTAACTGGCGCCAAGAGGAGAAATAAACTTTAATATTCACAAAAGGGATGGGAAATGGGGGAAACCAAGTTTGACAGGGGCTAGGTTAGGGCCCGAGGGGCCGCAACACTAGCAGACCAGTCCGCCAGCTTGGCCTGTATATGCAAATTCGGGCTCCTTAAGGACCTCTCCCAACCTTCCAGTGAGGGAGATGGCTGCAGGAGCTCCTCGGGTGGAGGGTTGTTGGGGCAACACCATAATACGTGATCTTCTCCTGACTGTGCTAGGCCACAGTTATTACGCTTTTGTAGCTTTTCATCTTTCACAATTGCAGCCAGCATCCTCGGGCTGAGTATACAATGAGCTTGAGCTGTTCGCAGTGTATTCACTTCGGCCCGGGTTAATGCTTCATCTGGAGGTGGATAAAGCCTTCTTTGTTCTCCGTGCCGGCTGAGCCGGTCTCCGTAGCTGAGCGCCAGGTCATTCGGATTTGGTTCCTGGGACCGCCCGGTTTATGTTCCCTCGGGCTGTCTGGTGAGCGGCCTTATTTCCCGGGTTCTCACAGTGGCCCGGAACCCAAATGAGCGTAATTTCTTGCTCAGGTCGCGCTAATTTTAGAGGCCAAGCTCCTTATAGCGGCACTTGTTCGTCCCTCGTAGTCGTAGTAGTAGTAGTGTGTAACCAGTCTTACATTTTGATCTCCAAGGTGGTGCCGGTGGGAGATTTCTTCTGTGCGTTGTTGAACAATAAAAAATTCGCAGCGTGCGCGTTAACTAAAAGCCAAATTCTCCTGTCTCTCGTTGCCCCTTAGCAGCCATTCGTATGTACATTGAGCACTATCTGACAAAAAAGGGTTGCTACGTTACACTCGCTGGGCATAACCTCCTTAATTTTAGAAAGGTTTAGCGAGCGTCGGGCCACAGTGCCATGAATACAGTTAACTAGTATATACCATGAACTCGAGGTGGTTTAAGGTGGGAAGTAGACACGAATCGCAAGCCGTAAGAAAGTGTGCGTGGGCCTCCTCTCGTTCAGTCCTTGGAATGTCCACTGGATGGCGGTCCTTCTATATGAGGAATATATGATGAAAAGATGCGAGATGGTGGTACTTGGAATGCTGAATAGGTGGACGAATGGACATACAGACAGATGCATGGACGGACACGGATGGCTGCACGGACGGATCGACGCATGGACGGACGCAGAAGCGGGTGCATGGACGAACGCAGGGACAGACGCACAGATGGACGTGTAGACGCACGAACAGACGCACGCACGAACGGGCGAATGTACGCACGGGCGTCCACACAGACGCACGCATGGACGGACGGAAGCAAGAACGAATGGACTGACGGATGCTTCGCCCCACTCTCCATCATTCACTCCGTGGATATGCTGGCATCTTTTTTGCATTGCAGTTCTATTGTATACCCTGCAGCATATGCCTTGATAGCCGACATTGAATCCGATATGATAAATTTTGTGCCCTCAATGGTAGTTCCAATAGTAATCACTGTTTCTTCTGCCTCAGTTGTGCAACCGGCCTCAATGATTTCTGTCCGCAATGTGCGTCCATAGCCATCAGCTGCCGCAATAACATAACTCATCCCGCTGGCGTTACTGGCGTCCACATACGCTGCTGGTTTGTTATCCAGTGCTTATTTGAGTGCGTCCGCCCGCGCTTGCCGGCGTCCTTTGTTTAGACTACCCACGTTTTTCGGCACTGGTAGGATTTTTATGTTAGCTCCGATTTCGTGCGGTATTTTATGCCTCAGTGTGGGCCCAGTTGGTGGTTTTAAGTTTAGGATCTTGAAGACGTTATTTCCTTGTCGAGTGCAGGATAGTCTCCACCATTGCGATGCTCGTTGTGCTTCAATTATTTGGTTTACGCTGTTGTGTACATCCAGTTCCAAACGTTTCTCGTTGCTGACCCAAGTGGGTAATCCTAAGGCCGCTCTGTAGACTGACCTAATTAATGTGTTGATTTTATTCATTGCATCACTCCTGAGGTACAAGAAGGGGGTGTACGTGATTCTACAAATGAAGAAAGACTGCACTAACTTGCAGGCATGTTTTTCTTGTAGCCCATGCTTCCGTTCGCTTATTCTTCTCAAGAGCCCGACGACTTGTCGCGAAGTGGTTTCCAGCCTTTTAAGAGTCTCTCGGAAGAGCTATTTTTTCTTCTAAAAATAGGCCGAGTGTCCTTATGGTCTATTCCCAAGTTCCGTAGACTGTCACGCCGCTCCGCGGCCACCAGCGTTATTTTTAGATGCGGAGCATCTAATACTCGAGGCTTGTAGTGCGGCGCCGTCCGCAAGCTTCCTCCTCCTTCTTCCACCATCTGTGCATCCTTTCCTCCTCTACACACCGCGCGCGCTTCACCCCTCCACCATCTGTGCACCCTTCCTCCTCTACACACCGCGTGCGCTTCTCCTCTTCACGAACATTCGCTAGCTGTATAATGTAGCGCGCATGCACCGTCACGCTTCGAGAACATCGGCAGCTGACGCGCGCGCATGCGCCGTCGCGCTTCGAGAACATCGGCAGCTGACGCGTGCGCATGCGCCGTTGCGCTTTTCCCCCTTCTCGAACATTCGACAGCTGACGCGCGCATGCACCGTCACCCACCATCTGTGCCGCGCGCGCTTCTCCCCTTCGAGAACATTCTACAATTCTCCTGATTCTCCAGTGGACGCGCATGCGCCGTCGCGCTTCGAGAACATTCAACAGCTGACAGTGCATGCGCCGTCGCGCTGTATATATACTCAAGGTCGGCGCTCGCTCGTTCAGTTGCCGCTCGACGGTTGGTTTGTACGGCGCGTCGACGTCCGAGGTCACGGTGAAATGAATTCCAACGAATCCACAAACACAGTGATCGACGTCCCTTCGACCAGCGCCGCCCTTTCGCATACGTGTGTACGTGTTCACTCATTTAACACCCCCTCCTACAACCACGTTAACCAATTTAGCCATCGACCCAAGTAAGTCGCAATTTAACACCCCATTTCACAACCACGTTAACCAATTCAGCCATCGACCCAAGTAAGTCGCACTTTAACACCCCGTTAACCAATTATATGCTCCGCATCCTCCTCAGTGTTCCCCCGAGGGAAGCTGCGGGCAATTTTTTTCAGTGTATCGGAGTAGCGGTGGGGCACCGGCGTCCATATCATGTGAATGTACGTCTTGGATGGCGTTGGGCTTTCACTAGAGCGTTTCTGTTGTAGTTACTGGATGCACAAAGGTCACTGCAGTAATTGCACAGTCTTCGTTTGTGAAAAGGGTGCGTTTTTTAGACACAGTGAAGTAACAACTGAGACGCTTATTCGCGTTCATCTGTACCTGTGAGTACGTTTCGTGCCTCTTTTTGCGTGAGAAACGCGGGGCATGTTTTGATCTGCTTGCCAATCGGCACTGACCTTCCAATTCATTGCTATCGCGTTCATTGCTTCGCCTTTGCAGCAAAGCTTAGTATTATATGTTGCATGCATGTTTTTAGGAAGAGGTGGTACGAGTAACTGTTTGTGCATGTGATGGGGAATGTTGTATTTAGCATTGGTGAGTGAGGTGAAGTTAATTCGCGCTGACGATAAAATGTGGTGACCTGCGCTAGTGGTCACGAGCCTTGCGTATTGAGCTGTTAAATAGGCTGCACGGATTTCGCATAGTGTATTTATGACTCCTGTCTGGTGGAGTCGTGCGTTAGAGGTATTGATTGCAATGCCTAGAGCGTTTTTGTAAACTGTGCGGAGGAGGGTGTTGACCGATTCCTCATCTGCTAATTCAAGGTGAAAGTAAGGGAGAGTATATGTGATTTTACTAATCACAAAAGCTTGTATTACACGAAGTAGGTCTGACTCTCGGAGCCCTCTAATTTTCCATGAGATTCTTCCTATTCCTCTAGCGTTCACTGCACACGCGTTCTGCAAAAGCAAATATTTACGATAATTCTTGGGGTAGTTTTCTGCTGGTCGAATCCAGCACGGGAGTATAGTGGGACAAGACTTCCCGAGCTAAATACGAAGACACGTCATGTTGTGCATGTAGAGAGGAGTAGCAAATAGTTGAACTTTTGATAAAGTTCGAAAATTTTCAAATCATTGCAGTTTAAAGACAGTGAAGTCAAAATAGACTTCAGACGGGTAGATATAACCAAGAGGACGCTAACTGATTGGTGGCTACAATCAAGGTGCGAGCGAAATTCAACCTTTCAACACATGATGGCCTCTGAAATGGCGGGCCCGTTGCGGGTTCCTCTCCGGCCGATCTCAATCGGATTTTCACACGGAGAGAGCGTGTTTCCAGAGGTGGGCGTGTTCCGCTTTTTTCTCCGCAAAACGGTTAGAGTGAACTAGAAGCGTTGAGTGGCGTGACCACGCCTCGCCACCTGATCCCTTCCGCGTTGCCAGTAGCGGCAGCGCTGCAGTCGAATAGTAATGAAAGAGCCGCGCACCGCGTGCAAGAACTGCTTTGCGTAATGAAAAATAGGGCACTGTGGAACTACAATAGGTATGACGTTGTGAGAGGGATTTGGAAAGGTGTAAAGGTCCCGGGTTTGACGTTCGGCATTGTGGTCATGAAATCAGAGGTTCAAACAAGATTAGAAATTAAATAACGTGGCATTGGTAGACTTGCTTTGGGAGCACACGGAAATATTCCAAACCAGGAGGCACTGGGTGACATGAGATGAACATCATTTGAGTTCAGGAAGCTAGCAGCAAGATAGAATTTGAGGAGCGATTGAGAAAAATTGGAGCGGTGCGTTGGACTAGGAAAGTTTTCAGCTACTTGTGCATGAAAAATGTCGATACTAAATGGAGGAAGCGAACTCGAAAATTGTCGAGCAAGTATTTAGACAACAGTAGAATACCAAGCCAAAAGGAAACATCGGTCGAGAAGAAGGTGAAGGAAACAGAGGGATATGTGGAAGAAAGAATGCTTACAAAATCATCACTGGAGACCTACCAAACTTTTAAGCAGGAAATTGCAAGTAAAGGTGTATAATGATTCTCGGGGTAGCTCGCTGCTCTTCGAGGCTAGCAAGGGAGTATTGCGGACCAAGACGTACCTAGCCAAATACGAAGGCACAGACATGGTATGTAGTGCGTGTTGAGAGGAAGAGAGAATGGCTGAACATTTCATACTGTTGTGTAAAGGGTTCCACCCTATAGTCGAAGGTAATGGCGCCGTATTTTTCGAAGCGTAAGAGTTTAGGGACAGTGAAGGCAGAATAGACTTTAAACGGATAAAGATAACCAGAAGGAGGCTAACTGACTGGTGGCTACAATCGAGGCGCGAGTGAGATGCAATTCTTAAACATAGTTATAGTACTGCACTTTATGGCTAGGTGGCGTGAGCCACCGCCCGATCAAAAGGGAACACCCGGATACATCCATCCATCCTTCCACTTCGGCTCCTCCATCGGGCTTTCTTGATGCAGATTTCTTTGTATCTGCCCATCAATCATGTCTAGCACATGATGCCATATCCCTTGAAGTATGAGATGCCAATCTAGGTATTTGAGCTCCATAAAAGCCCTTATGAAAGATCGAAAATAATTCAGGAATGGCGTGTCTTCTAGTGATTTCTTCTGTCTTAACTCATTTATTGGTTAGGCATCTGCAATATTCAGAATAATTGAGGCAATATATTGGAAGTTAGCTGTGCTCTGAGAGTTCTTAGATTAAAAAACAAATACCGTGGCAGACGCACGCAGAACTAGGAAGTGATAAGTAGAGAGGGGAGAGGAAGGTAATCTGAACCCCCTACATCAGGAAATGTTTTCCCAATTTCAAATTTTAGGGTATACTAAAATATTTACACGCATTCACAGCGATCAACAATTGCCAAAGTTAGTCGTTCTGCTGCACACCCCCCCCCCCCTCAAAAATGTTCGGTACCATTGCGTTGAACGTTTGCAGTTGGCGAAGCTGAACATAGCGTGTCTCCGTACAAATGCGCACTGTAAATTTCACCTTTTCGACAGAATGACGTCTTAAAACTAGCTCGTCTAACATAGTCAGGCGAGAAATGCACCGCTTAAATATAGTAGCTGTGCTAAGGGGCATTGCATGGATATTGTTAGGGGGCGGTGACGTGTGACACAAATGCCTGTGACTTACGGGTGAGGGATGTTTATTGTACAGGCGCGGTGGTTGCAGAAGTCAGGCCTGGCACACAACACATTCACTTCTTTTTCTTCTACCCTACTTCAACGAAAGTACTGTATCATTTCCCCCGTTGCCGACCATGGCCACTGGGTGAGTTAGTCCGTGTCGCACGTGGTGTGGCTTCAATCGAGCGACATGTACGACTTCAGTTGTCCTGCAGCGCTTGCCAGAAGATGTGAGACGTGACACCACGTACGTAACGACGCTAAGGCGCGACAAAACGACGAAGGGACCTGTATAGCGGGCCAGAAACTTTTGATACAAGCCCCTCTTGCGATATGGACTCCACAGCCACACCACATCACCTTCGCTGTACGACACATGTCGATGTCGCTTACCGTAGCGAGCCTTTGAACGGTCTTGGGCTGCGAAATTCCGGAGACGCGCGATGCACCGTGCCTCCTCTGTGCGACAGAGTGTCTCTGCAAGAGATGGGTTTTTTTGCTCTGAAAACGGGAGAATCGTGTCGAGGGTAGTACGTGTCTCACGAATGTAGAGAAGGTAAAACGAACTAAAGCCGTTGTTCTCTTGTAGCAAAGTGTTGCAGGCGTAGGTCATAAACAGTAAAACTTCGTCCCAGTTTTTATGCTTGGAATCCACGTACTTAGCGAGCATGTTAACGAGCGTCCTGTTGACACGCTCATGTTGACACGCCAGGGAGCATCCTGTGTCCAGGGAGCGTCCTGTTGACACGCCAGGGAGTGTCATACCTGTGTCACACGGGCGCGCAAAAGGTCTTTTAAGTAAGCGGTCTTTCACGAAGTTGAAAGACTTTTAACAAAGAGGTGTTGCGGCACAGACACATGGCAGCAACGATCTCCTTTTAGTGTTTTCGTTCGAAGACGCTAGCGAAAGCGTGGCGCTAGCAGATAAAAGACAAGCAATGAAAATTAAGCAATGTATCACGATGTACAAATTAAAGACTTGTTGCACTGCTCGTTTCTTCAAACAAATTTAAGAATAAGAGATGAAGAAACACCAATGTGAAAGTTTGTTGCACTAGTTAAGGGTGCATTCCCATAACTAGCGACGTGCACAAGTCCGTCTGGCACCACTGGGCTTTTATTTACCGCATTTGTTTTTCGCTGCTCTCGACTGCTCTCGACACGTTATGGGCGACCGTACGGATCAAAAAATGAGGATCGCAAGCCTCACGGCCTGCCTTCTCGCTCTGCAAAGCGAGGCAGACGCTGCGAAAGCCGCCAAGGAGAGGATCAAGCAGCAACTGCTGTTCAGCAGTTCCTTGCTGTGCGCACTAGAGCTGTCGGAGAAGGCCTGCGATCGATCGATCTGGGCCTTCAGACGAAACGAGAGGTGGTTCGAGGGAACTGTACCTCACCTCGGTGAGCAGAACTTCAAGCAAACTTTTCGAGTGTACCCGTCCATTTTTCATTTCATTGTGGAGAGCTTGCGCAGTGAACTCGAAAGACAGTGCACCAGCATGCGTGAAACCATCACTCCTGACAAGCGAGTCGGCATTGCCCTATACAAGCTTGACCATTTGAATGACGGGCAAACACACGACTGCCACGCTTTCCTCGCTTGTGCAAAATGGCGCGGCGCGATACCGAGCGTCACCACATGATATTGCCGACGCGTTGTAGCTACTTGCGAGAGTAGAAAAGGAAATACCCATTAAAATAGTTCATTACACCTTTTGCAGGATATGAAATTTGTTTTTACAAAGAGTTTTGGTGACAGAAAAATAAGCATTCGCTCTTTTTTTCCCACCACTCGAAAATTACTGGCGCCCACTGGTTTCGAGGCTACTCATTCGGAGCTGTAAAAGAGATCGATGAACCCCGTTTACGAAAAAGACCGCTTCTGAAAAGGAGTTCGCTCTGTGCCGTGTGTCCACTGTCAGGAACTCCTTTTCGGAAAAAGACCGCTTACTTAAAAGACTTTTAAGTGCCCGTGTGACAGGGGTATCAATCAGCGACATGTGACTGACACTCCCATGCTTAAAATTCACATATACATATAATAAAGTGGTTGGGAGGATGGCAGCCGTGTTAGCTCAAGGGTAGAGCATCGAACGCGTTATTCGAAGGTCTCAAGTTTGGTTCCTGCCCACAGCAAGCTATATTTTTACCCAGTCTTTTTTTTCTTCTCATTCACTTTACAATTCGGTCTAATAAACTCTCCTATATTTTCCTTGGCTATATTGTCTTTTATATCTCCTTAATATTGCGTCAAAACACGGAAACACGAGCCCTTAAGTATACAATTCTTTCCCCTATTCTTTAACGAGGGTCTCGTACTGGCAGACTTGGTGCCGTAAGTTGTATACGAGAAACTATTGGTCGGCTGCCAGCTCGTAATAAGTTAACGTGGTACGTGACGCCATACAGGCTCACAAAAGAGTGTACCACACTCACCGCCATGGCTACCGATGGTGCTTACTGACCCTTCCATGTTGAAATTCACATATAAATCTAATAATGTGGCTGAAAGGATGGCCGCCGTGGTAGCTCAGTGGTAGAGCATCGAACGTGTTATTCAAAGGTCGCAGGTTAAGTTCCTGCCCACGGCAAGTCATCTTTCCATTCACTTTTCTTTCTTCCCATTTACATTAGAATTCAGCCAAATAACTTCCCCTGTGCTTTTCTTGGCATTATTGTCTGTTATATTTCATTATATTGTGTCAAAACAAGGAAAAACGAGCCCTTAAGTATTCACTTCTTTCAATTATTCATTAACGAGGGTCTCGTACTGGCAGACTTGGTGCCTTAGGTTGTATACGAGGGACTATTGGTCAGCTGCTAGCTTGTAATAAGTTCACGTGCTACGTGACATCATACAGGCTTATAAAGAGTGTGCCACACTCGCCGCCTTGGTTACAAATGGCGGTGGCGGACACTCGCGCGCTTAAAATTCACATATAAACATAATAAAGTGGCTGGGAGGATGGCCACCGTGGTAGCTCAGTGGTGGAGCATTGAACGCATTATTCAAAGGTTGCAGGTTCGGTTCCTGCCCACGGCAAGTCATCTTTTCACCCACATTTCTGCGCATTTACATTACTATTCGGTCTAATAACTTCACCTATACTTTCTTTGGCATTATTGTCTGTTAGTTCTTATTACTACCGTGTCAAAAGACACACACACACACACACACACACACACACATATATATATATATATATATATATGTTTCAGAAGGACCAGAGAGACCGCAGGACCAATACGTCATCGGTTTATTCTTGACAGAACAAGAAAAAAAATATGCAGAGCGTGACCCTGGCTACTTCTTCTTCCTTGCTTCCGAGCTCCATCTTCAATCTGTTTTCTACATCTTCCAGCCGGCCATATTCAACTGAAGCAACCTTCGAGCGAATACAACAGTTGAATCGGCCTCTTGACTAATTTTTCTTCAGGTGTATGAAGCAAGCATGTTCTCACTCGTCCATCCTTGCCTGGGAAAATCTTTTCGACCTTGCAGAGTTTCCACTGAGTTCTTTTTCGCGCTTCTCCAAGCAGAAGTACAACTCCTTCTTGTACATTTGTGTGACGCCCTGTTTTTCTGCTGGCACACTTAAGCTCCATCAGGTACTCCTTTTTCCATCTGGTCCACCATGTTATCATTGCCCGTTTTCTTGCACTCTAGTAATCCAGCAAACTGTATTCTCCGAGTCTGTTTTCTTCCTGCTTGTTCATTGCTTGCCTGCCTCCTATAACGTCCACCGGTGTGATGGGTTGTGGCTCGTTAGGATCGTCATAAACATAAGTAAGAGGCCGGTTGTTAAGTACTCCTTCTGCTTCAACAACCACAGTCCGTAGTTCTTCTTCATCCAAACGTCGAGCACCTATAGTTTTTGCCATGGATGTCTTAAAGCTTCTGATCAGTCTTTCATAAAATCCTCCCCACCATAAAGCTAACTCTACAATAAACTTCCATTTTATTTTCAGGTTACTGGTATACTCTTGAACCCTTTCATCTTCCATCTTTAATATCTTGTTCATCTCTTTTTCAGATTTCTTGAATGCTCTTGCATTATCACTGTAAATAGTTGTGCACAATCCTCTTCTAGCTACAAATCTTCGGAATGCTTGTATAAACGCTTTTGATGACACCCTCTTGACCAACTCCAGTTGTATGGCTCTTCTTACTGCACACGTAAATATTACAATGTAAAACTTTGTAACTTTTTCGCCTTTCTCCTCTCGAGCATTTAGCGGTCCAGCAAAGTCTATACCAACTGTGTCGAATGGCCTCGTCTGTGTTATCCTGTCAGCTGGTAGTGGTGGAATTTCTTGTGCCATTGGTCTAGAAGTGAATCTCCTATATGTGATGCATTTTTTATCACATATTTCACCATCTGTCGGGCACGCAGAATCCAAAACTTCGTTCTTAGATGTGTCAATGTTGCCGCAACGCCACCGTGCATTGTTACTTGATGCGTGTTCAGAACTAGGAGTTCTGAAAAGTGACTTTCTCTTGGTAAAATAATAGGATGCTTCTCATCAAAGCTCAAATCACTCCACTGAAGCCTCCCTTTTGCTCTCAGGACACCTTGATCATCTTCTAAGATGTTCGTGCTGTACAGATTCATGTTGTCATATATTCGTGTCACTGCATTTTGTAGCGTTTTCTGCTCCTGCTTTATCAGCACAAACTCCGCCTTGTCCAATTCTTCTCCTGTCAGCGAACCTGTTTTCCTTTCTTTTCGTCGGTTTCCTATATAACACATCACCCACGCGGTAACTCGTAACGCTTTCTTGTATGATCCAAACCTGCTCACATCAATTATTTTTTCTTCAGTCGTGGTGGTAGTTAAGCTTGCCACGGTCTTTTCTTCGTCTTTGTTGTCATCACTTTCCGATTCTTGCGTTATGTCATAATCAGGTCTTTGTTTTTCATTCTTGATCCATGTGGGGCCTTTCCACCATAATTCACTGTCCAGCAAACGTTTCATCTTCATCCCCCTTGTCATCAAATCCGAAGGATTTTCATCACTTTTAACTTAACCCCATCGACTCTCATTGAACTTGTTCTTAATTTCTGCTGCGCGGTTGCGAACAAACAGATCTTTTGTCTTGTTTGACTTTATCCAGCATAACACAATTTGAGAGTCAGTCCAGAATTTCACACTCCTCAGTTTTCTGATGAAATTCTCGGTTATATGACTGGCCAATCTGACTGATATTGTGGCCGCCAACAACTCCAATCTTGCTAGTGTGATCTTTTTGATTGGAGCGACTCTACCCTTTGCAATGATTAAATTGGCTTCATTGCTTCCATAGGAGTATTCTGTTACAATGTATGCTGCTGCTCCATATGCCATTGAACTCGCATCGGAGAACACGTGTAAAGTCAATGCTTTCACTTCAGCTTGTCTGTTGTCATAGCATCTGTTAACGATGAAGTCATCTAAGTGCTGAAGCTCCTCCGACCAGTCCTTCCAAGCTGATCTATGCTGACTTGGTAACGGGTCATCCCATTTCAGTTTATGCATCCAAATTTTTTGCAGCAATATTTTTGCTCTGGCTGAAAATGGTGTCAAAAAACCTAAAGGGTCATACAGCTTTGCCGTGTCCTGCAAAACCTGTCTTTTTGAGAGTTGTCTCATGTCCTTGTCATTTCGCCATGTAGTGTCTGGAAAGCTCAACACATCGTCTACGAAATTCCATTTCAGTCCCAAAATCTTGATTTGTCCCTCTTTTCTTATCCCTCGATCCAGATCCTCTCCTTCTTCATCAAAGAGTTTTCTTAGCTCGGCGTCATTTGAAATCTATTTTCTTAAATTCATTCCCGCATAGCGAAAATTATCTCGTGCTTCTTTGTATATCTTTGTCGATGTCGAGTATTCGTCGGCTCCTAGTAAAACGACATCGACGTAGCTTCCTTTCCGGAGTTGCGCCACAACTGCAGGATATTTTTCTTCGAATTTATCCAAATGTCGATGAATCGTGGCCGCCAGAAGGAAGCTACTCGGTGTAGTTCCAAAAGTAACCCTTGTCATCCTCCATGTTTTTATCTTCGGGGTTGGCATATCTTCGCTGGGTATTCTTTCCCACCACATGAATCGCAGTGCGTCTCTGATCTGCAAGAATCTTTATCTGATCTGCATTCATGTATCTTGATCTGCAAGAATGATTTTTCCACGTCGGCTGACATAGCAATCTTGTGATGTCGAAAGTTCATCAGCAAGCTTGTGATGTCGGGGTTTAGGTTTGGCCCATTTTCCAAGTTGTCATTTAAGGATTCACCTGGATTCTGGCTTGACGATGCGTCAAAGACGATCCGTATTTTTGTCGTTGTTCGGTCCTTCTTAATTACTGCTTGATGCGGCATGTAGTATACAAATTTGTTCTGTATATCAGATCCAGCATTTTCTTTGACGTTTTCTGCTATTTCTTGCTCAAAGTACTCTCGAATAGCTTTGTCATAGGCTACGAGTTCATCTTTATCCTTGCATAATTTTTGGTCACCTGGATAAGCCTCTTCTCTGCAATGGTGTTGTTGTCGTCCAATATCACGTTTTCCTTCCATGGTAGCCGCACTTGGCATCTTCCTGCCTTGAACTCCATTGTTTGTCGGACGTAGTCTAGCACATGTTCATTGTTCATCTTTGTTGCTGGGTTCTCCTTGATGCCCATGTTTTCAAAGTCCCAGAATCTCTGCAGTTCGTCCACAGTCGTGTCCGACTTGGCACTGACCTTGAGTACGATAACCGTCGATGATTTCATCGGCACACAATGAAGTCCTACAGGACCTTGGACTGTCCATCCCAATATTGTTTCTATTGCCATTACTTTTGGATGAATCTCGCAAATGCGGCCAGTGACTACAGTCCAGTAATTATCTGCTCCAATTAATATAGAAGTTTTCATAATTTTTCTTTCTTTGTCCATCTTCTCGTTGTCATCAGCCAAACAAATTCCCATCGATCTTGCTCTTTCGTGTATTGTCAACAGTGGCGATGGTAGCACGTCACAGCATACAACTTCTATCTCCAGTGCCTCAATCGTGACTGACTCTGATGTGGGATCTTTCCTCACGCTGACCTCGACGACTTTCATGTCTAGTTCCATCTCTCCTCCTCCAAATGATCCTACAGTAATCCTTTCGGATCTTTTTACCTTGCACGCTAGTTTTCTTGCCAATCTTTTGAGAATGAATGTCCTCTGACTCCCGTTGTCCAGCAGAATCCATGCGTAGCACCCGCTGTCTTCTCCCTCCGTCCACGAAAAGGCTGTCTGCAGTAGTATGCACTTGTGTTCATCAGACTGCTGTGTGTGCATGTTGCAGGACTTGCTGGTGTCTAACCGGTCAGGTTGCGCGCTTTTACGCACTTGCTCAACATCATGACCGCTTTGCTGCTGTGCTGACTTTCCTGCAGGCGTACGTGGTCGACACATGGATGTCGCGTGCCTTCCCTTGCATGTTTTGCAGCGTACGTTAGCGCGGCATATCTTCGCCGTGTGGTGGGGTCTGGTGCATCTGAAGCCCCTTCGTTCCCGTTGTAAGGCTTCTTTCTTCTGTTGCATACTAATGCTTCTTCTGCAATCTTCCGTGTAGTGTCCAGTCATCTCACAGAAGATGCATTTCTTAATCGATATGCTTTGAAGCGTAGATGTTCTAGTCCGCCTCATACTGTGCGGTGACTGGGTCACGTCGTAATTTTCCTCTCGAGTTTCTTCTCTGCTGCATATATATATGTTTAAAAACTCCATAATTTCTTTCAAACTGCTCGTGCTGTCTCTTGACGCTGAATCCGATTCTGTAGTTGCTGGTCCGTTGTCCCCTTTCTTTAACTCCTTCATTTTCATCTCAATTCTCATATCCACCGGTAGCGCAGATTTTACAACAGGAGCTATCACTGTGGCGTAACTACCCATTTCCACTCCTAATGACTGCAATGCTCGTGTGTTCACTTGCAACTTTTGGAAGAGTTTCTTCAACCCATCTACATCTTTAGGACTCTTTACTGCTTCCAAGTTTGCAAGCTCTTTTGTGTAGGTTTCTTTCAAATTATCTTCTCGTCCGAAGGTTTCTTTCAGAAGAGCGATTGCATGCTCGTGATTCTGATCAGAAAACTGCAAACCTTCTATGAGGGACGCAGCCTCCCCACTCAGAGACGCCAGAAGGTAATTAAATTTTTGATTCTTCGGCATGATCACTCTGTTATGCACCGATGTCTCGAACTGATGCCAAAACCTTGGTCATGCTGTTTTTTTCCATCAAACTTGATCATCTCAAGATGTGGCAACTTAACAAGCTCTTGCGTCTCCGAGATTTGGTTAGTACCTTGCACTAAACTCGCCTGTTCTGTGACTATTCTCGTAGTGAGTTGCGTCGCTTGTTCTAACTCGCGTAATCGCTCCTCTATTTTTGTCGTTGCAGTGACGATCTTCATCTCATAATGCAAAACTTTCAAATTCTGCCTCTGCGTCGTCTTCTTCAATGAACGGTTCTATCTGTTCGTTAACTTGTCTTAGCGTCTGTGACACGCTCTTCATCTGGTTCAGAAGCCTCATAAGTTGCGCTCGTTCGGCGTCTTCTTCTATCATCTTATCGATTTCGCTCATAAGCGTCGTCACATTTGCTCGAAGCGTCTTCCGCTTCTTCGATAGGACCTCTTTATTCATGCCTAAAACGTGTTGAAAGAGCTCTTGCCTTTTTATGTGCGTCTCCAACAGTCGTCGGTCGTGGTCCTTCTCTCGACGGTTCGTCCTTGAGCCAGACATCGCTGCTTCGTTCTTCAACCCGTTGTTGCGAATGGGGTTGAAGTC
This sequence comes from Rhipicephalus annulatus, assembly GCA_013436015.1. NCBI lineage: Eukaryota > Metazoa > Arthropoda > Arachnida > Ixodida > Ixodidae > Rhipicephalus > Rhipicephalus annulatus. Next base: position 129,660 of record WOVY01009545.1, on the reverse strand, counting down.
TGTGCGTCTGTCTTCAGATCATCCTGGTCACGGCACCATGTTTCAGAAGGACCAGAGAGACCGCAGGACCGATACGTCTTCGGTTTATTGTTGACAGAACAAGAAAAAAATATGCAGAGCGTGACCCTGGCTACTTCTTCTTCCTCGCAAGTTAAATTTCTCAAAACAAGATACGCCACTGCCTGCCTACACGCTGACGCTTAATAATAGAACTATGCTTATATAACAAAACATCGTCATAAGTTTGCTGGCTTACAAAGGCGTTAGGCCAATAGAATATTTTGAAAGCAGCAAATTTTAGGCTCTCGATACAAAATGAGAACCAGTTACAATGAATTTACGCAGATTAACAGACGAGCTATATATACAATTGGCACTTTTTAATATGTTCGTGTGTTTTTATTATGTTCAATATGTATTAAGGCTTTCTAGAAGCAATATTTATTGTCTTCCGCAAACCTGGCATGACAAAACTAAGTCATCTCCGATATACATGTTGTGACAACGTTACTTATACTCGGGTTCCTCGTGAAATAATCGAGCACATGTAGGCTTATATGAGGAACACTGTGCTCTGAATATCGTAAAGACTGCCGACTAAACCAGCGTATAGATGATTTATTCGTGGTTGTGATAGTTCTACTCTCTTTGTAGTTCACCAGTAGCCACTTATTATGTAACGCAGCTCAAAGCACTGCTTGACTGAGAAGTAGGCGGATGCATGCAAATTTCGATTGACAAATTTTTGTGGGTCGGCAGACAAGACAAGACAAACAACTTTATTTGGTCCTGAGAGGCAAGGCAGCGGGCCAACTATGTAGGTCCCCACCCAGCCGTTGGCTAGTCCCATGTCGGAACAGAGAGGCCATGCCTCTCCGCTCGTTCACGGGCCCTCTGGACAGCCTGAAGCTGGACGTCTTCTCTGGGGTCTGTGATTGCCGTCGTCCAGTCTTCTTCTGTTTTAAAATCCTGTAAAGCAGGGCACTGCCAGAGCATGTGACTCAAAGAGCAGAATTCACCACAATCTGGGCAAAGTGGATCAATATCCGGATGAAGCATGCTCAGAAAGCCCCTAGAGGGGTAAGACCCCGTCTGGAGCATGCGGAGCGTGCTTGCTTGTGATCTGTGGAGCTTATGATGGGGAAAGGGAAAAGTCTGTCGCTCTCCTCTGTAATGAGATGTTATCTCGTGAAAAGTAACGAGAGGATCACTGTGGACGAGCTCTCCCGAACTCACCCGAGAGACCACCCCGTCGCGGCTTGTGAAACCTCGCGCACAGTCGAGGGCTATCTCGTTTGGGTTCAGGTGACCCGTCAGTACGTCTGGTCCCATGTGAGCGGGAAACCTCGTTGAATCTTTCCTCGAGAGTCGGACGGCGGCAATAAAATTGGGACAATCAGTCTCGGAGCCTTTCAAACTCGGACGAAGGGGTACTCCCCAAGGGGCAGTTATCTCCCCCTTCTATTCAACATAGCCATGCGCAAGCTGTCGGCAAGCCTTTCTAAAGTTCCTAATGTCGGACACGCTTTATATGCTGACGACATTACAATCTGGTGTCCCGGAGGATCGGAGGCGGCGGTTGAACAAGCTCTACAGGAGGCTCTGGACGTTACAGAGTCTTTCCTGGAAGGTACGGGACTGGCGCTTTCGCCGGAAAAGTCGGAGCTCCTGCTGTACAGACAGGCTAGACGAGGTGTTAGGGGACTCACCCCTCTCGATCAGGTGCCCATTAGCGTTTGCACCAAGGATGGTCGCACAATTCCTAGAGTCAATTCTATGAAAATTCTGGGGCTTTTATTAGACTCTAAGGGATGCAACGCAAAGACTATAGCCCATCTCACCACAAAAACAGAGAACATTCTGAGATTAATTATGCGGGTGTCCAACAAGAAGGGCGGCATAGGCGAGGATATCCTCCTTAGGGCCCACCACGCTTTCCTCATGAGCCATATCATATACATAGTGGCGGCTCTCAATTGGACCAAAACGGAAAGGGATAAATTGGACACGCTCATGCGCAAAAGTGTCAAAAAGGTGCTCGGCGTCCCAATCACGACTAGCACAGAAAAACTCATGAAGTTGGGAGTGCACAACACCACTTCGGAATTAATTGAAGCGCAAAGGTCAGCACAAATAATTCGGTTATCGAGTTTCAAAACAGGAAGAAAACTGCTCGATGCGGCAGGCCTCCGTCCTATCTTCAATCAGGGAGAAACTACGCAGCTTGATTATCAAACAAGGAATTCCTTTATTGTTGACCCTCTTCCACGAAACATCCATCCCCAACACAATAAAGGTCGTAGGTTGGCGAGGGCTAGGGCTTTCATAAAGAACCTCTCCGGAACAGAGACATTTGTGGACGCGGCGCGCCACGCCGGCGGCAGCAAGTTTTCCGTGGCAGTCGTCAATGACAGGGGAGAACTTGTCTCGGCAGCTTCAGTGAAGACCTCCTTGGTCGATGTAGCAGAACAGGCTGCTGTAGCGCTGGCATTACTGGACACGAAACGCACCACGGTGTACACCGATTCCCGAGCGGCCGTTAGGGCGTTCGCATCAGGATTGATAGCCACAGAGGCAGCCAGAATTCTCCACAGCAAACCCCCCTCAGATGTTATTCACCACATTGTGGGTCGGCAGATTTTCGAAACAGTGAATGTATCGACGCAATTTTGGCGTGCCTGCATATTCACTCGTGCAACATGCCACGTCGCAAATACGTCCTCTGATAAAGGCTCAGAAACACACTAAACCAGCTAAAAATAAGCTATTACGCGCTTTCGCAGGCTACGCCACTCATGCTCCCAATGCAAAGGCTCCTGTGATCTTCAGTGCCATGGGAGTACAGCCCCGCCACTACAGTCACCACCGAATAATCTGCCGAGACACGGCGCGACCACCTTGTTCATTCCACTGCGCCCTTGGTGAAGCTTCTATGTGGCGAAAAAAAAATCGTTTTGCCCTCTTATATAACTTTGTGTGTGTTTGAAAATGTCTGCGTCAAAGAGTACGAGAGGCAGAGTGAACGCTGGTGCGTTTATTTTTCAAATTTACTTTGCTATAGTTTTACTTTGCTATAGATTGGTGCCACCTATATTAAAGCCTCTAAAATTGCGATGCCTCTGCAAGAAATCTGCATGTGCTGGAAACTATACTTCGGAGTTCGTGAGCTGTAAAGGGGGGAGGGGGGGGGGAGGGGGGTTCTGACTTAAAAAAAAGAAAATTGCAGCCCGATCCGCAAGCGAGGTCAGAAGAGTGCCGCATTCTACGTCAATGGATTAATTTTACACTCGATAGAATGGATTCTTGCACTCATTGAAATAGCACTGCTTTTCATTGTAACGCTGTTTCGAGAATTCTTTCATACCTCCTAATGTAATCACAGCTGCGCCGTGACGTGGTTTTATTGCTTCTTAGAAGCGTTCTTCGCTTCTTAGGCTGGCACGCCTGCCGTCCAGCTGTGCTCGCCACAACTGGTCTCCCCTGTAGATGAGGCACGTTCAGTGGGACTTCTCAACGAGGAGCAAAACGCTGTTCGGCGCGTGAGGCATAAATAAAAAAATAATCTCAGAATATACACGGAGTGAATGATTATATAGTGGGGCGAAGCGTCCATTCATCCGTACGTCTATCCGTGCATTCATTCGTCCATGCGTGCGTCGACTCCTGTCACAATACAGCACGAATCCCATGGACGTACGCTTCGCCCCACTCGTCATATCTATTTATCTATTTGTTGGTACCTCAAGGGTACCGAAGGACATTACATGATAGGTTAGCATCAAAAGTAAAGAGATGGAAAAAACAAAAATACAACAAATAACACAAACAATACGAAAAAAATACAAAATTTAAATAGAAATGCAAATATATATACAAATGGCAGCATTTAAAAAACGATAATCTATTTTAGACAGATAAGTCCAAAGACAGCAGTTTCATATATCATACTATGTGTAGGACAGTAGATCGGAAACACGCTGCATCAAGGACAACTGCAACATCTCCTGGAAGGCTATTCCAGTCTCGGGCAGTTCGGAAGAACGACTGATTGAATGTAGTGGTTCGGGTAAGGGGTGGAGTTACTGCGTTCAGGTGGCCTGTTCAGGATGTATGATGAGTCAGTTGAGTCAATTGGTTGTGACGAGGCATGGTGTGAAAGAGTCTGTGGGAGAGGCATGGACGTTAGATGCGGCGACGAGAGGCAAGAGGTACTAGCCCCAGTTCAGGCGTTAGAGACGAAACGCTTGTGTGATACGAGTACTCACAAAGAATAAATCTGGCGGAACTGTTATAAACCGAATTGAAGAGCGTTAGTGAGATTAGATTGCTCGGGGTCAAATATAGCACAGGCATATTAAAGTTCGAATCGCAGGAGCATTTTATAGGCAAGTAATCTTACGTGTAACTGTGCCATAAAAATATTACGGCGAAAGTAAGCAAGCATTTAGCATAATTTATAATGTGGGATTTATGATACGTTCATGAGAAGTCTTGAGACAGGTGAAGCTCTAGGTTATTGAAGGAATGCACATTAGACATAATGCAGTCATTAATCTTCTACACGGAGGGTGCATAGTTGGGTCGACGATAGAATGAAATATTCACTGTCTTACTAGTGTTCAGTGACATGAGCCATGTGGTACACCAGTCTTAAATATAAAAGAGGTCTTCCTGAAGAGTACAAATGGCGGAGAAGTTATTAGTAGAACGGTGCACAACGCAATCATCTGCAAAAAGGCATTCACTCTGTGAACGTCTGTCACTCAGTGGACTTGCAGACTATGCCAGATAGAAGGAAGACCAACCAAGATACGCTAAAAGAGCCCTTAATAGCATAAAACCACATCGCGCCACGCTTTACAGCTGTGATTATCTCAGCACACCTGTAATAATTCTCTAAACAGCATTACAGTGTAAATCAGGGGTAGTTCCACGAAAGGAACACGAAAGTAACTCATTTATTTGTGTGTAACCCGTGGGCGCAGAATTCAGCATTCTGATTGCGCTTGTGGATTGGGCTGTCAGTTTTTATGAAATGTGGAGCATTTTATAGTCGCACCTACTCGCAAATTCTGTGTCGGCGGCGCCGTTGGCACTGCCACTGCGCATGCTGGCGTCTCGTGCGCAAGTATTTTTTTTTTTTAGGGGCGAAGCTCCTTATGGCGTGGCTTGTGCGTTCCTCGTAGTACGTAACCACCAGTGGCACATACCCGAAATAGGTATAACATTTGACCTCCAAGGTGGTACCGGTGAGAGATTTCTTCTGTGCGTTGTTTAACAATAAAAAATAGTGCTCAATGTACATGCCAATGGCTGCTAATGGGGAATGAGAGACAGGAGCATTCGGCTTTTAGTCAACGCACACGCTGCGATCCCCATTAGCAGCCATTGGCATGCACATTGAGCACTATCGGACAAGAAAGGGTTGCTACATTATACTCGCTGGGTGTAACCTCCTTAGTTTTAGAAAGGTTTAGCGAGCGTTGAGCCGCAGGGCCATGAATACAATGAACTAGTATATACCTTGAATGAATTCGAGGTAGTTAAAGGGGAGAAGCAGATACGAAGCGCAAGCCGTAAGAAATTAAAATCTGAATCCTCCTGTCTCTCATTTCACATTAGCACCCACTGGCATGTACATTGAGCACTATCTGACAGGAAAAGGTTGCTACGTTATACTCGCTGGGCGTAACCTCCTTGGTTTTAGAAAGGTTTAGCGAGCATTGGGCCGCAGCGCCATGAATACAGTGAACAAGTATATACCATGAACTCAAGGTGGTTGAAGGTGGGAAGCAGACCCGAAGCGCAAGCCGTAAGAAAGTGTGCGTGTGCCACCTCTCGTTTAGTCCTTGGAATGTCCACTGAATGGCGGTGCTTCTATATGGGGAATATATGATAAAAAGATGCGAGATGGTGGGACTTGGAGTGTTGAATAGATGGACGAACGGACACACAGACAGATGCATGGATGGACGCATGAACGGACGAAGGGGCGGATGCATGAACGAACGCCGGGACGGGCGCACGAACAGACGCATGGACGGACGAATTCTTCGCCCCACTCTCCATCATTCACTCCGTGGATATGCTGCCATTTTTTTGCCTATCTGACGTGCAGAAGGGCACGCAGCAGAATGATATATTCTTGAATTGAAGGGAAGAAAGAACACCTGATGTCACTTTTTCTAATTGAAAAAAAAAGAACTACAACATTGACATTGCATCAATTGTATACACCGTAGCCAGTCGGTAACTTAATTAATAAATTGTTACGATTGAATCTAAAATTCATTCCGACTTCCACTACGAAGTTCTTATCCTCTATGCATGTCAAATGCCACCGACGCATTCATGCAAGGTAACCACGCGAATGTCGCCGCATGAGCGCGTTACGAAGAAATAACACACGCTGGAAAGGAACGGCAGCTGAGTCGACCAAACTCAGCACCCAGTATTAGCAACTGTCTTGCTCTGTCCTCGCAATGTACCGATGCCGTCAAGTCTGGCGCGAAAGCCGCGCTCTCAAAGCGTACAGCAGTTCTCATTCACCCGCGAGGCTTTCAACTACCTCCCGCCACGCCACAGAAGCAGAAGGCAAGAGAAGCTCTAGACTACGTCTAGACTGAACGTCACCGGCTCTGCGACGACCACGGGCTGGTTACAGGTGCGCTTTGGTTACTCATGATTGCTCACTCGCACTGAGTTCTATGGTGTTCAGTGGATACGTTGGGGAATGCGAGAACGAACATCGAGATCTTTTGCTTGTTGAAGAAGAACGCCACACGCGTTCAGAGTTTTGTGTATCTGGCGGGAAACACTACGCGTTACATAGCAGTGACAATTCACACTTTTCATTCTTCAGTAGTGTTACCTCGACGAATACTTGGTTTTCTAAAAGACGCCGTTCAACCGCATGTGGGACCCTTTGATTTGGATGCAGTCGAGATTACTGTAAATGAACACAAGACTGATATTTTCATTTTGCTACTAAAACAAAATAAAAACACATCTGACAAAAAAGGAGGCGATGATAACTCAAACACTTTCCGTGTGAAGGACGTGGGGAGTAAATGTAGGAGCGCTAATGATAGCTTTTCACAATACTCAGGCAAAATTACTTATCACAATAATAAGCGACACGATCAGCGCACTTAATTATCTAGAACGTAAGTGGAATTTGGTTGACCACCTGATGAATATCAGTACGCGATAAAAAAGTAAAGTGATCTCTAACGATAGGAGGGCAATATGATTCAACGACGATAATTAGCCAAGTTTTCACCCATATATGCGGGTCTAGAAAGAAAGAATGCTAGAATGCCTCTGTCACAGACAAAATAATACCTTTTTGCGATGATATATATACGAAAAATTCAACAGTTACCATGCTTTTATTCGCCAAGTTGGACCAAAAATAGCAATAACAGGAAAAAATACTTTTCTTCAGTACAGCCCGAAGGTTTGTCGGTGATTTTTGCCCGAATGCGAGAAAAAAAAGTGCGCATGCTGAAAACTTACGCGCTCATGCTTTCTGCCGTGGTCTCCGCCGCTACAGGAACCCACATTAAATGCGCCCTCTCGCGATAGCCGGGCGCGTGAGGCAATACTCGCTGCTTTTACTGGGGATACTCGCGGGTTTAGCTGGTTTTGCTAAGGACGGCTGGAGAAAATCACACCGAGCGCCCGCAATCTGGAAGGCCATGAAAACATAGCGATAGTCATGGAGATTCATACAATATAACCTAGAGGGGAATCTGTCGCTTGTGTCTACGCACGCGGGCTCCTTCTGCGGCGCTTGTACACCCATGGGACATTTAGGAAGTACAAGCTTCTGATCCGCTTCGAATCGATTGCATCTTTGAGATTCACGACGCGTGTTTCCGAATGTAAAACAATGTCATATGATCTTATATTTACTTGAAACTTGTTTCAATTATTTGTGCGCAAAGTTATTGCAAAATGTTTTTTCACCTGATGGCAAAAGTGAAACCTGGGCAAATTCAGCCATCGGAGTATGCAACATTCTGCTATTGTGTTCCACATTTGACATGAAGATTTAAGGAATTATCTTTACAGCTCTTGAAAATGAACATCGTTGTTTTTCTCTTGCAAGCATAGATTTTCTATTTAGGAAAACACCGGTAGAGTATTAGGTGAGAAACACTTATGGTTTCGTCTTCTGCGACACTAAGTGCTTCTGCCACAGTGGTCCCAGTGGTCTGCCCCCAACGCACCTCTGGTTTTGTTGTGAAGTCGAGTTTGCCGAGTGTGACATTGCGTCTACGTAGCTAGGTCATCGCATCGCAGTTGATTTAAAACGAGTTTAGTCAAGTCGCGCTAGTGAAAAACATGAACTCGAGACAGTATCCTGCAATAACCGCAATGCTATGTTCACCCGGTCAAAATAACAAAACCGTTATTTTCACCCAACTTGGCTTGGATCTGGGCAGATCAGTGGAACATTGCAGCTTTTCGTCGAAGTTTACAATGCCGGTTCAGGCAACCGATGGGAGCTTTTCTTTCGATGAAGGCACATCAGGCGCACTTTTCGCGTGTTTGTGGTCAGCTCGCTGTTCACGTCGTTGGCACGGACACTGTCATTGTGCTTGTCGTTGCAGTGTGCTTTGTGAACGTGAATCGGAAGCCAAAGTAACACATGGTGGTGCTGTGACTCCATACAGGCAGCGCCATCTTTGGTAAAAGTTGTAATCGGGGATGTATATGGAGCGTTTTCCCTTCGCTGCAATGTACTGTCGCTCGGTTACGTGCTCGAGCAGAGAGCGCACACTGCGTTTGAGTCACCTCACAATGTACCGCCTGAAGTGCAGCTTCACAAAGATCTCTGAGCTGGACAAGCACTTCTGAGAAGCCAATCGAACCAAAGTAGTAAAGCTGGTTAGTCAAGTTTACGATGTTGAGCAGACGACGCAAGACGAGGATGCCCGAGTCACTGCGAAATGCATTTCTCTGGTCCTCCGTGATAATACCGTGTACGACGTATGCCTTGAGGAGGACAAAAACCTTTATTGATGCTGGCTGTGCCAGATAGCCTTTATTCCCGCCGGGCTAGTTGACATCCCTAGTCCGGGACGTCATTAGTCAAGGCCGCCACCCGAGCCCACTCGACTAGAGTTCGCTGTTCCTCTAGTGAGGAGCTATTGAGTAGGGTCGTCTCTCAGTCCTCTTTGGTGGGGTTGGGAAAGGGGGTTAATTTTGGGTTCATTTGGCAGGCCCAGACCATATGGTAAGTGTTGGCCACTTCCCCGCAGTACTGGCACAGCCCACTTATTTTTTAGTCGTAATACTTGAGTATGGCTGGACAGTGCAGTCTGTTTTTGTGTAGGCGCCGCAGGGGTCGCTCCTCCGTTTTCGAGAGTCCCTCGCTGGTGCGGGATACAAGCGGCGTTGCTCAATGTAGTATTCTTTGATTTCTCGAAACCGTGTTAAAGGTGTGGGACGTTCAGGTCTATCAGGGGAACGGGGAGCTTCGCGGGAATTAAGCACGCGGGCCGCTACATGTGCAGCCTTGTTACCCCGTAGACCCTGATGTCCCGCAGTCCATATAAGACGTTTTGGGGTAGGATCACGGTTCCTGATGCTGAATTTTAAAAGTATATTAGCCAATCAAGAGATTTCTCTTGCAAGCTCTTGCAGGCTCTTCGAGAGTCTGTAACTATTTGTTTTGAGTTTGGATGGGATACTGCCAGTGCAATGGCCACCTCCTCCACCTTACTTGAACTTGTGGCTTTGAAAGTGAGGCCGTCCACCTGCGCGCCTTGATGTATTACCGCCGCCGTGTAGTATCCCTTAGGTGACGGCCCGGCCACATCGACGTAGTAGACCCCATTACGGGAGCCAAGCCGTTGTTCAAGTGCCTCAACGCGCGCTTGCCTTCTACCCTGGTGCGCCTCCCTGGTCATATTGCGGGAAAGCGGGGATACCCAGAGTCTTGTTCTCCAAAGTTCAGTAATACGCTCCGCGTTTTCAATTTCGCATTCGTGCCGGATCAAGAGGTGGTCCAGTAGGCGCCGCCCGGGGGGCGTCTGCGTAAGACGCGTACATTGATTTGTGAGGTGGGCTTCTTGGAGCTCTTCTATAGAGTTAAAGACTCCCAATGCAGAGATTGATTGATATGTGGGGTTTAACGTCCCAAAACCACTATATGATTATGAGAGACGCCGTAGTGGAGGGCTCCGGAAATTTAGACCACCTGGGGTTCTTTAACGTGCACCCAAATCTGAGCACACGGGCCTACAACACTTCCGCCTCCATCCAATGCAGAGAGTTTCTGATTTGAAGTGCTGATGGGTAAATGAAGTGCGCGCTTAATTACTTTCTTAAGAATAGCATCGACTCTGTTCTCTTCGTGTTTAGTCATTCGTAAGTATGATTGGCGAATGTATGCCTTGCGGTAAGTCTCATTTTGCTGACATGAAGCCGCATGCTCTATCGATGTGCTGTGTTGACGTCTATAGAAACCATATAATTATTGTTTTGATATGGTCTCTAGCAGTAGAAGCCGTGTACTGTCATGTGCAAACGTTTGCGGCATACTGAAAAAATGAATAGAAGCTAAAGTTTATATGGTCATAGCATCGAAATGTCCGAGAAGCTTTAGTCATGTCCTCTGTGGCGCGCATGATCCGATTACGTCAACGCAAAGCAGCAAGCTAAGTTTAACCACAGCGAGTAGAGTTCAACTGCCCCCCTCTTTTTTTTTTTTTTGCTCTCGTGTCATGCTTGCTCTCTTTCGCGAACGCGGCTGATACAGCTTTCCACGTGGAGAGCGTTCCTTGGTGTTTTCTGCATTGTTGTGGCAGCCCACAACACAATACCTCGGACCTCGGTGACGCTTGCGTGGGGCCGCTTCTTCCACTGCGGAAAGGCAACTTCGCACAGCGAGCGTCTCGTTCTAGCAGACCAATCTCAAACACGGCGCCCAAGTTCCCCGCCCCGACAAAAGAACGCGTTGCGCGCGTGTCGCATGCGCTCTCATTTCGGCGAAACACTCACTCGCCTGCGACCTGTCCCGCGTGTCTTCCCAAGTGCTCCGGAGCTCGCCGCCAGGGCCAGGCGTGGCGTCATCATCACTCCGGAAACTTGAGCTTCGGTTCCCTATAGTTAGATTGTGTTCGCCTTTGGAACTGCTGAATATTGTGGTTCGGCGACCTTTCTAGTCCACCTTAGTTTGCGTGAAGGACACGTCAACATGTTTCAGTGCTCTTTGACATCCGTGATATTTATTTCTATTGTGTGTTTGGTGGTGATGTTAATCTGTACGTATTGCCAATTTTGGTGGGTGCGCTTGTAGTTTTGCGGTTTGCGCAGCCGTTCGTCAAGCTGTTCTGATTCTTGCACTTGTTCGTCAATTACTTGATTTATATGTGGGGTTTAACGTCACAAAACCACCATATGATTACAAGAGACGCCGTAGTGGAGGGCTCCGGAAGTTCTGACCACCTGGGGTTCTTTAACGTGCACCTAGATCTGAGCACACAGGCTTACAACATTTCCGCCTCCATCGGAAATGCAGCCGCCGCAGCTGGGATTCAATCCCGTGACCTGTGGGTCATCAGCCGAGTACCTTAGCCACTAGACCACAGCGGCGGGGCTTCGTCAATTACTTCATTTTACATGCGTAGTAGCATCGAACTCGTATTATCTGAGCTTTTAAATGCGCTGTACTTTAACCACTACATCATTCAGAAAAGCTGCCGACCATCCTGATTCCAAAGTACACGCATCACATGATGTAATTTTAATGGCTACCCAGTCCAAGTTTCCTCATTGCATTAGATGCGGAGATGAGTCAATCACGGTCCAGAAATTCACTTTCGGTAGAAAGTTCCCATGTGACACCCGCATGCTCAACCAAGCCTCGCTATTTGCTTCCATGGCTGCGAGAGCGATAAAGAACCATTCGTCTTTGAGCGTGCGGCTAGCACCCCATGGTTTCTGCGCATGGGGCAACATCTGAATGCGTACCAGTAGATATGCCATATTTCAAACTGCTCAGCGCTAAACACAGCAACACAAGTGAGACGAGAATTAGCGCCGACATCTAATTGAAATTTATCACAACTCCCAAATGTGTTGCATACACCCGAGATAAAAACACATGCTTATGCTGAAAAAAAACGAAGTGAAGCATAAAATCAGAGAGACCACATACCCACAAGAAAAAACGAAAAGCGGCGGCATAGGACATGCGAATGAATCCAGGTAAGCAAGTTCTGTGCAGTGAAAACTATTGAAGGTTCTGGGGGCCATCATCGGGAGTCGTAAGAACTTGTGTTTTCTCCAAACAGGCGCTGGCAATCGTATTTCTAATTATGAGAACCCAAAGAAACCTCTCTAGAAGCGTATTTTAATTTTTGCGAATTTTCCTGTAACCATATATTTACAAACTTTCCTGTTTGACCAATGCACTGAATAAGCAATCTCAGTTATGTGTTTGAACTAGTGTTATTGAAAGATCTCTAAACCATAGCCAAGCTATGCACCACAAAACTTAGTTGATTGTGCAGTAGGCATCGATTATAGCATACCTTGGATCTTTGGACACAATTGTGTTGGTCAAAGAGACGGGTGCCTTAATATGCGGTTACAGAAACGTTGTCAAAAAGTAAAAACCGTAGATAGAGATGGTTCTTTGGCTTCTGATTGTTAATTGAGACTGTGGTTGCCTATCTCTGTTCGAGAAAACACAAGCTCTTGCAGCTCACATTTATGATCGCACCAGGATTATCATTGAGACTGCATGAAGAGCTAAACGAAGCTGAGGACATTAAACCTTCGATGTTCGTATGTGAGAAAGAACTGGCTTACCTGTACTCATCGTCAAGTGCTATTTTGCCTTAGTTTTTTTTCACAGTTTGTTTCAGTGCACTTTCACTTAATTTCTTTTTCCTACCATGAGCATGTTGGTATTTTAGATGTGGGCTAGATATTGCTTGTTGTATAAAACTTCAGTCAGAAGCCTGTGCTTGTCCATATGTCACTAGTGTTGCTTTACCTCCTGTTGTGCTGACTATTTTCGAATCTCTGCGCAGATGCACTGTTTGCATGTTGAAATCGACACAGTGAAAAATTGGCAGATCCCACGCACAGTGGGAATCAATGACATGCGAAGCACGAATGAGGAAGGTTGATATGTAACTTCAAAATCACCACAACGTTACAAGGTGGAGGGAAATTGTGCGGTACATGACCTCCGTGTCATAATTATTATGTTTGTATGGGTCTTTTACCTTCGTCATTTATTCACGTCACGTGATGTCAAATTTAGTATATGTGAAGATAGCGAAATGGCCACGATAACGCTATAAATGTGGTATGTAGTCATGTTTGTGCATGACATGCGTGCCATGACTATCATGTTTGCACCACTCATATACCTTCGTCATCCATTCACGTCATGTAACCCCAAATTTGGTATATGTGGAGCTAGCGAAACGGCCGTGAGTGCATCATGAAGGGCCCAATATACTCCAACGCGATGTTGACGCGCGCGCACGCTAGGCACAGCAACGCTATACGTTAGCAATACGCGAGACCTCTACAGTCTCACACCAGGCCCGACCAGCGTCCCCCTGCGTGGCCCGATGGCAACCAGCGCGAAATGTGACATGCTGCATTTCGCGCCGATGCGTTACCCAAACAGCACTGCGTCTGCCTCTTTTCGTGACGGAGGGACGCCGGACGCGCTGAAATGCGCATGCGTCAAATCAACGCAGCGTGGCGCGCGCCTGCAAGTATATGGCAGGACCGGCGCCTGGCGTGACCACGACGGCATGACGCGACGAAATAAACGCCGGCGGGCACGCGTGCCCTGTCACGTCGAAGTGTATTGGCGACTTGACTCTGGCATGTGGTCATGTTGTCAGATGACGCGCATCTCATGATTATCATGTTTGCACCAGTAACATACCTTCGTCATCTATTGACGTAACGTAATAACATATTCGGCATACGTGAAGCTAGTTAAACAGCCGCCAGCGTATTATGAGTGTGGCATGTAGTCTTGGTACATGGCACGCATTAGTGATTATCATGTGTGCACCAGTCACATACCTTCGTCATCCATTCACGTACCATATAAGCAAATTTTGTACATGTGACGCTAGCGAAATGACCACGAGCGCATTATGAGCGTGACATGTAGTCATGTTCTTACATGACACGCATGTCATAATTTTCATGTTAGGGTATGTTGCTTGTGTTCACCATGCAATCATGACATACCATACAAGTTTTGCAACATTTTACGTGAACGAAACCGCCGCAAGAGCCGCAAGACCATGACATGTAAATCATGATTCATGACACACATGTCATGATTCTCATGTTATGACTTGTCAAATATGCTCGTCATAGAGTTATGTTATTCGATACTAAGTTTGGTATGGATACCAATATCTAAACGGCCAGGAGAGCGAAAAGTCATAGACGGATAGATAGTTAGATAGATAGATAGATAGATAGATAGATAGATAGATAGATAGATAGATAGATAGATAGATAGATAGATAGATAGATAGATAGATAGATAGATAGATGGATAGATAGATAGATAGATAGATAGATAGATAGATAGATAGATAGATAGATAGATAGATAGATAGATAGATAGATAGATAGATAGATAGATAGATAGATAGATAGATAGATAGATAGATAGATAGATAGATAGATGCATCTGCAACCAGTGCCGAGTGTTGTTTTCACGTGATAACAAAGCGGCAAAAAAAATCGAGACAGATTTGCAATAGTGGTGCCAAGTTCCAAAGAAGTGATACAGAGCAACCCTCCTTGTTTATGTTTTCTTAGTTTTTTTCGTCCTTTTTCTTTTTATCTGTCATTTTTGTCTTCTTTCTTACACTTGATTTTTTCTCCGTTTTAGATTTCATTCTATTTCTCTTTTTCACCTTTCTCCCTCACTTTTTGATTGTTTCTTCATCATTCTTTTTTTGCGACACCTTGCCCTCTCCCCACCTTTATTCTCTGTTCCTCACTCCGCTTATCTTTCCAACCCGCTTGCACACCATACTATAAAAAGCTATAAATTCAGCTAGCGTGCCTGTATAGCTGTGTGGTTGTTTTTGGATTGTCAGTACATAGATTCGAATGCTGTTTTGTTGAGAGTATTTTCCTTTTGCCGACATTTTGTTTTCTTTGCACTCATTCTCTAGCCCAATGCATTTTATGCTGGACGTATGAGTGCATGTGTTCTGGGGGCGAAGCACTACAGGACAAAGATGAACAAGAGGCAAAAGAGAGCATGTGCCCGTTCATGATGATAGTTATTTATGTTCTCCCATCGCAAACCAATGCTTCGCTCTTAAAATATGAAAAAGTTGGTCACATGCACAATCTTTTATTATGTTCCAAATTATCTTCCAATTTGGTCTTGACAAGTGTGAGCACCATAGTAGTATCAGAGCACTTCTTTAGCGAAATAAAGGTATTTTGACTGTTTCAATCCATCTAGCTCATAATAAAGCCGAAAGATACTGCATCAAGTTAGGGCAATGTTTGCTGGGTCACATTAATCAAGTGTCTCAATGACTAGGCTGTATTCGCATAGATTTAATTTAGCCAAGCATTAATGAGGACGGCATTCATCAGCACTATATAAAGAAAATGTGGGGTTAAAATTACAGACACGGCATGTGTGTCCATTGCCTTCTCTCGATTTCATCGACAATGCTGTTATTCCTTCCTAAAAAGAGTAGTATATTTAATAGTACACCTGCATGCACTGTGCATGTGCCACCAAGCACATTCCAAACAAGTGCTTCAAAAGAAGTGTAGAAGTCATTCCTTTCAGAGCCAATACATCAGGTATATAATTATGTATACCACTTTTGCCAAAAAGTTACAAAAGCATATATATGCCAAAAATCTTAAATCTGGACAGAAAGGAAATTTCTTTCAAATGCTAGGTATTTAATATGTAAAAAACTTTTAATATACCTTTCTCAAAGAATTGGACTCGCAGGGAACGGCAGGGTTAGTACTGTTTAGTTAGTACTGCAGATGACTTCAAGTATGGTCACATATTCCTTATAACGGTACTGTGCATATACATGTGCATAGTCACTGCACAACAAAAGTCATTGCACTTGATGAACAGGGAACCAAGTTTTTTTTTTAATTGGAGCTACATAAACTGCTTAGTGCATCTTGGTTTCCCTCGTGAAAACCCAAGATGCACTTTGCACCTGGGCATATATATTGTTGCAAGACGTACTTGTACTGCAAATGAATGTTGTGCAAGGAATACGCACAGGTGATAATTACCAGCACAATGTTGTGAAACCAACGTGACTATCACAAGTGTATTAGTTATACGGTTGATTTTTCTGGTGGGTATAGCAACTTAAATTTGCGAGAGAGTCATTGAAAGAGATTTGGTTGTTTACAGCAGCAGTGATATTTCACGCTCGCTCAATATTTTTTGTATGATCGCGTTAGACCCATAAAAAATTGATCGGCGCAGGTCGCGCCAGAATGTTTGAGAACCTGCTAGATTATTTTAGACTATTAGCGTGTATTAACGCGTACGAACACAGTTTTTATTATTGTGCTAGCCAGCTCCCAACAAGAGCCTCTGCGATAACGCTCGTTCCACCGACAGTTAGATTGTTGGTGGCTGTGACGGCCGCAATCAATATTTTACTGCGAGTGTATACGAGTGATCAAGTGAACTTGGTTTTCCGGGCACAAGTCTACTAGATTTAAGAGTTTTTTGGTTGAACAGCTGATATGACCACCTTTCTTATAAAACTACATACCATCATAAACACAAACGACAATATATAGATACTGCAGGACTTAGATCGTTAGATGAGGAGCGGTTCTGAATGCCTGACAAATGACATAAATCAAACTACGTACTGGACGCAAAGCGTACCTGTGAGCTGGAATGCGTTGGCGGTCTAGTTTGCTTATCATGCTTGTATGAGGGTTAGCTTGAGATAACCGCGTCATGTCATCACGAATCTGATCTGTAGAGATAATGTTGACTCTAATGTACTCATTTGATTCAAAATTGCCCTGTTGTGACTAGAATTGAAAACGGTGGAAGCAAAAACATGTGCGTTACTTAGCCCTGAATTGTCATGTTACAATCAGTGCATTTGTGTGTGCATTCACACCTGTGAAAACGCATGGATATATCCATTTGATGCGCAAAAGGTGTTTATTCTTATTAGTCTGCTTGCCATGAGCAACCTAAGAGATACAATACCCTCCGATACATATATAGCTAGACTTTTTAGAGGCACACCTTCGGTCAATGATCGTGCACCAAGGATGTTTATTCTTTGTAGGTGCATGTGCGTGTTCTCTTCTGTCCGCATTCAATCGCACTGTTCAAACTTAGTGGGAGCTTGCGCAAGAAGCTTGTATACATCAGGGATCGCCGCTCTTGGTATGCTCATAACAAACATGCTTTATCGCAAAGCTGCTTCACCGTGTGACATTTTTGTCCTGTAGTGAAGCAAAACAAATGCTACGTTGTCTTAGGGTGCATTTACGATCGGCCCTTCCTTATGTGTGGATATCTATGTGCGTTATGACCACGGTGGTATTTTATGATTGCGACAATATCTGTAGCTCCAGCTGCGTTTTATATCTCGAAAAGGGAAGTTTATTTTGAATTTTAATTGAGACATCTTCTGCGTTGTGTGCACTTTCCAGCGCTTAAATAATGACTGCCATTTTATAAAAAATGACTTAAATAATGACTGCCATTATATGTACACCTATAAGCTAGCAGGGCTTATTGGTCGACTGGAGAGTGAGTAGATAACGTTGTGAAAAGTTAATTAGAGCATAACGGGTAACACTTGCAGGGGAAAAAAGTGCGCGCGTACACGCAAAAAAAACTCTTTACAGTATATGTGAAAATAAAAGAATACTATGATAAATCAAGCTGATACACACATATTTGTAAATATGATATATAGATCATATATGCCCAATAATCAAAATAATAAGTGCATAACTCCACTGACCTATTGAACAAAACTTATGCACACTTACGAACAATCATGCGAATCTGTGCCAGCGCATGTATGAACATAAAAATTCATTGTGAAAGATTGTGGCACTTGAAGTTCACCGAGTTGACTGTTTGGGACCCCTTGAAATACGCGTCGTTATCGCGGAGGCTCGCGTTTCGACTACTCGTGCCGTGGGCGCAAATAGTCGGAAATAATTTAGTAGAACTTTTTCAAAGATCCTGGTACGGCCATGGCGGTCGAGGGCCTAGAAATGAGCGTGCCCAGCTTTTGCAGCAAAAGCAATATTAAAAATTATACAATGAACTTGGTTGTTATAAACTACAGTTGTGGCTCTCACGTGGGCCGGCTCTCGAATTCATAATATATTATGCAGTGAACTATTGCCTGTATGACTTGGAAGCTTTGGTTGTTCTGACATCGTTGACGCGTCAACGTAAACGTCATTAATTACTTTGCACAACTTGTTTCACTTGCATGGGAATCTACATCTTACGAAACATATTTCTAGGTTCAAAGAGAAAACACGCGGCGAGCAGTGTTTCTGTAGCTGCAACAGATATTTATAGAAAGCTTTGCTGGCTGAATTCATTGCAACAGCATTTGCTTTGAAGTGCGGATGTGCATGCACAATATGTAGACCAGCCAAGAAATGAGCCGCATCACACTTTGAGATCATCCGCAGTAAGAATTAAAAATTCCCAATAACTTTGGAGTTCCCTAGAATACGTTCGTCTCAAAAAGGTGACTTTAAACCAACACATATTACTGGAAACCCTTGTCCCTTCTCTCCAACTTTAGAATTACTGACATTCATTTAACTTTCTCGCAAGTGTAGTATACTCATTTTCTTTTTGAATGATGAAACCCATACATGCCAGATGTGGTGCCTCTACTCCCTCCCATACTCTGAAATGAATGACTCCCCCAGATTTTGTGGAGCCCTTGTTCAGACTCTGCACGGCCCACACAACAGGTGTACTACTGAATATAAATTTTTAGGAGGGTATCAACCAGCGCAGTAGATGAAATTTAGTGATGGAAAAAGACACATATGTTGTCTCTGCCATTTTCACCCACATTTCTTTTATGGCGCTATTAATTTTTCCCCATCACGTAATGAACAATTTCACCCAGTCCAATGCTAATGTAGTAGTAGTAGTAGTAATAGACTTTTATTCAGCCAAATTTACAGGCCGAGCATTTCGACCACCTGTGCGACCAGTCGACGCTGTTTTTCTTCCCCTTCGGCGCCGATACAGTCGAGCCAGGAGGTGATGGAAAGGGATGGGGGAGGGTAATAGCTGGATTGCTGAGCAGTTGGGCAGTAAAACAGGCAGTGTGACAGGTCAGCGTATGGGGAGGGACAATTAGGACAGCAGGGGTTAGACCTATATTTATAAAAGAAAAGGCGAGAGGGGCTATCAGGCAGTTCATTTGGATGTGCCGTAGAGTTCGAGCCTCGAGCGCAGTGAGTGATGTATGAGGGAGAGGGTAAAGACGCTTGTCGAGCCGGAGCTGGAGATATACCTCCTTGATAGTGTGACGCAAGGAGATCTACCCATCGTTATTCGCGGAGCTCTCACTGTCTTCCGAAGGTGTGGGCCAGGAAATGAACGGTGCCCGAAGCAATATATCGCAGGCAAGCTGATGAGCTAGCTCATTGCCGTTAATTCCCCGCATGCCCAGGAACCCAGCGGAGGAAGACAGTGGAGGGTTGAAGAGCAGAGGCCGCTCGCTCAACCTCCTGTTGAAGAGCAGGGGGCAACGTGTTGTTCTGTATGTGACGGATGGCGGCGTGAGAGTCGGAGTAAATTGTGTACTCGAGGAGAGAAGGGAGGGAGGAAAATGACTGCATGGCGTGGACCATGGAAAGGACCTCGAGCGAAAGTACATTTGGCGGGTGTAAGTATGGCCCGCTGGTGTGCGTGTCAGGTGCCGAAAGGTGCGGATGGTAGATAACGTAGCCACACGAGCCCCGAGGAGCCATGTAAGAGGCATCCGTGTAGGCAACTCCCTGTGTAGAGAGAGGAGGATAATGATGCTGTGCTGCCCGATGACGCCAGCCGGCGTGAAAAACGGGACACATATTGGATAAGAGGGGAAGGATGCGAAGGTTAGAAGCAGCGGTGCTAGTGGCAGAAGGCAAGGTGGGAACGGAAACGGGAATGTGAGGGATACCGGCTTGGGCTAATAGCCATTGGCCTTGACGAGTGAGAGAAAGACGGGCAATCTGAGAGTTTTGGTGCAGAGAAATAAGAGAACGTAATGGATGGAAGAGGCCTGTGGCAAGGAGCTTAGTGGTAGAGGTAGTGAGAGGGAGGTTTAGAGCTGCCTTGTAGAGGCCTCATAGTGCTCTTTCGAGTGTGTTGAGTTGCGTTTCGGTGAAATGAACGTAGGGTACAAAGTACAAGAACTTGTTAAGGACAAGCGCATGTGCAACCCAGCACGCATAAGCCTCGTGGAGCACCGACTGCCGAGTGACAACGCGACGCAGGAGGTGGGTCACCGAGTGGCAAGTCCTCACAGCGTGAGTAAGCCTGCGCGTTCTTTGTCGCGTGCAAAGGGAAGCCGAGAACTTTGCATTGCTGAACAGTGGGGATGAGAGAGCTAGAAAGATGTAGGAAGATGAGGGTATTGTGGGAGCGCTGGTACGCAGACCGGTTTAGCAAAAGTAGTTCACATTTCTCTGGTGCAAGGGACAGGCCAGCAGTAGCGAGAAAGGAAGCGATAAGGTCCAGGCTACGTTGCAAAGTATCCTGCACGTGGCCGGGACATCCAGACGTACACCAGAGTGTGATGTCGTCTGCATGAAAAATATGGTGGAGGTCAGGTATTTGGGACAGTTGGGAGGCAAGGGGGGCCATAGCCATATTAAATAGAGTAGGAGATAGTACGGCACCTTGAGGAGTGCCGCGGATGAGGGAGTGTGGGTTAGACAAATGAGTATCGACTCTAAAGCGAGCAACTCGATTGGAAAGAAATGATCGGATGTAAGAATACATGCGGGAGCCACATGACAGGGAGGAGAGCTGAGCGAGTATGTGGTCATGACTCACGCCATCGAATGCCTTCCGTACATCGACGGTTACAAGCGCATGGATCTGACTACGAGAAGGTGAAAGAAAAGTATGCTGAAGAACAAGGAACATGTCCTGCGCACAAACGTGGCGTCGGAATCCAATAAGAGAAGGAGAGAAAAACTCTTTCACCTCAATAAAATCAGACAGTCGAGTCAAGGCCATTCGCTCAAGAGTCTTGCCAACGCATGACGTCAAAGAGATAGGGCGAAGGTTAGAGAGAGATAGAGGTTTGCCCGGCTTCGGAATCATGCAAATTAGAGATTATGTGCAAGAGCTTGGAAGACAGCCGCTGTTCCATGCTCCGTTGAATGTGTGTAAGAGAAATTCCTTCGCGTTGTCGGGGAGATTACGTAATGTAGTATATCTTATCTCATCCTCACCGGGTGCCGAGCGGGTAGATTGAGTGGCTAAGGCAGCTTCCAGCTCCCTGAGTGTGAATGGGCGGTCCAGGTCTGGGTTAGCTTCGCCAGAGTAATCTGGGTAGGAAGGTGTGAGGGGGGTAGGAGATACAGAGATTTAAAATTTTCAAACACATCAGATGGAGTACCTTGAGCGAGAGCTTTAGCTAGGGTGGGAGCAGCGGCAGGCTTGGTACCTAAGAGAGACCTAAACAGAGACCATGTAGAGCGCGAGTGCAGTGCGGAGTCAAGGCCGTCACACAGCGTGTTCCAACGAGAGTGCTCGAGAGAAGTGCCGTAAGCGATAATTTCAGCCCACAGAGCATCAATTCGAAGGAAAGGTGGACGTTGTGTGGCTGGGAGCGGAGAGCGCGTTTCAAACGTTGATGACCTCGCCATAAGCGGAGGAAGTGAGGATCAGGGTCAGGAATGGGGAGTTGAAAACGAGCGTGGCGACTACAGGATGTCATTGCTGCGGAGATCCGGGACGTCCAGTCGTCGTAAGTTTTAAATGAGTCAAACAAAAGGTTGTTACGGAATGCTTCCCAGTCAGTGTGAGCGACTCGTTGTTTCCGTCTATTGTGGGAAAGAGGGGTGGTGATGTGTATGAGAAAGTGATCGCTGAAAATATTTTCAGCGGACACCTGCCAGTGAAAAGGAAGGGAACTCTGAGAGAACGTGAGATTGGGTGTAGTGGAACGCTGTCAAACAGTGCCCGCTCGAGTAGGGGTTGTCAGGAGTATTAAGAAGGGCGAGATGGCGTTCCTGGGCGAGGCAGTGTAGAAGGCGACCTGGTTTGAGTGTTTGAGGGTAACCCCAGAGCCTATGAGGAGCATTAAAGTCACCCCCAAGGAGGATATGGGTGGTCGATGGAAGGGAGTGCAGGAATTTGCCAAGAGCACTAAACAAAGAGGACGTGACAGGGGGGTTGTAAAAGGGCATCAAAGCGAGAGAAATACGGGTAGATGATTGGCAATAGACCACACCAACTAAATGTTTCAGGAGGGGGGAGGGTACGTCTAGTGGTTCAACGAGAACGTCATTGCGTACATAAATGGACGCAAGTGGGTTTCCCGTCGTAGCGTGATATACATGGTAGCCCGGGACGGCAAGGGCCGCCCGAGCCTCCTGTATAAGGAAAAAATGGGGGAATGTTTGACGGGTGAGAAGATATTGATGGAGAGGGGTCCTATTATGACGAAAGTTGCGGCAGTTCCACTGCAAAATATCGAGGTCCTTTTCACGCACCATCTAGGTCTTTGAAGTAGAGGAAGCGCCTACGCGTGCGCGTTCCTTCTTTTTTGCCGGGGGAAGCGACTCTTGCAGAGAGTTAAGCATATAGGTGAAAGATTCCAGTTGGTTAGATTGGGTTTCGAGGGTCGTAAGAATCCGGACAATTGAATTTTCCAGCTGGACCAAACGAGTGTGATGCGCAGTGGTGGTGGTTTCGACCATGTCGGCCGATTTGGTTACATGGGAGCTGGAGGTCAGGTCGGTGAGTGTGGTGAGTTGCTTATTTAGCTCCGTGAGTTGAGAGGTAAGAAAGGAAGTGGTAGTTGCGAGTGTCTGGGTCAGTGCGAGTATTTTCTGTTGTAGCTCGTCTGAGACGCGTTGTTGCTCGCGCTGGTTGCACTCCAACATAGTCAGTCGCAGATCGAAGGAGTGGCTCTCATTACTTAAAGATGGTGAAGGTGTGAAGAAGTGCACATGGGAGGTGTTCCCTTAACCTTAGCGGCGTATAAGCCCGGGGGTGATGTTGCGGGAGGTGATAGGAACTCATGCGCTGAAGAGGAGGGCGGCGAAGGCTGCGTGGCTCGGCGCATGGCTGTGTGACAAATAAAAGCTGCTTTGGCACAGTCGCGTTGCTTAGCTAGAAGGTAGGGGCAGGTGGAGTCGAGAGATGAGTGGGTGTTGACTTGGCAATGGATGCACCAGGGTTGGGCGCAAACTTG
Source organism: Rhipicephalus annulatus (assembly GCA_013436015.1). Taxonomy (NCBI): domain Eukaryota; kingdom Metazoa; phylum Arthropoda; class Arachnida; order Ixodida; family Ixodidae; genus Rhipicephalus; species Rhipicephalus annulatus. The sequence continues at coordinate 106,201 of WOVY01009545.1, read as the reverse complement.
AACATCGGGATCTGCTGGTAGAGGACACGCACAGCGGCGGCACTTGGCCGGAACGCTGTGTTGGGGGCATTGATGAGCACGGTGCCCTATAGCAAGGCACCGAGTGCAAGTAGGGGGCTTAGGTTTATGTGGACGGCATCGGAAAGAGACGCGTTTGAAGTACACAAAGCGAGGGATGATGGTTCCAGCAAATGTTATGAGGACGGATTCAGTGGAGCCCATCATACGTGCAGCGAGTATATCTGAAGTAAAGGATTCGAGGCCATGCAAGAGCTGAGATGTTGTGAAGTGACCACCAACATTGCGTGTGACGCCGAGACATGATATTGGAGGACTGGGGACATAGGGCTTAATGGTGATCGGCTTACCATTAAGTTCCAGACCTTTGAGGGAGAGTAGGAGGTGGGCAGTGAGAGGTGAGTGCGTTTTCAGAAACACAAGGCTCTGAGCAGGTTTGGCTTGAAGGGTGACCTCCACACTGGTCTTGGGAGAGAGATTTGCGGCGGCTATGATGGTAGAAAGCAGGTCATAGAGAGGCAGTTTCGGCGTGAGTGTTCCAGGTGGAAGTTGTATTCCGACGGTGATGAGCTCGGAGCGGGGGCGGGCGGTCGAGTCAGGTTTTCGATTGGCACTAACGGTGTTCCAGCTGCCTTCAGGGGATGGCGTATTGTCTTCGTTCACCTGCGATGCCGTGAAGTCCATTTCCGTCGATAAGTCGTCAGCTGAAGTGATGGAAGGCAGAACTTCGGCGATGGAAGGAACGACGCTCGTCGAAACGCGCTTGTCGCAGACTCGGAATTTCCAATGGGGAGGCCAGACGCAGATAAGGTGAGGAGAGCAGCAGGCGTGGTTGATTGCAACGCCAACGTTGCATCACGGCTCTCGGGCTCCGGCGTTTGCGTGGCTATCAAGCTGGGAGTAGCAGAGACGCCACCAGCGTTGCACGTTGCTGGACCGTGCGTGCTGTTGAGGAAAGCTGCCTGTTGCTATATTGTTGTCGGCGCGGGGCTGGTGAGATTGCCAGATGTTGACAGTGGAGGCACGGCTGTATCAGCGGTACGATTGGAGGAGGCTGGGCTTACCGACAGGGCGTCAGTTGTCGTTGGTGTCGAGTGCTGGGCGGGACTCTGCATCGTGGAGGTGCAGGCGCGGCGCGTTAGGGTTAGCGCGGCGCCGCGCCGCTTCGTATTTTTGAAGGGGCCTGGTGGGCCAGCCTGGGGTCGGACCCGGGCCCGGATGGTGTCGGCGTGCCCCGGAAGTCTTCTAGAAGGAATAGTGAGCTTGTCCAGACACGGGCGGGGCCTGGTAACGGGCCAAGAACACGTGAAAGCGGAGCACTGTATGCGGCCAGCCAAACAAAACGGCACCACCTTGCGGTCTCCTCATGCTAATGTAGCCTACATACCAGCTATATGTACCCTTGAAAACACAGCCCTAACTTGACATGTATTATTTCGGCACTATTTTGCATCATATGATTGCCCGGCATATTGCCACATGCTGAAGAATGACGTGTGTGTGTGTGTGTGTGTGTGTGTGTGTGTGTGTGTGTGTGTGTGTGTGTGTGTGTGTGTGCGCACGCGTGTGCAGTTTCCTACTACATGGCTAGGATGCACAGGGACTATGCATACATCCCTGGCATCAACGGAGCCATAGAGAAAACGCGAACGAGGGTATCAATATCACTTTATTTTAGGGCACACAATACTGCCACATCATATTATGAAGTTGGCAAGTATAAAATAGAGGATAAAAACCTTTTTAGTACATACAGTGAAGAAAGAAGTTATTTTTTCTACGAGCTCAGTTAGCAAGAACGCAAGAGTGAAGGTGCACCTGTATTTCTGAAGCATATTAACAAATAGTGTATAAAGACGCATCGAAGGTAGGCGAGGCCTATTAGAACCCACTTTGTAGGTGGCTTTCAGGCAAACATGTGCAATTCCCGATAATGCACGCAGGGTCTAAGGCGTTAAGTGAATGCAGAAAATAAGGAACAGGCTAATGAGTCCGTCATTTTAAAAAAAATTGGCAGATCCACGTACAGTGGGAATCGATTATATGCGAAGCACGAATAAGGAAGGCTGATATGTTGCTTAAATATAAAACAGCGTTACAAAGCAGACGTAAATTATACTGAACATAACTTCCATGTCATGATTATAATGTTTGGACATGTCATTTACCTTCCCTGTCTATTCACGCCACGTGATACCAAATTTAGTATTTGTGGAGCTAGTGAAACGGCAGCAAGTGAGCTATGAGCGTAGCATGTAGTGATGTTTACATAACATGCAGATCATGATTATAATGTTTCGATGTGTAATTTACCTTTGTTGTCGATTCACGCCACATAATTATCAAATTTTTGATATGTGAAGACAGCCAAACGGCTGCAATTACATCATGAGCGCGGCATGTCATGTTCTCACATGACACGCATGTCATGTTTATCATGTTTGCACCAGTCATGTACTTTCGTCATCTATTGATGTCACGTAACACCAAATTCGGTGTATGTGAAGCTAGCAAAACGACCATGAGAGCACTATGAGTGTGGTATGTAGTCGTGTATTACATGACATGCATGTCATATTTCCTCGCTACGATCTGTCACTTATGTTCGCTATGCAGTCATGTTATACCATACTAGTTTTGTAGTATGTCGTGTGAACGAAATCACCATGAAATGTAAATCATGACATTCTTGAAATATATTGAACGATTTTCATGTTATGGCTAGTCATTTATGCTCGTCATACAGCCATGTTATGCTGTACCAGCTTCGGCATCAATACCATTATTGAAAAGGCCAAGAGAGCTAAGAGTCGTAGGCGACTAGATATATAGATACGCTCAAAGTCACCGAAGTTCGCTGAGAAATGCTTCGCATTTATTAAACCAAAAGAGTGAAGCGGCATAGCGACGGACGGACGGACGGACAGACGGATGGATGGATGGATGGATGGACGGATAGACGGACGGACGGACGGACGGATGGATGGATGGACGGACGGACGGACGGACGGACGGATGGATGGATGGATGGATCGATGGATCGATGAATGGATGGATGGATGGATGGATGGATGGATGGATGGATGAATGGATGGATGGATGGATGGATGGATGGATGGATGGATGGATGGATGGATGGATGGATGGATGGATGGATGGATGGATGGATGGATGGATGGATGGATGGATGGATGGATGGATGGCTATACCCTTTAGATCGGCTGGTGGCTATCGCCACTAAGCTGTATTACTTAGTGAGTCAAAAGCTAGATTTTTTCCCTTCAAATAGTGAGGTTGAGAACTCGCACTTTGCAGAGAAGAGTTTAATTTTCACTCATGCCTTGAATTTAGCCACCAGTCAGATAACCTCTTTCTAGTTTATTTTACCCGCTTATTGTCAATTTTGCCCTCCCTGTCCCGAAACCCCAGTGCTTTGAAAAACTCTGCACCATCATCCTGAAACAGGGTGAAGCCCTTTACAGAACATTATCAAGTGTTCGGCAGTTTCCTCTTCCTCTCCACACGCACTGCATACCGTGTCTACCCCTTCGTATTTGGCCCGATGTGTCTTGGTTCGCAATACTCCCGTCCTAGCCTCAAACAGTAGAGAACGACCCCGAGTATTATCATAGATCCTTTCCGTGGCAATTTCCTACTTAAAAGTTCGATAGATCTCTAGTGCAGGCTTCTTAATAATGCCAATTCTCAAAATATCGGTCTCAGCTTCATTCACCTTCTCGTTAACCGATCACTCCTTTTGGTTTGGCCCCTGCTGTTTTCTAAGTATTTACCAGTCAATTTTCTGGTTCGCTTCCTCCATTTTGTATCGATATTCTTCATGTACAAGTAGCTCAATACCTTCCTAGCCCAACGCTCCTCGCCCATTTCTCTCAATCGTTTCTCAGATTTTATCTTGCTTCTAGCTTCCCTGCCTTCAAATGATGTCAATCCCATATCACCTAGTACTGCCTGATTTGGTGTATTCCCGTGAGCTCCTAAGGCAAAGCTACCTATTCCACGTTGCTTAATTTCTAATCTTGCTTGAACCTCTGATCTCATGCACAAGACCGCATTGCCGAACGTCAGACCAGGAACCATGACACCTTTCCATATTCCTCTCACAACATCATACCTATTGTAATTCTACAGTGCCCTGTTTTTCATTACCGCTGCATTCCTGTTACTTTTAGTCCACCCGTATATTTCGTGTTACCTTAGGTACTCGGCCTCATTGCTTATCCATTAGCCCAGATATTTGTATTCATCTTTTATCTCTAGCGTGACCTCCTGTATTCTAAGCTCACTACCTTCATTGTCATTAGAATTAATGACTGCTGATTTTTTCTTACTGAATATGAAATCTAACCTATCTCCCTCATTACCGCAGATGTCCAGCAATCTCTGCAAATCTTTCTTGTTGTCGGTCATTAGTACTGTATCATCTGCGTACATCAATGCTGGTAGTGCCTGTTCAATGAGTTTTCCTTCTTTGACAAAAGAGAGGTTGAAGCCCAGTCCACTTCCCACTAACTTGGCCTCTAATCCTTGTGGGTACATCATGAATAATAAGGGTGACAGAGGACACCCCTGCCAATGTCCCCGTTTTACCTCTGCAAGCTTGGATACCTGTTTTCCCACTTCATAACTACCTTGTTACCGTTATAGATATCTTTTAAAAGATTAGTGACCATCTTCCACGCGTAGTGTGTCCAGTATTCCCCACAATTTCTCTTGAACCACGCTATCGTACGCTCCCTTGATATCCAAAAATGCTAGCCACAGGGGCCTGTGTTCCTTATATGCTATTTCGATGCACTGCGTGAGTGAGAACAGATAGTCTTCCAACCTCCTGTGCTTCCGAAACCCATTCTGCAATTCTCCAAGCACTCCATCATCTTCTATCCATGCCTGCAGTCTTTCCTTTATAATCTGCATCACCAGCCTGTGGACCACTGATGTCACTGTTATAAGACGGTAGTTGTTTATGTCAGCTTTGTCCCCCCTTCTTTTATAGATCATGCTCATCCTGCTAATTTCTATCCATCGGGGACTTCACCATCGATTATTATTTTGGTCACTGCCTTTCTCAAAGCCTGCTTAGACTTCGGACCTAATGTCTTTATCAGCATAATTGTAATGCCATCTGGGCCTGTTGATGTACTACTAGGGACCCTCTCCTCAGTCCTTTCCAACTCTCGTTGTGAAAATGGAGTAATTGCACCACTTGATTCATCCTTGTCTATTGTGGTGCATAAAACACTTCTTTGTTGAAATTTCTCTGTCACCCTTGTTCTTATATACTCAATAGCTTCGTCCCCTTCTAGCATAACACCTTGAGTTGTAGTTGTAAATCTCTGCTCTAGGCTCGTCTGATTTCTTAGGAAGTTTAGATGATTCCGAAATTTCGCAGCTGCCTTTCTATCTTCTTTATGTACTTCTGCCAGCCACTGAGCTCCCTTTCTTCTAGTCTTTTCATTGATCAGAAGGGATGCATCCCTTCTACAGCTTAGAAAGATTTCCCATTTTCTTTCAACATCATCTGTGGGTTCAACCCGCTGCTTAGCATGTCTGTGTTCCCTAGAGCCTACCTGACGTTTTGCTATGGCTCTCTTAACTTCTCGATCCCACCAACTCTTGGGTTTGGGTCTTTTTTTTTTCAGGGGTGACTTGTCACGTGCCTTAGAGAGCTCTGGTTCAAACAGTCTAATTAGATTCGTGTACGTCCACAATGTTTTGTTGTCCTCAGTGATTACTTTCTCAATTTGTTTAGTAGCTATTTCGTTTTGCCTTCTGAATAAAAATTTTCCTGTAGTTGCTCATCTTGTCTCCTTCCTACTTTCACTGCTCTTCCAAAACTTAGCTTGATACGTTTGTGATCACTACCCAGACTTCTGGAGCCACCTTCATCTATGTGCATTCCCCTGAGCTTATCATACATCCTATGTGACATCAGTGCGTAATCTATCATCGACTGCAGGCTTCCTACCTCTTATGTTATTTGCCCTTCACACTTCTCGGCACTGTTGCAAATGATGAAATCATGCCTTTCACACATATCCATGATCATTTTCACTGTTGGGTCAGTATATCCATCTATATCTTCTATGTGCGCATTCATACCTACTAGTATAATTATCTCGCACTCTCCTCCTAACTCCTCAGTGTCCTTTGATATGCACACTGCCATTGCCTGGTTTTCCTCTCTGGTCTTTGCTCCCGTCCATAAGTACACCAAACCAAGGAGTGTCATTTGCCCTGCCACTTTTCCTTTTAGCCATAAATGTTCCTTGCACTCCTGCTTGACTCTTTGCCAGTCTACTTTTATGAATGAATGCCCCAATACCACCCCCCTTTCTGCTGCCTTCTGTTCTATTACAATATTCCCACGCGTAGTCCGAATTGTTAGGAGATTGTTCCATGTCCCTAAGATGTGTTTCTACAAAACCGTATACCATCGGCCTGTCCTCCATTAGCTGTTTTTCTATCTCTTCCCACTTCAGCCTGTGTCTGCCACCCTGCATGTTAATATACCCTATGTCTGAATTGGCTTGGCGCTCGTTGCTACGTCTATTTCTATCCCGGACTCTACCTATCTTAGATACTGGTGCCACTTTGGAATTGTATCTGTCCAAACCGCCTGTCATAGAGTCTCCCTGGTTGTTTTCCTCGTTACTAGCTATCCTGGACCCCGAAGGGCCCGCGTGCCCCCCAATAAAGCTACTGCGCGTCCTGCAAGTCGCCAACCCACCTCATGACCAGCCCATGCTACGGCAGCACCACCTTGAGAACCGGATTTTTGTCCATGTGCACCGCTTCACGCGATGTTTGGCGAGAGAAGGTGCCTGAACACACTACCCATATTCTAGCACACTACCTGAAATTATGAATAGAGACATGACGAATTTTTGGCGATTTTCGACTTAGGTCTCAACTATGTTACGCATTTTATATTCAGTGTCTTCGAAACGACTAGCAACAACATATTTTTTTCCATACTTATACACTTTCCAGTAGAGGGCGCATATTTCGTGCAATTCAGTCGGTTGGGACTGTCCCGGTGAATGGACCTGTTTTTTGAGCGCTCCCGATCAACTGCGCAGGTAAGTGGTTTTGCATGTTTTGAGCTTGTCTTTATAATTATTAAGGCAGCAGTTAAAATCTTTGTAGTACTTATTACATTGTACGGCCTTTTCGGGGGTCAGTCACCGGTTATTTATTAGTTTGTGCATGTGTGTGCGTTTGATTTTTGTTTTTTGTTGGTTTTTTCTCTTGCCACCCCGTGGGAGAAGTGGGCGTGCATTGAACACGCAAATTTTTTTAGTAGGGCTTAGACTTTCTCTTTTTCGTAGGTCAGGGCTCGAGTTTTGTAATTATCGAGTAGGACAAGTCATAGGGACAATTGGTGTCAGAAAGACATGGTTAAAAGACTGTAAAGTGCTCAGGATGCGGGGTGGGTTTGAAAATGAACCCAAGTGTAGATGCTGATGGAGAAGAGGCTGGCGCGAAGTGTAGACAATGTGAGGCCGAGGAAAAATGGAAAAAATGATGGTTGCCCAGAGTGAACAGCAGATGAGAATCACCGAGCTGGGCCTTGGCGTAGAGCAAGAGAAAACGAGGGCAATGGGAGAAAGGCTGAAGTCCGCCGAGGAAGCCGTAGCCAAGGTGAACAAAGGAGCGGCCCACAGAGAGAACTGTAGGGAACCGGCAACCAGAGCGGCGGAGAAGAAAGAGGAAGCAAGTTTGGAAAAAAACAGGTTCAACCGGTTCAATTGTCGCGAGGCACAGCTTCAGCGAAGTAGTGGTGGGGCTGCGAGGGGACAAAGCAGCTGGCGTCACAGGTGCAAGTAACCCCCAGGTGCAGGACTCTCAAGCTGAAAAGTCACAGCATATGATAATCACCGGGGACTCGAATTTAAATCGATGCACAGAAGCAATCAAAGAGAGGGTAAGGGGTGACAAGAGGGTCGTAATAGGGGCGTTTCCACGATGCAAGCCGGAAGCAGTCATGAGGCAAGCGAGTGCAAAACTCAAAACTACAGCTGATAGACGAAACCTCGTGATAATTTCAGGGGGTTTAAACGATGTCTTAAATGAAGATACAGCAGGACTAGCAACCACACTGGCGAAAGGGGTCGATGACATGCGCGCCACTACTCTTCAGGTACAGGTAGTGATATGCACGATACCGGAGGTACCGGTGCGTGTCAGCAATCTGCAAAGAGCGGTTGTCAACGCAAAGCAAGAGATATGGCGGATGAGTTGAAAGAAAGGCTTTGAGGTGGTGGAAATAAACAGAGAGGTGTATAGGTGGGGTGCTTTTCAACAAGACAGAATTCACTTCGATGGGCGGCTAGGTCATGAAGTGTGTTGGCGACTTACAGGACCCGCAGTAGCTTTTTTGGTGAGCACGCGAGCCCTTCGAGCTGCAGGATAGCTAGTAACAAGAAAAACAACCAGGGAGACTCTTTGACAGGTTCTATGGACAGATACGATTCCAAAGTGGCACCAGTATCTAAGATAGGTAGAGTCCGGGGCAAAAATAGACGTAGCCACGAGCGCCGAGCCAATTCAGACATAGGGTATGTTAACATGCAGGGTGGCAGGAACAGGCTGAAGTGGGAAGAGATATAAAAACAGCTAAGGAAGGAGAGGCCCATGGTATACGGTTTTGTAGAAACACATCTTAGGAACATGCATCAACCTCCTAACAATCCGAACTACGCGACAGAATATTGTAATAGAACAGAAGGCAGCAGAAAGAGGGTGGTATTGGGGCATTCATTCATAAAAGTACAGACTGGCAAAGAGTCAAGCAGGAGTGCAAGGAACATTTATGGCTAAAAGGGAAAGTGGCAGGGCAAACGACACTCCTTGATTTCGTGTACTTGTGGACGGGAGCACAGGCCAGAGAGGAAAACCAGGCAATGACAGAATGCATATCAAAGGACATTGAGGAGTTAGGAGGAGAGTGCGAGATAATTATACTAGAAGATATGAATGCGCACATAGAAGATATAGATGGGTATACCGACCCGAAAGGCAAAATGATCATGGATATGTGTGAAAGGCATGATTTGATCATTTGCAACAGTACCAAGAAGTGTGAAGGGCAAATAACATGGGAGGTAGGAAGGCTGCAGTCGACGATAGATTACGCACTGATGTCAGATAGGATGTATGATAGGCTCAGGGGAATGCACATAGATGAAGGTGGCTCCAGAAGTCTGGGTAGTGATCACAAACATATCAAGCTAACTTTTGGAAGAGCAGTGAAAGTGGGAAGGAGACAAGATGAGCAACTACAGGAAAATTTTTATTCAGAAAGGCAAATGGACATAGCTACTAACCAAATTGAGAAAGTAATCACTGAAGATAATAAAACAGTGTGGAAATACACGAATCTAATTAGACTGTTTGAGCTAGAGCTTGTTAAGGCATGTGACAAGTCAACCCAGAAAAGTAGACACAAACCCAAAAGTTGGTGGGATGAGGAAGTTAACAGAGCCATAGCAAAACGTCAGAAAGCCTCTAGGGAACTCAGACATGCTAAGCAGCGGGGTGAACCGACAGAAAATGTTGAGAGAAAACGGGAAATCTTTCTCAGCTGTAGAAGGGATGCATCCCTTCTGATCAATGAAAAGATTAGAAGAAATGGATTGGAAGAAATATCAGCTGAGTGGCTGGCAGAAGTACATAAAAAAGATAGAAAGGCAACTGGGAAATTTTGGAACCATCTAAACTCCCTAAGAAATGAGACGAGCCTAGAGCAGAGGTTTATAACTACAGCTCGAGGTGCTAGGCTAAAAGGGGACGAAGGTAATGAATATATAAGAACAAGGGTGAGAGAAAATTTTTAACAAAGAAGTGCTTTATGCACCACAACAGACAAGGAGGAATCAAGTGGCTCAACGGCTCCATTTTCACGAGAGTGGGAAAGGGCTGAGAAGAGGGTTCCTAGTAGTACATCAACAGGCTCAGATGGCAATCCAATTATGCTGATAAAGTCATTAGGTCCAAAGTCTAGGCAGGCTTTGAGAGAGGCAGTGAGCAAAATAATAATCGATGGTGAAGTCCTCTATGGATGGAAACTGAGCAGGATGAGCATGGTCTATAAAGGAAAGGGGGACAAAGCTGACATAAACAACTGCCGTCCTATAACAGTGACATCAATGGTCTATAGGCTGGCGATGCAGGTTATAAAAGAAAGACTGCAGGCATGGTTAGAGGATGAGAGGGTGCAGGGGAACTGCAGAATGGGTTTCGGAAACACAGGAGGTCGGAAGACAATCTGTTCTCACTGACACAGTGCATTGAAATAACAGAAAAGGAACACAGGCCCCTGTGGCTAGCATTTTTGGATATCAAGGGAGCGTACGATAGCGTGGTTCAAGAGGAATTGTGGGGAATACTGGACACACTAGACGTGAAAGATGGAGTCATTAATCTTTTAAAACATATCTATAAAGGTAACAAGGTAGTTGTAAAGTTAGAAAAACAGGTATCCAAGCCCGCAGAGGTAAAACTCCCCGACTTAGGCAAGAGCGTCCTCTGTCACCCTTATTATTCATTATGTACCTACAAGGATTAGAGGCCAAATTAGACGATAGTGGACTGGACTTCAACCTCTCTTTCATCGAACAGGGAAAACTCATTGAACAGGCACTACCAGCATTGATGCACGCAGATGATATAGTGCTAATGGCAGACAACAAGGAAGATTTGCAGATTGATGGACATCTGCGGTAATGTGGGAGATAAGTTAGATTTCAGATTCAGTAAGGAAAAATCAGTAGTCATTTCTAATGACAATGAAAGTGGTGAGCTTAGAAAACAGAAGGTCATGCTAGAGATTACAGATAAATACAAATATCTGGGTGTACGGATAAGCAATGGGGCCGAGTACCTAAAGGAACACAAAATATACGTGACGACTAAAGGTGATGAAATGCAGGGCACTGTGGAATTGCAATAGGTATATGTTGTGAGAGAAATAAGGAAAGGGGTCATGGTTCCTGGTCTGATGTTCGGCAATGCGGTCTTGTGCATGAGGTCAGAAGTTCAAGCAAGATTAGAAATTAAGCAACGTGGAATAGGTAGGCTTGCCTTAGGAGCTCACGGGAATACACCAAATCAGGGAGTACAAGGTGATATGGGATACACATCATTTGAGGGCAGGGAAGTTAGCATCAAGATAAAGTTTGAGAAGCGATTGAGAAAAATGGGGGAAGAGCGTTGGGCTAGAAAGGTATTCAGCTACTTGTAGATGAAGAATGTCGATACAAAATGGAGGAAGCGAACCCGAAAATTGACTGGTAAATACTTAGAAAACAGCAGGAGGCCAAACCCAAAAGAATTATCGGTTAAGAAGAAGGCCAAGGAAGCTGAGACCGATTTGTGGAGAATTAGTATGATTAAGAAGTCCGCACTAGAAATCTATCAAACTTTTAAGCAGGAAATTGCCAAGGAAAGGATCTCTGGTAATACTCGGGGTAGTTCTCTACTGTTTGAGGCCAAGACAGGAATATTGCGAACCAAGACATATCGGGCCAAATTTAAAGGAGTAGACACGGTATGGAGTGCGTGTGGAGGGAAAGAAGAAAGTGCCGAACATTTGATGATGTTATGTAAAGGTCTTCACACTATAGTTCAGGACGATGGCCCAGAGTTTTTCAAAGCACTGGGGTTTAGGGACAGGGAGGGCAAGATAGACTCTAAGCGGGTAGAATTAACTAGAAGGAGGTTATCTGATTGGTGGCTAAAGTCAAGGCTTGAGTGAATATTAAACCCTTCACTGCAAAGTTCGAATTCTGAAACTCACTATTTAAAGGAAAAAAAATAAATCTAGTTTTTCGTTCATTAAGTATTACAGCTTGGTGGCGCTAGCCACCGCCCGATCTAAAGGGTACAGCCATATCCATCCATCCATCCATCAGTACATCTGTCCTGCTTCTCAATTCATCTATATCCTCGAGGCACTAACGCACTGGTGCATCCGCCAGTGACCTCGTAGCAAAACTTGACTGATATCCACGGACAGCTTCGCGTGCCTTGAAGCTGTGGTATAGTTTTTTCAGTTGCTTTAGAGCTTTAAGCTTTTCTTAGGGGGACCAGGTGACGGTTAGGCCACGTGTTCCGAGCACAACTCCTACTATCCTACCATCTTGGTCGATTACTTCACTGCGCAAGAGTTGCGTTATAAGCAATGCAAAAAGCAAATTTCTTAATAGCATACTTCACAGGTCGGCCAAGAAGTCTGCTTCTTTTGGTAGGCTTCAGAAACTGCATTGAGGCGAATGTGTAGCTTACGGATGACTGCACAGAAAGTGAGGGCGGTTACGCAGTCCTTTCTAATTTATTTGTTTTGTAAATAAATTGTTCGGTTATCGATCACACTATCTGCAGGACGGCCACACACGTCACCCCTCTCTTCTTGTAGCGACTGCTTCACCCTATATTCACTTCAACCAAAATTATCACAAACTTTCCTCACGAGGCGCTATTCTTCAGGGACCCTGCTGGTGCATGCATGCCTTTTCTCAGTGTTCCCATGGTGAAGAGGGTGATGCGACTCCAAGCACAGTGAGTCCGCTCATGGTGAAGTAGAAGATGCCATGAAGTTTTCTAAAACTAACTAGAGGAGACTCTGGGGTTGCGATCGTTCAGCGAACATGAGAATGATGGATACATCTGCCTAGTCTTCATACTTGTGGGCGGCGAAACGTGCTTGTGACTTCGTTTATTGCTGGTTATGCTTTCGTTTTGAAGAAAAGAACGAACCCTTTGAACTTCATGACCCCGTTTGAAAAGGTAAGCCTAAAAAATATAATGTGGTGAAGCACAACCGCTGAACATTTGCTGATTTTTGTTTCGTGAAAAAACAGCTCCAAGCCACACGAACACACACAGAGCCAGAAGCAGGCCAAAAGTACGAAGATTAGACAAATGTGTGTACTACCCATCATTCCCATGCTCGCTGAAGTGCCGTGCGATGCAGCTCCCGTAGACACTAGCGCCAGAGTTCCTTCTTGTGTATATTAGGAAACTCTATGGACGATGCGACTGGCATTAGAAAGTGTCAATATAATTTTGGGCTTATGAATGCCACTGTACTCGAGGCGGCTATCCATAATTAGCAATAATTCAATATAGCGCACCCCATACAAAATTGTAGGAAGTAGTAGTTGACAGGAAAGAAGCGCACTCGAAAATAAGCTTTATTTTTACATTTATTGCACATATAAAGCTGTAAAACCTCGTGATACCGATAGCTCTGCCAGGTTGTCAAACAAAATAAAACCAATTTAAGCGCCCACCACATTAATGATCTCCTGTTTACGTCTGGCCACTTCAAGCTCAAATGTTAGTCCTAGTGCAGCAGGAGCGATTCTACTCTTGGAGGGAGTTGATGCACTCTAGCCCGACCAGATTGTAAAACTCTGTGAGAGAGTAGCGCAACTCCCCCTGAGGGTGTATGAACTTTACTTCAGAAACGTGACTGTACTTTGGTGAGCGAGAGTGAACAAGCTCCCTCACCAGAGTACCAGCACTCGGTCGAGAGTGTGTGCTTACTCTGTGCATAAGAGAGTTCCCAGCACTCCTGAAAAGAGAGTGAAATAAGGGACAAGCTTCTACTACCGCAAAAAGAGTTGCCAGCACTGTCTCCGGGCTGCGAGTGTATTCAAGAAAGGCACGGACGAACATTGCAAATAAACGCAAAAATGAATATGTGGTCCTTCGAACGACAAAAAAGCCTAATGATGCTTGCGAAATGTGAAGAAACACCTTTGTACCTTACAGAGTCAACATGGTTTGAAGTGATCCCAGCAGATCTCAACCATCGCGCATCTGGCTTCTCAAACGGAGTCCAAAAGTAGCTTGCCGTCAGTTTAACGTATGCAGTAACCATAAGTACACCAAATGATAATCGAATACACATACGGACAGAAATTGCACAGCAGATGTCCGAAAAAGGTGCGTGAAACACGCTGCATACATGCGAAGCTTGTCGTGTTGGGCATATCTTGGAGCTCGAGCCCCAGAAAAAAAAAAAAGCGAGAAAAGGCACGCGAGGGGCAAGTGATGGCGTTCGGCCAATGGCAGCACAGAGAATTGGGGGAAAGTGCAGGAGAGGAGAAAATAACAATAAATGTACTTAGTTTTATTTTATTCAGGGGCTTTAGCTCATCTCCCACGCATAGCTAAGAGGTAGACATTATTGCACGCGCGCTTTTCTCGCGGTGTGGTAGCATCGTGCGCCTTGCGCTTTCACCGGAACGATCACATCATAGTTGATGGGTGCACAAACGTCACTTCGCTCACTGCACAGGTCTCGTTAGCGCGCTTTTCAGACACAGCGAAGTAACAACTGGGACACTTGTTTCATTGCTTCACCCTTGTGACGAAACTGGGTTTTTACGCGCGCAACGCGAACATTACGGATTATTCTGGAGGCCGCTAGCGATGACGCTGGAATATTCAACAGCACACGAACAAAATGCCGACGCGCTTTACCGCTTGTCAGTTGATCAACGGCTGATGCTCTGTTCGCCACTATTAGTGCCAGTGTGCGTTGCTGCAATCCGAATTTGTTTGCCGGCCACAACTTTGGCCAAATAATCAGTTTCATCTTAGACATATAGTCTGCTCTCTTTGTTCACGTCTCGACACTGTGACAATATCGTGAAGTACCGTTTCCAGCCCAGTGCTACAGCCAAAGGTAGATTACACAGAGCTAAGTGGCCCGAAGACGCAGTTTGGAACGCACTGATGAGGTCCGTGAACTTTTGTGGCTGACTGCACATGGGCATGAGCACAAAAAATAAGGACATGCAGTACTTGCATGAAAATTTATTAAACAAAATCCATAACAAGGAATACTGCTTAGCCAAGTGTGGCGAGATTCGTGCTCATAACATTAATACTGTACGAAAAGAAATGCAATAAAACTTGCTTACCAACACATACAAAATAAAAACCTTAATAATGTGATAAATAACAAGGCTACACACTCATGTGAGACAGCTTGTGCTAAGTGAACATGCACATGTGTGCGATATTTTTGGCATAAAACATGAGGTAAATGACAAAACGCACTGCATCTTTAAAAACGTGAAACTAACCCAGTATACAAATAGTACTAGTAGTGCTAAGTAAATGGCAATGACAGTGGCAACTTATCCAAATTGCTCCCATAATTTCAAGAACGAAGCCAATTTACAAAAAACCTCTTTTCAAACATATCTAACAACATTACCAGGCTTTTAACCTTACCAGCCGTTACACAACCATACAAGTTCGAATGACGGGGGCTCCATAACAAAACGTGAATTCCCGCTCCTTAGTAAAATAGGAGATGGTGCATGCCACAGAACTATTAGTACTGTAGAATGATAGTTTTGAATTTGATGCTGTAATCTTAGTCAGAACCGCACATCACTGCCGATCCCTTGTCCTTGAAACTCGTGCGGCCGATCGTATGTATAGTGAAGCCAACCCCAAAGACCCAAAATTCCTATCTTGGTTTCCAACAAGCTGACACTTGGAGAATCTTGCACTGTGCCCCTAAATCAAAACACTCAGTGACCAAAACACAAGTAGAACGCACAACAGAGACAATGAATCTGTTTAAAATCTCAAAATGTGTAGATCACAAATACAGCATAAAGTGCATAAATACATTTGGTTGTGCAATGTGCATCTATTTGCCTCAATGAGCAATAGTGCACAGGAACTTGCATCCTTATTGGCGCACATTTTAAACACATACTTTATGCACAATGAAGTTCTACATGCTCATTAAGTTCCCTTCTTTAAGACAGGCATTGGCCGACGTCCTGCATCACTCAAATTACAGTGCACTTCTCTCAACTGTTCAAAAGAACGGTAAGAAGGAAAACTAAAATGAAAGTCTATGTTAGTATACTGTAGTTAAAGATGTACAACTGCACTAGCATCATAAAAATTTCAAGCTAGCACTATTGGTTTACTATATAGAGTTATTAAAAATACAGCACGACCTTCAATTTCAAACTTTTGTTAAAAAATACCAATGAAAAATATCATCTAAGTAGAAATATGCATTCCTTATTTCAAGGTTTTTTAAAATCAGCATCCTTGTAAGATACAAACCTCAAAACTCTGAGGGAGGGCAAGTTTTGAGGCCTTTACAAATCCTTAACATGGTGCACTAGAGCAAATAAGGGATGTGGAAATCATTCACCATACTACAAAAGTGACTAGTCTCCAACTCTATTTCAATTTTTGTTCACTGCACATCGACTTACAATGACTGCAGAGGCATGCTGAAAGATGGACCTGTACTGCACTACATTTAATTATAGATGAATAAGAATGTACAGAGTGAACTTTACCTGTTCACTGGTGTTGATCAGTACTTGCCCAGTACACACATAACCCAGAAATGGCAATACCTCGCATCATTCAAAATTTTACAATGGCCCTTTTTAGGTTAGGTAGACTAGACATGCGCCAAGATTTGTGGAGGCCAAAACGTTACGACAAGTGCGCAACAAGTGACATCTGGTGTCACAAACATGCAAGTGGAGCCACCACAGAAAAGCGTGAGTGCAGGACTCCGAGATTATCTATCGGCATGCAGCGGACCATTCGGAGTCTAAAAGCCACCAGTTTTATTTCCACTTATGATGCCGTTTAGACTAGGAAGAGGTCCAATGCATGGTAGCTCAAGGACTGCAAAGGCGAGGTTTTAGTCAGATAAACAGGCAAGGTGGGAGAGGTTTGGGGGGACAAAAGATTACGAAAGTACAATAAAAAATACACGCATGTGCAGATAGCTCTCAACTCTTGGATGGAATAATTCAGGTTGTAGAGGCCAAGTGTGCTCGATTATTTTTGGCTGCGTATAAGAAATGGAAACAGAAATGATGTAGCCAGAATGCAGAAAATATTCTAAACTGGGAAGAAGAAGGCGGAGCTAGCACCAGCTCACGTGTGAAAGCGTTTGCACACACAGCATGGTTGCCAGTAAATGAAAGCCCTGCCCCGCTCATCCTCACCCGTAAATCTTTTCACAATTTGCTAGTAGGCAAGCCAAGGCAATCCAATATACAAGTCCACAGGCTCTCCACTTTGTGGACAGGTACACTGACGGAGGCTTCACACCGCCACTCGAACGGTGAGCGGAGAGGAAACGGCAGGAGCAGCCGAAAGTTCTTCCTCAACGTCTTCCTCGGCCACAGGTTCAGATGAACGGATCGGGAGAGTTCGGCTTTCCTCGCGACCGGAGCCGACAACTTCTATTCGGTCGCGAAAGACTGAGACTGTGGAGAATGCCACGCTCTCGGGCTCAGTCTCGATGATTCCCGCCAGAGCCATGTAGTGCGTGCCGCTGGCATCTGTGGAATAGCCGCAGCGGTGCGTGTGTCCGCACAGGTAGAGAGTCACGCACGAGTGTGCCTCGAATAAGTCCATTACATCCCTGTAGTTCCATAGGAGACAGTCGGCGTTGGCACTTCCAGGAGATATAGCCAAATGGCCTGAAAGTACCACATTGATCATTACACTAAACATTTATGTCAGAAATTAACCAGACTGACAAAGCCAGTCGAGTTAGAGTAGGCCACGAAAAAACTGCTAGGCACTTCACCACCTTAATAATTTACAAATATTGCTAGCACAATCTGCTACTTACCAAAGACAATGACCACGTCGCCTGCCGCATCTGACTGTGCCAGCTCGGCGTCCAGCCACTGTAACTGTGCCTCGCTCAGCGCTCCGTTGGAGTCGATAAACCTCTTGTCCAGTCCCGAAAGTGCATCCGGCCACTCCCACGACGGAGGGTCCGATGTGCCATGCACCCTGGTCAGCAGCTCAGCCGCCTGCTGCCACCGCGGCTCGGATGGATCGCGACCAAGCACGCTCTCTTCAAAGCAATCCAGAGATATGAGCTTGACGCCTGGCACAGGGCTAAAGCTGCATGCAAAAACAACAGACAAAAAAAAATAAGCATACAGAGGTGAATGGTTTGAACGAGATGATATAAACAGCTTTGCTTAACCCATAAGAGTTGAAGAAAGTTGTTGCACATATTCTGCGATGACGATGACGACAACTTGCCAACAGTTTCTTTTTCTGTGTATTCCTTATAGTGTTTTCATTTACTTCAGCCCCTCCCCTCTACAATGCTTCTTGTAAGCCCTGAGGGTACCAATAAATAAATAAATAAATAAATAAAAACCTTGGGTGTCGCCCAGAGTGCTGCAACACCGATGCTACAGTAGAATCTCGATGATACAATTACGCTTGATGCAAATTTCGCGATGATACAAATTTTAAGGTTGCTGGGGACGGACTACAATATATAAAATACGCCTTGATTCAGTGTTATACAAACGGTTTCTCCAGCCACTGCGGCTGATGCAAACGTGCAATTGATTGCTGCACACGAGCGGCCCAATGCCGCTTGTCTGTGGGAGGAAGGCTTCTTCACACTTGGCCTCAAAGAGAGCAAATACGGCGGAACTCACCGAAATTTCCCTCGCTTCACCACCGGAAAAGAGACCGGAAATTAATTCCGCGAGGCCGGCGCAGAGAAAAAAAAACGGTTCGGGACAAATCTTGCCGCTACGCGATAGCAGATCGCCTTTCTGCTGCGACTTTGGCTACGCAAGCTGCGCTAGCTCTCGAAGCATGCGATGTAATGATTTGATTGATTTGTGGGGTTTAACGTCCCAAAACCACCATATGATTATGAGAGACGCCGTAGTGGAGGGCTCCGGAAATTTTGACCACCGGGGGTTCTTTAACGTGCACCCAAATCTGAGTACACGGGCCTACAACATTTCCGCCTCCATCGGAAATGCAGCCGCCACAGCCGGGATTTGATCCCGCGACCTGCGAGTCAGCAGCCGAGTACCTTAGCCACTAGACCACCGTGGCAAGGCAAAAAGCATGCGATGTAAACAACCAGCCGTACGTTCAAGATGACTGCCCAGGCGTACAGGAATGCGGTAGCTCACGTCGGTGAAATCGTAAACTACCCGCGCAACACGACAAAACTAACGGCCTTAAAAAGACCCTGTTAATCGAGATTGATTACGATCGCTGCCAACACCAAAAGTAGAAGGTGCAGGTGCGACGAGTTGGCATGCGCTACCTAACATGTGTCTTTCGCACTGCTAGCTGAATCCGCACACGCCGCTGCTTCTGCTTGTGTCATTTCTTCAGACATATCTCCCGAAAAAATGTTTCTAAAGGTGTAAACTTTCTTTTCAGTGCTTTGCATGCATAACTAGAACTCGATGGGGACTTTAATGGTCAGGAATAAATTCTCAAGAGGCGAAGACGGCGGCGGTGGCATGTATATGAGGGGCAGAACGAATGAACATTTTCGATAGGCACGGACGTGGTTTTGCGGCCACTCTGGCGTTTCCGCTTGAATTATCAAGCCTGAATTATCTTGAACTGATTTGAAATGAGAAGCATTTCTAGGTGAGCTTCGGCAAGTTTGACCTATCTATCTATCTATCTATCTATCTATCTATCTATCTATCTATCTATCTATCTAATTCTCTATCGATCTAGCCGCCTACGACTTTTAGCTCTTCAGGCCGTTTCGATAATGGTATCTATATACCAACATTGGTATGCCATAATATTGTTACGTGATTTCGGCTGACTGAAACAGGGCATAATGGGACATACCCAAAAAAGGTGCCTCAGACTGAAAGTGAAGAGTGGACGTTGTCGGTGAGCTGTGTTGAGGCCGTAGACTGACTACTGTTATTTTCCACGTAACATTTTGGTGGAAGTGCTGGGCACTCTTCTGACAACAAAGCTACGCAGTGGACGCCTCCTTAAGTCTGCTACCATGGCTCTGGGTGAGAATACGGCTTCGCCACCTACCTCAGCAACGACAGCAACCCGGTACGTCGCCCTAACGCAACCCCGTGATCCCGGTACTTTTACTGGAGAGGAAAACACGAATGTGGACAAGTGGCTTAGTATGTACGAGCGCGTCAGCAAGCAAT
This sequence comes from Rhipicephalus annulatus, assembly GCA_013436015.1. Taxonomy (NCBI): domain Eukaryota; kingdom Metazoa; phylum Arthropoda; class Arachnida; order Ixodida; family Ixodidae; genus Rhipicephalus; species Rhipicephalus annulatus. The sequence goes on along the minus strand of WOVY01009545.1, from coordinate 86,174 downwards.
ATGGCTGGGACCGAACCGTTATGCTTGCGAATGTCATTTTCTATCTTGATAAGACCCCTCGCATCTGGTTTGAGTCCCATCAGCACGAAATCACAAGCTGGGAAATGTTTAAACAACAGCTCCGCGAGCTCTTTGGCAACCCATTTGGTCAACAGCTTGATGCCCGAAAGCAATTGGCCATACGTACACAGACGTCCACTGAGCCCTACTTGACTTATATTCAAGACGTCTTAGCGCTGTGTCAAAGGGCCGATCCCAACATGACTGACGCCGACAAGATTTCGCATGTTTTAAAAGGAATCGCCGACGATGCGTTCAGCCTGCTTGTATTTACTAACGTAACGACCGTCGACGCCGTGATCAAAGAGTGCCGCCGTCTCGAGCAGGCAAAAAGTCGACGCATTTTGCAGCAGTTCCAGCGCCTACCCAACACCGTGGCAACGTCGTCTTGCGAAGCCACTCCTTGTGATCCGTCTACAACCGAAGACGTGACGCGCATCGTCCGATGTGAACTCAAGGCTGCTTACCCGGCTGCCAACAAACCGACGTTGCCCGACGCCTCAACGCCAGCTGTCGCCTTGCTCCAAGCTGTTCTCCGCCAGGAATTCGCTAACCTTGGTATCCTGTCCACTCCACCTACCCTGGATAATACTGGTCCCTCGATCGCTTCTGTGGACATGAGACATCGCTGTCCGTACTCTATTCGAACCAGGAACCCGTCTGAATGGCGAACAGCTGATGATAAGCCAATCTGCTTCCGCTGTGGTCGCGCAGGACACATCGCTCGTTACTGCCGCAGCCAATGGCCATCTATGTCTTCTGGCTCGTACCCCGCTTACAGTAACTCATTCCGTCCACCAAACCACCGTTATCCGACCCACACTGAGTCTACAGCATTTACTGCCCCTGAGGACTACGGCCACCCTGTCCGGTCGTCGCCACCGCCTAAAAGCCACCCTTCTCGTTCAAATATGCGTCGCCGCTCTCCCTCGCCATCGTTTATGTGCCGCATGTCCCCGGAAAACTAGGCTGCGCAGCTTCTGGTGGTGAAGCTGCCCTGTCGACCTTACCCAAAAATCCTCTGTTGCCTTTACGTTTGAACCGAAACACCCTAGAAATATATGTTGATGGCACACCTATTGAAGCATTGATAGATACGGGCACTCGCGTCCGTATTATGAGTTCGCGTTTTCGTCGTCGCATGAAGAAGGTCCTCACGCCCCCCTTGACCAGTGTCGTCCAAGTTGCAGATGAAGCAACAGTCTCTATCGTCGGTATGTGCACAGCTCAACTTACCGTAGCCGGTCATCAAGTGGCCGCCCTTTTTAGCGTGCTTTCAACATGTCCCCACGACCTCATACTAGGCCTCGATTTTCTTGCCGCCAATTCTGCTCTGATTGATTGCTCCAGTGGTGTGCTCCGCCTAGAACTGCCACAAATCAGTGATGCCCCGTACCAACCTACATGCCGATTACAATGCAGCGATTTTGTTCACCTGCCCTCCAAAACTGTGACGTACATCGATTTTCTGTGCTCACCAGCTGTGCCCGATGGTGACTATTACGCTACACCTCTCACCGATGTACTCCTTGCGCACAATGTTGCAGTGCCCTATACGGTGCTCAGCATCACAGATAACAAAACTTGTCTACCACTTGTAAATTTCGGCTACATGAATCATGTGCTTCCACAAGGCATTTCCGTGGCCCACCTTTGTCCGTTGCTCGATTCACAAATTGAAGTGCTTGCCTTAGACACCCTTGTTTCACCGCAGCGCACATCACTCGCAACACATTTGGGCAGCCGTCAGATTGTAGACATGATCGCCACTGATCTTCCGCCTCCGCAAGTTGAAGCCCTACATCATCTTCTCGAGGCCTACCAGGATATTTTCGATTTTGGCGACCGACCTCTAGGGCAGACGTTTTTTGTCCAGCATCGCATACACACAGGTGATGCCAACCCTGTTCACCGCCGTCCCTACAGAGTGTCTGCTTTTGAGTGGAGCATAATTCAGAAGGAGGTGAACAAGATGCTAGCGAAGGACATTATTGAACCATTCTCCAGTCCCTGGGCATCCCCGGTGGTATTAGTTAAAAAGAAGCGACGGATCGTGGCGATTTTGTGTGGACTATCGCCACCTTAACAACATCACCAAGAAAGACGCATACCCTCTGCCCCGCATTGACGACGCCCTTGATTGCCTCCATGGTGCCGCCTACTTTTCTTCCATCGATCTTCGTTCTGGTTATTGGCAGATTGCCGTGGACCCCATGGACCGAGAGAAGACGGCTTTTGTAACACCCGATGGCCTCTACCAATTCAAAGTCATGCCTTTCAGCCTATGTAATGCCCCCGCCACCTGTGGACGAATGATGGACTCCCTGCTCCATGGATTCAAGTGGTCTACATGTCTTTGTTATCTGGATGACGTGATCATGTTTGCTCCCACTTTTGAAGCGCACCTTGAGAGACTGTCAAAAATTCTTGATGTATTCCGTCTCGCCGGCCTTCAGCTGAATTCATCCAAGTGCCAGTTTGGTCGCCGTCGCATTACAATACTTGGACATATTGTTGACGCTTACGGCGTACAGCCTGACCCAGAAAAAGTTCGAGCTGTGAAAGACTTTCCTGTGCCAAAAACTGCCAAAGATGTCCGCAGCTTTGTGGGGCTCTGCTCCTATTTTCGGCGGTTCATCAAGAACTTCGCGGAAATCGCTCGGCCCCTAACATATTTACTCAAACCAGATGAGACGTTTACCTGGGGTCTCTCGCAAGCTGCAGCATTCTCCGACCTGACCACTTTGCTCACTTCTTCTCCTGTGCTGGCTCACTTCGACCCTATGGCACCAACCAAAGTCTGCACCGATGCCAGCGGTTGCGGAATAGGTGCTGTGTTGGCTCAGCGACAACGTGGGCAGCATCGCGTGATAGCTTAAGCCAGCAGGCTGCTATCCCCCTAGGAGCGTAATTATTCCATCACAGAGCGCGAATGCCTAGCGCTGGTGTGGGCAGTCGCGAAATTTCGCCCTTACTTATACGGCCGACCATTTATAGTTCTCACCGACCACCACGCTCTTTGCTGGCTCGCCTCCCTCAAAGATCCCACAGGTCATCTCGCCCGCTGGGCACTCCGCCTCCAGGAGTATTCTTACACCGTAGTGTATAAATCAGGAAAACTGCACAAAGATGTGGATTGTCTGTCACGCTACCCTGTGGCCGACTGCGATCCTACGAGCACTGATTATGTGGGTTGCGTCTTTTCCATCTCCCAGCTGCTTCATCTCGGGGACGAGCAGCGTCGCGATCCGGATATCAGCCGCCTAATACAACAGCTCGAATTTTCACCGCAAGACGCTTCTGTTCGCATGTTTACCTTAAAGGACCACACCTTATATCGGCGTAATCTATCGCCCAATGGTCACGCCCTACCTCTGGTCATACCAAAGCACCTGTGCTCCACAGTCCTACGCGAGCTCTATGACGCGCCAACCGCCGGTCACCTTGGCGTCTCTCGCACATATGACCGTGTGCGCCGCCGCTTCTACTGGCCTGGCCTTTCACGCTCTGTACGTTGTTATGTCAACGCTTGTGAAATTTGCCAGCGTCGCAAAAAGCCGTCGGGACTCCCTTCCGAATATCTTCAGCCCATCGACATCCCATCGGAGCCCTTCTTCCGTGTTGGTTTGGACCTTCTCGGTCCCTTCCCAACATCCGCCTCCGGAAACAAGTGGGTCGCGGTGGCTACGGATTACGCGACTTGTTACGCAGTTACGCGAGCCATGCCAACAAGATGCGCTACAGACATCGCTGATTTTCTACTTCGCAATCTTATTTAGTGCATGGAGCCCCTCGTCAAATTCTGACAGACTGAGGCCGTACGTTCCTTTCGAAAGTGGTTGACGATATTATGCGTTCCTGCTCTACCCAACATAAGCTCACGACATCGTACCATCCCCAGACAAACGGGCTTACAGAACGTTTACACCGCACCCTGACAGACATGCTATGGAAATACGTCTCAGCCGACCATCGTGATTGGGACCTTGCACTGCCCTACGTGACGTTCGCATACAATTCCTCCCGGCATGACACTGCAGGTACTCGCCATTTTACCTTCTCTTTGAAAGCGAACCAACATTGCCGTTGGATACCTTCCTGCCAGCCGCTGCGCAGTCTAGTTCTGAATATGCACGCGACGTTATTACCCGAGCTGACCATGCTCGTCAGCTTGCCCGCAGCAGATTAATGGCGTCCCAAGACTTGCAGAAGCATCGTTACGACGAGCGGCATCGCGACGAACACTTTCCAACAGGTTCCCTCGTTCTTCTTTGGTCCCCTACGCGACATGCAGGCCTTCCGGAAAACTTCTCTCTCGTTTCACGGGCCAATACCGCGTGCTTAGACGAGTGACCGACACTACATATGAAATTGTCCCTGATAATCCATCAACCTCTTCTGCTCTGCTGTCAAGGGACATCGTCCACGTATCAAGGCTCAAGCCTTACCACACTGCTCCTGCTGTGGCCCCGTAAACTCGCCGGGTCGGCGCTTTTGCCGCCGGGGGTCGTGGTGCGTGATTTCGGCTGACTGAAATAGGGCATAGTGGGACATACCCAAAAAAGGTGCCTCAGACTGAGAGTGAAGAGTGGACGTTGTCGGTGAGCTGCGTTGAGGCTGTAGACTGACTACTGTTATTTTCCACGTAACAATATGATTGTATGACGAGCATAAATGACTAAACATGACACGTGTGTAATGAGCTTTTTTTTTTGATATTGCTATTCTTGCGGTGGTTTCGTTCACATGACACATTGCAAATCTGGTATGGTATAACATGACTGCGTGGCGAACATAAGCGCCAGACCCTAATGTAGAAATCATAACATGCATGCCACGTAAGAACACGACTACATGCCGCCCCCATGATGCGCTCGCGGCCATTTCGCTTGCTTCACATATACTAAATTTGGTATTACAGGACCTGAATGAATGACGAAGGTAAGTGACACGTCCAAACGCGATAATCATGACACACATGTCATGTAAAGCATGACTACATGCTACGCTCATAGTGTGATTCATAGCCGTTCCAAAGGCTCCACATATACCAAATTTCGTATCACGTGATGTGAATAGACGACGAAGGTGAATGACACACTCAAACATGGTAATCGTAATATGCGTGTCATGCGAAACATGACTACATGTTGCGCTCATAGCATGCTCGCGGCCATTTCGCTAGCTGCACATATACAGTCGAGCCCGCTTATAACGAACCTGAGCCTGACGCGGCATCCATTCTCTGTATCCCAAAGTTCGTAATAAATAAAACACAGCTTTAAAAAAAAGTTACGAGTGAAAATACAAATTTTTTTGCCCAAACAGTTCGTAATTCACGTGTTTCAAAGAGCAGAAGCGATAAGGGCGGTCTGTAGTTCATTTAAAACAGCAGTGTGCTCTTTCACCAAGGTCCGTGGCATAAGCTGCATGAGAGACTGGCTCCGAAGTTTCGTCGTTCTCGTAATTGAATCCCTACAAATCGCTCTTGCCCCGTACTTCATTCACAATGCCCTAACCCATGCACGGTTCCGCAGTGTCGACATCATCATCGGCCGTAATGAAACTATCGCAACAGATGTTCCACCTGCTCTCCCATGTCGGAATCAATGGCGCGCTGCCACAAATCACCGCCGAAGTGATCCTGTTCAGAAGCTTCAGGCTCGGCATCGGGCCCGACGTCGAAAAAGTCAGCATTGCGGAAACAGTTTCGTGCGTATGTGGCCGTCACCGCTGCCCACGAATATTCACTATCTCTACAACCGAATACCGGGACGCCCGAAGCGGCAAGTTGGCTGCAAGGTGGTCAACAGCTATGAGCAAGCGCTCCGCAACGTGGCACCTAACGCGCGGATTCAAGCCAAATGGTCAAACTTTCGACGTTTTGTTGAGCAGCAGGAAAAAGCGGGCAAGACCTTTCATCTGCCATCCTGATCACGCAAGCACACCAAGAACGAGCAAGATGTGCACACGCGACACACATGCCATAATGCCTGGAACAGATCTGGGCCCATCTAGTCAGAAAACGAAACTAACTGGAGCCAGCGTGACTGGCGTCGCGAAGCGGTGGAGACGGGCGAAGGCGTTGTGATCAAGAAAGGAGAGCATATTTGCGAGAGGAGGCCAAGGAGTTGCGATAGAGTGAAGAGAGGGGAGGACACGGCGGGAGGGAGTCCTTGAAAACCAAAACACACGAGAAGGAGGTAGGTCGTGTAGCTTGCTTGAAAGGTCCGCGAAACGCGCGCATAGAAAAACTTGAAAGAGTGCCAGCGCGCGCAGAAGTCAAAACACGGCCGCCTGGATCGGCGTGCGCGGCGGTGTTCAAGGAATGGCAGTAGTGGTCAAAAAATAGTTTTGTTGCGCCAGCGGGTTCGCGTGGCCTCACCGACTTCGATATTTTGCGATTCGTTCCGCGCAAATTAACAGTTGTTTTCACGCTTCCGCGTACGAGCGGAGGGCATGCTGAGCCGAGGGCGAAGTGAACGAGAACATGTCCTAAACACAAAACGAATCGCGAATTATCAGAGTAGGTGGGGTAACGTACACACGTGCACTAGACGCAGACAATTGGATACAGTCGGTGGCCGACTATGTTGGCAAATGGTCTGGTCACTCCAGGCCGGCGATGCCAACGACAGTACCAGCGATGAAAAACAGAGATGGCCGAAAAGTCTTGGAAAGATCGGCGGCAGTGTGAAAACACAGGCCTCGTCTGGAGATGCCCATTGCTCAGAGTAGTAGGGGGGGAGGGGGGGCAAAGCACGGAGAGGTGCGCAACAAAAAGCGGTCGGGGAGGGCGGCAACTAGAGGGGTGCGGAAGCAGGGTCGGCGTTTAACAATAAGAATGTATGGGCATCTCGCCGATGCCTCATCAGTGGTCGAAAGTGGTTTCCCGGGAAGTCGGCTGAGCGCTGATCTCATTCGCTGTAAGCGATCGGTGGTGCTCGGAGACGTTCCTTGTAAGTGCGATTTTGTGCCATTGAACCAATGTATATTTCCACGGTCACGTGGATATTGTTCGTTGTAACCGAAAGTTCGTTTTAAATGGGGCCGTTATATGTGGGCTCGACTGTACCGAATTTGGTATTACATGACGTGAATGGACAACGAACACAAATGCCAGGTGCAAACATGATAATCATGACATGGAAGTGATGTACAGCACAATTTACGTTTGCCTCGTAACGTTGTGCCGATTTTAAAGTGACATATCAACCTTCCTCATTCATGCTTTGCATATCATCGATTCCCACTGTACGTGGGATCTGCAAATTTTTTTTATTATCGACCTTGCGGCGTGTTTTTGCGATGGCTTAAGCAGCGAAGCGAGTGAATTTTGAATAAGTTTTGCTGTTTTCGCTCTCCTTGATGCCAAGCGTGAACACACCTAATAGCGCCAGCAACATGAGTGAGGAAACCGCGGCGCTTTATTGAGAGGTGCTGAAGAAAAGTCTGTGATGTTCTTTTGAACTTTCGTGCTTTCAACGAGAAGTACGTGACCCCAATAAAGTTCTTGTTAATCCTAACGATCAGCTTTAACTTGTTTTTGATTCATATGAATTTTCGATGATATGAACATTTTGCCTAATCCCTTCAAATTCGTATCATCAAGATTGAACTGTATCATGTTTACTGAATCGAACAACCTGCTCCCCACTTAATGCAATAAATGTGCAATGTTGAAAACAGTTGAATGCCAAATAAACAAAACAGCTGCCATCCAAACTAGTGTGGAACGTAGAAAACAAGCCAAGTGACGTTACCCTCATTTGAAGAGCCCCCACAACACTTTTTGAGCGTGGTCCGAAACGGCTGCTGATCAGTAGTAGAGGCTCCCGAGAACACACAAGCCAAATATTATAACGCTGAAGGCGGCCTGGAATTCGCAATAAACTCTCAAAGTCAACTCATATTTGCTTTCTCTTCTCTTGACATGGGACGAAACAAGCTCAAAATCACTTGTCACAGCCGTTCAATAGGAACATGGCACTCTCGGGACACAACAGAGATCGCCGCGAAAGGCAACGACTTGTTCCCATGCTCGGGCGCAACGGCACTGAAAAGTTGCGTATTGGAAGGGAAAAAAGAAAAAGTGCTTCAGGTCCCAAGGCACGTGCGACGTATTTTCTTTCCTCGTGCCGTCCCTTCCTGCTTAGCTTCCAGCGATTTTGTCAGGACGAAAGACGAGCGGATGCAGTTGCAGCGTGCGACAAATCTGTGTAACTCCACTCATACTAGACAGCTTTGAAAAATATTTGCGGGGGTGAATTCCTCCAGTGAATCCACTCCATGGATACTTGAAAAGTGTTGCACATGAAACAGTACCTGTAAGGTACTGTTTCGCGGCATCATGTGCCAAATCGAGAACTGAAAGACCCGTTACAGTGTCACAAATTTCTATCACCAGTATGCATAGGCTTCACAAAATTCTTGCAATTTGGCTTCATAAAATAACATCCAATACAGTTGACGACCGATTTTTCAAATGACCAATTTTCAGGACGTCCAATTTTTAGGACATGCTTGATAATTCGGACATTTACCTGGCACCAGAACATACCCTACAAGTTCAATTTATTTTGCAGCTTGAAATTTCGGACACCTGAAGACGGGCTGTTCGATGTTTCGGACTTTCCAAGTGTCAGTCGAGCGATGGTGTGCATCGACAGCGAAAAAGCATACTCGGTCGATTTGCTTGTGGTACTTTACATGTCGCTGATGCGTGGAAGTCGATGACATCGACAATGCTGCGCAACTGTTTCCGCCACGCGGGATTTGTGTTGAATGGCGAGTCAGCTGCCTTGGATGAGGACAGTGTCGTCGACCAGGTGTCGGAAAGCGAGCAGCTTATCGATGACCTTCGCACTGCAGGCGTCGAGATTCCCTCAGATGTCTCGTTTTCAGAGTTTGCGTGTGTGGATAGCGAGTTAGAACTTTGCGCTGGCCTAACGGATAAGGAATTCATTCGCCAAGTGCTTGCGGAGTTCGAGAGCGGCGATGAGGACGACAACTTACTTGCAACAACACAGCCGACGCAAGCTGAGCTGATGCAAGCGCTCGCAACTCTTCCATCAGCTTAAAGCGGCACGACAACTTAGCCGAAATGCGGGCAGACGTGCTCGCACGGAAGCGAGGCATGGTCCACAAGAAAATAAATCACTTTTTTCGCCCTCCAGCTCAATAGTAAGCAATAAAGTGAGCATTTTGGGGGCACATTTGCTTTTTCGAACTGCCTGATTTTTCGGACATTTTTGCGGTCCCTTGAGGGTCCGGAAAATCGATCGTTGACTGTAATTTAATAGAGATGATAGCTGTGTGGCTAGCTGCTTGGCTAGCACAATCAAGCATTACGTGTACTATCAATGTATGGAGCCTCAATCTAATCCAAGCTATGCCAAAGTGGCAAGTGCGCGTTTCGGCATGTTCTTAGTGTACCTTGCGTCTATTCCAAGGTTCACGTCGTACCCAAGCTGTAGGAGCCGATGAGTGACGAGCCCTCGCCCAACGCCTACAAGCTTGGCATATGGCATTATAAAACTGCAGATCTTGTGTCTGAAATAAACCTTGCCCAGTGCTGAATCTGTGGCTTTATTGTTAAGGTAAGCCTTCACTAGTACTTCTCACAGCTTGTAGTAAGTTGCTAGTCCGAGAACTTCGATTTGCGTCAACTTCATTTGTTGTTTTTCGTTTCCTACATTTTTGAAAAACATTTTCCTTGAGCACCCCCCACTATTCATCGGTTTTCCATGAAAATTATGCTGGTAAATATGGCAGATCTTTCGTTCCACGGTCAACTTTCAACACATGATGGCCACATGGGGTGCCTAACGAAATGCTTGAAATCAGAAATGTCGCTGTAGCTCATGAACATACATAAGGAAATATGCAAATACAGTCGACGCCTCCTAAACGGAACTCGAAGGGGATCCATAAAACTGTTACATTTCTCAGAAGTTTCATTTAGGCAAAGTACACTTATTTAGTGAATCAAAAACTTTATTCCAATTGCACAAACCTCACCTTACTCATGAGGATGAGTAGGAGAAAAAAAGGAGTGAAGGGTGGTTTGTTTGGCAAGCTTGAGTTGTTTTGTCACAAAGTACACAGCTACGCCTGACAAACTAGCCAGATATTCTGAACAAGCCTCATGCTCAAAATAGCGCTGCAAAAGTTTAACAGCCTCTTTGGCTGATCGGTCTCGTGGCACCACGGCACTGGCAATATTGTCATCACATTATTCGCTGGAAAGTTGATCCTCATCTTGCACTTCGGCAATCATTTCCTCGACAGTCTCCTTACGACAGGTACGAAAATTTTCATCAATTGATTCGTAGTCCTGCAGTGTGAAAGGGGCAGAGGGCATGACCTCACTGAATACTGCCTCAATGTCGGCATCAGCAGGGCTTTCTTCATCAGGTACTGCTTCTTGCACTTGAAAGCCTGCATGATGAAAGCATCTGTGTACTGTTGTTGCCTTCACTTGCTCCCAGGCACGAGCCAAAATGTGGATGGCTGCCAATAAATCTATGCTGTAGCATTTCCCGCTGTCTGCACAAAGCAGCATTCGATGAAGCGATTGTCTGTGGTAATGAACTTTAATGTTCTGAATAACCCCTTGATCCATCGGCTAGATCACTGCCGTTGCATTGGCTGGAAAGAACTCCGAAGACATGGCTTGGAGTCTTTCAACCTGACCATGGGCTGGGCAATTATCCACGATGAAGACAACCAACTTGCAACCTTCCTGCCTTGCCTCATAAATCTTGCGTCTTCCTCCCGTAGCCAGTTCTCGAAAAAGGCCATGGTCATCCACGCTCTTCCATTTGCATAATATGCAACGGGAAGGTGTCGAACACCTTTAAAACAACGTGGGTTCCTTGATTTTTCTATTACCAACAGCTTCAATTATTATCTCTTCCCATGTTTGCACCCACCAGCACAGCGATGCGTTCTTTACTTCGTTTTCCTCCACTTCAGGCTTCGCCTTTTAAGGTGAGAGTCTTTGATGGAAGCACTTTATAAAGACTCATGTCGTTAACGTTGAAGACGTCTCGTGGCTCAAAGCCCATCAAAATTTCCTTAAGCCACGCCTGTTGCCAATCGGTGCAAATGTCCCTGTTGACTGCAGCACTCTCACCAGAGATTGCTTTGAAGACTAGGCCATCGCGTGTTTTGAAGCGGCCAAGTCGTCCGTCGCTTAGGACAAAGTTCTCAACACCCATTTGCATGGCTATCTCTTGGTCAGCTTATGGGCAAATTCGAACTCCATGCACGCATGAACCACAACAAATAACTTTTTTGTGTTGTTGATAAGGCAACGCCCGCATCTGCATTCGTTTAGATGTAAAGATCCTGTTCTTTAAAGTGCCTTCAATCTTTTTTTTTGTCTTTGCAGAAACACGACAGCGTCCATTTCGGGATGTTGTATTTTTTCGCCACCTCCGTGTTGGGCAGGCCGCTTCGATCAAGCTCCCGAAGAATTTGCAGCTTTTTTTCAAGCGAGAGTGCATGGTGCGGCCGCTTCCTTTCTATCGAGCTGAAATAACACTGTGATCTACCTCACTTAGCCACACAAATAGGCCTAATACACAATTGACTCGCCGACTCGGCCATAGCCTCCTATATTTTTCTTGCCTGCCGAATGAGGGCAAAACACCCGTCATCTAAAGCGGCGGCGCCTACTTAGAGTTCTTTGTACTTGGCCTTTGAGATCAGCAATTTTGGCGTTTGTTGATTTCAGAGACTATGCCTTGTATTGAAGGGGTTGCCTGCTGAATGAGGGCGAACGCCTGTCATCTATGACGGTGTTACTTATGTAGGGTTAATTTTAATTAAGTTTACGCCTTTTAGAAACTATTTACATTATTTTTGTTGCATATAAGCTCCAAAAACATAAAAACTTATTTGAAGACAACTCTACTTAAATGACACCACCACCACAGTTCCCACGACGGCCACTTCCCAAGTGACCGCCGATAGTCTGGCAGGCAAGGGAAATCTAGGAGGCTGTGACTCGGCTCTTACAGCCACCACAAGCGAGAATGGCTACTGTATTAACTTGTCTCGAAGTGTTTCCATGGTTGTGAGACTACCTTTGACCTAAGCGAGTCAATGCTGTGTTTAGAGTTCGTGCCATTTGACCGTAGGTGACCAGCAAGCACTGTTTCGAATAACCGATGAATTTTACTACGCAACACATGAAAATCCAGCCATATGAGCCCATTTAGTTCTGTTAATGCAGCATTTTCGTTTAAGCGAGTTTCGTTATTTGGGAGTCCACTGTACGTATAAGGCAAAAACGGTCATGTGCAGGCTAGGACAAAAGGTCCCCAGGCAACTTCTTGCCGTAGAGTAAGTGCCCTTATTGAGAGGTCAAACAAGCCTGCGAGTGCTCTGCTGAAAATGCCACAGTGTTTCACCTGTAGTAGAATACGGGATCATCCGTGGCGGGAGGCGTCCAGTTTGGCAGGAGGCGTGGGCAGACGTAGCGGCGTACCAGGTCGCGCCTTGTGCAGTTGTATAGCTCGTGGTTGCCCAGCGTGTGGTAGGTGGGCAGGGAGCCATCATTGGCCAAGGTGGCCAGCACACGGTCTAGACCACGCCCACAGCCCGCATTGTGGAGGTCGATCAGGTCCCCAAGCTGCAGCACCAGTCTCACACCTGGCATGCGGCTCCAGTGGGCGTACGCGCGCTCCACCTGCCAAGCAACGCCACGAAAATGATGAAACAAACGGCACAAACAGAAAGCTTGGTGCCATGCAACTGGTGCATTCCACTTGTACCAGCATACTGCCATGCGCACTTAGTTCTTTATTCATGTGACCGGGCTTCATCAGTTAAGTTTTATTGGCGCAAGGGCATCTAAGACCAAAGAGCGCCAGTACAAGTATGGTTTCATTTTGGTTATTACTTTAAAATTAAAACAAATGATTAAAACATGATTAAAAATTAAAACAAATATCTACGAACCATTTAAAACGCAGTGCATTTAGAAAGAATGTCACTTTGTTAAAAAAAAATTCATTTTGTTGGCTGAAGTCTGTGCTGATAAATTAGTCTGCAAGGCCCAAGACCCTCGCAGCTGAAGTCCTTGCCTGAGCAAGAACTGCGAAGGCTCAGACATACTTTTTATGTACCAGGGGGTACCTCGCACTTGAGGCGCAGCCTGGTGCCTAGGATGGAATGATATCATTGTTAAAATTTCACTTTCCCAAGATAATGAAGAAGTCTCTTAAGGTCAACCACTGCATCAAGTGATAAAAACAGCGCTGGATGAAGTGGGATATAATATAGATAGAGCTCCCTGAAATGGGTCAGTCGTGCTTGGTGAAGCACAGGACATTGTATGAGGACATGCACAACGGTTAGACTCTCTCCACAGTGTATACATGTAGGTGGATCAGTGCCTGTCAAAAGGTGTTTATGTGTGGCATAAGTGTGGCCTATTCTGAGCCGTGTTAGAGTGACTTCGGCGAACCTGTTGAGTTTTTGGGGGATAACTTTTCTCAGCTGGGGTTTTACAAGGTGGAGTTTGTTGTCGACTTCTCTGTCCCATTCAGCTTGCCAGTGGTTGCGTAGACCTCTACCTACAACAGGTTTTAGATCTACACCCGGAACAGAGGTTATATCTATGGTTTGCCGACCAGCGGCTTCTCGTGCATTCTTGTCCACTATTTCATTGCCCGCAATTCCAGAATGACCTGGAACCCAGCAAATAACAATAGAAAGTTTTAGGTTGTAGGCTGCATAGATTTCGTTAAGAAGCTTGTTGAAAGTAGGGTTCTTGCTGTACTTGCCACAAGACAGGGCCCTGACAACACTTAAAGAATCTGTGTACACTATAGACTTTTGTATCTTGTGTTGTTTAATGCGTTGTATAATAAGCAGGATACCATAGGTTTCCGCTGTGAAAATGCTGGTATGTGTATGCATGGTTCTGGTGTCCGAGAACTTTTGTCCATAGGCTGCACAAGATACAGATGTTTGAGACTTTGAGCCATCAGAGAAGAACGCGGTTGAACGATATTTGTGTTCAAGGGCCAAGAAATGTTGCTCAATAAGTGCACTTTGACAATTTTCCTTTATGATGTCTTTAAAAGACCAGTCACAAGTGACTGGATATTGCTGCTAGGGACGGATGTGTTCGACATGGTCACTTTCCTCCAAGTCATTGAAAAAATTGCAAGTTTTTCTTCTGCAGGTCTTATTGCCAATGGAAACGGTGGGGCGATAGAAGGACGGTTTAGGTATAACTGGGTAGTAGACACATCGTTCATAAGTGTTTTACATGGGTGCTGCTTCAGAGACATGATCTTAAGGGGAGATGCGGGTCGAAAAACCGAGATTTTTTTTTTTTTGAAAAAGTTGAATTTGTGTTTTCTTGTGTTTTGTATTTCTCCAAGCCTTCTCTTTAGTATATTAAAAAATTAAAGCTGAGAATCAGCTAGAAGTTATCGAAAAATACAATTAAAGAACTCGCGGTGGCTCGTGAAAGTGCGAAGTTACCCGATTTTCACGCACGCGGCACTTCGCTCTACGGCATCGCCGGCTCTTGAAATTTCGCGGGCATGTAGGCCTAACCCTCTTCTCTCAGAACCCGCTTCGAAAGCGGCATTCACGCTAAAATTACAACAAAAAGATCGTTTTCCCACAGCGACTGGGCCTGTGAAGTCACGTGGTATGATCGGAGCCCTGCCATTGGTTGCGAGCATTCCGCTGCACAGCCGGATGCGAGCGCTTTCTTCGTTCTCCTGCTTTCGCCGCGACATTGACGAACACAACCGCCGGAGTTATTTCCGCGCCATGGATGCCGGCGAGAAACGCTACTTTCGTTCACGGAAGTTCGTTACGCGGCACCAGTACGAGGGAAGGCAGCCGGCGAGAGGTCCGTCTGCTGCTAGGCCTAGCCGCGGCAGCAGCGACGCACCCGATTTGGATTGTTCGAGCTTTATTCCTACCGTCGATGACTTCATCGGCGCTTCAGAGTGAAAGATAAAGATGTTCGTCGACTAAAGCAAGTGTCAGACGAACGCGGAAGCACATTTATTTGTGAGACCGATGCGATGCAGAACCTCGTCAGTGGCGTAGTATGCTCCAACTGCGGGCGGTGCGAGCTGTCTATTTGAGTAATGGCAAGTAGACGATAAGGACTGGCATCGCTTTCGGAACTTTAGCGCCGAAATGACGCATGTGCTGCAACTGTTGTTTCGTCCACGTATGCGTCAAGCCGCATGTATCAGTCATGCAGTGGAAGCGAGGAAACGTCCGCCAGCAGCAGTGCACAGGACAGCTTCGCTGTGAGCGTGAAGTCGGTGGTCGCACCGCGTGCGATCGGCATCGGACACGAGCAGCTTGTGCGAGTTTTGTGCAATCATTGGTGTTAAAAAACCGGTGCGTCACAAGAACTGCCATTAGCAAAAAAAAAAAAAGTGCATACCGCTGCCGAAACCTCGGATGAGCCCAGGAGCAACGGTCCGTCGCCGCAGTACCGAAAAAAAAAAAAATGCTCGTCGGGAGGAGACAACTTGCAGAGGCTGTAAGGGTCCAATATATAGTGCTGGGTTATTCTGAAACTGTCAACTTTTTCAAGATAGCTTTGCTGACATTCTCTGTGAATTTCACTCAGATTGGTTGAAGAGTATAGTATTAAACATGTTTTTGAACTTTCAAACCGCTTTTTCTCAGTTCCTTATTTTTTGGCGTTTTTAGAGCTTGTGCACTATAATTTGTACACTTTACGTAGTCGGATTGCAATGAAACTTGGCGTAGTTAAAGTTTAACATGTCCTGAATTCAAATAAACAACTTTCAAAGGTCTCCAAAGCATATTCAGCTGGATTATTTCAGAAGCTTGTTCCTTGAGTATGGTAAAACTCAAATTCAGCATTAGAATTTTTTTCTAGGCCAGCACACAAATGTTACACAATGTTTCTTTGCTTTATTGAATTCTGCAATTTATTAGGAGCAACATTGGCTATTTTTTAGAGCTTTCTTGTGCTTACTATTGTTGCCTAAGCTTGCACAAGAATGCATTGTTTTTACAAATGCATGGTCTGCAAAAAATTAACTAAATGAGGCATGAAAAAAATAAAAGCCGATTTGAAAAGAGGAGCTCCAACTCTATAACCAGTGAAAGTTTCATTGAGCTGTCACAAATATCTGAAGAAAAAGTTTTTCAAGGAGCATCTCCCCTTAACTGCATAGTTGACTCCTAGATATGTGTGCCGATAGTCTAGTGGCCACTGATCTGACTCTGCATAAAAGCTTTGAATAGCGCTGGTACGGAGGGCACTAAGTGCCAGCCGGATACCTAGGTGGTATACAGGGTCCAACATTTTCAGTGCTGTCCTGATATAGCTGACTGATATACTATGCATCCACAGTCTATGCGTGACAGAACCAGGCTTCGAAACAGAGATATGAGACAGTGCCTGTCTGTCCCCCACAACTGATGCGATAAAATCTTTAAAAGGTTCATGGTCTTGAGACATCTTAAATTCAGCTGTTTTATGTGCTGGATGAAGGTGAGTTTGGAATCAAAAATTACACCGAGGAATTTTTGTTCTTTCGCGATGACTATGTTTTGTCCATTCATTGGTATGCAGGGGTCAGGATGCACACCTCGTCGTCTCGAGAAAAGCACACTAGTAGTCTTGTCAGTGTTAAATTTAAAACCATTCTCGTCAGCCCATTTTGCAAGTCGGTTAACACCTAACTGTATTTGGCGTTTGCATACAGTCAAGTTACACGATTTGAAACTAATTTGAATGTCGTCCACGTATACAGAGTACGATATCGCAGGTGGAATAACAGAACGAAGAAAGTTCATTTTAACTATAAATAGTGTGCAGCTTAATACTCCTCCCTGCGGCACTCCATTTTCTTGAAGAAATGTGCGCGATAACACAGTACCTATTCTTACACGGAACTTCCTTTCATACAGGTAATCTTTTAAGATGGTAATCAACCTGCCAGATATTCCGAAAGACAGTAGATCTTGCAAAATTCCATATCGCCAGGCAGTATCATATGCCTTCTCAAGATCGAAGAAAACAGACAGACAGTATTGATTGTGTACAAACGCGTCACGTATATACGACTCGAGGAGGACAAGATTATCGGTTGTGGATCTAGCTGTACGGAAACCAGACTGGCACGGGTCCAATATACCGTTGTATTCCAAGTAATAGACCAAGCAGCAGTTAATCACTTTTTCAAACACTTTGAGTAGGCAGCTGGTGAGGGCGATAGGCCTGTAACTATTTACCGAAGAGGGATCTTTGCCCTGTTTAAGGATTGGTAGTACTATTGCCTTTTTCCAAGCAGAGGGTATTTTGCCGGTATTGAAAATCTTGTTGTAAAGTGCTAAAAGGCAGTTCAGGGTTTCATCAGGGAAATTTCTAATCATTTCATAAGTAATTATATCAGAACCAGGAGCAGAACTTCCACAAGAACCAAGGGCGAGCTTCAGTTTGTATACTGTTAGTGGTTTATTGTATCCGTCTGATCCAGGCTTGTTCCGGCACAGAGGTACACTTTCAGCTACGCTTTTGTGGCGTAAGAACTTAGTGGTATAGTTTTCTGAGCTTGACATTTTCTCGAAGTGTTCGCCAAGAGCGTTTGCCTGTTCTTCTATTGTATCACCGCCGTCATTCACCAAAGGGAAGGGATTTGGGCCTTGTCCTTCAAGTTTATGCACCCTATTATAAACCTTGCTGACGTCTGTGTAGGAGTTTATTGAGGATATACAGCGTGTCCAGCTTTCCCATTTGGCTATACGGTGAACACGCCTGCCATTCGCTTTGCAACTTTTAAAGGTTATCAAGTTTTCTGCTGTTGGGTAGCGAGAAAAAACCCTCCATGCTTTGTTTTGCCGTTTTTTAGCAATTTCACACTCCCGATTCCACCATGGCTTTGCGTTAACCTTATCATTCCTGGACTGCGGTATGCACTTTTTTGCACAAGTAAGAACATATTCCGAAATATAGTTGGCCATCTCTTCTACTTCCAAATGGTCTACCTCTTCGAGGTGTAGTGTACATAGTTCTCTGCATTTCACCCAGTTTGCAACATGAAAGTTCCACTTTTTGGGATAAGACAGCCAGTCATCCCGTTGTTTCGTTACTAAAAGAGTTGGAAAATGGTCACTTCCATATGGATTATTAATAACTTTCCAATCTAAGTAAGGTAGGAGTGACGGTGACCCAATGGCTAAATCTATGCATGAATATGTATTGTGTGTGGTACTGAAGTATGTTGGCTCTGCCTTATTGAGCAGACAGGCTCCAGATGCGAGAAGAAAGTTTTCTATTGCACGACCTCTCGCATCACATTTGGTATCACCCCATAGCAAACTGTGAGCATTAAAATCTCCAATTAACACATATGGTTCTGGAAGCTGATCAATAAGCTTTTCGAACTATGTTTTATTGAATGATTCGTCAGGGGCTATGTAGATCGAGCAGATGGATATAAGACGGATGAATAGAATAGCGCGAACAGCCACAACCTCAAGAGAGCTTTGTAGCACAATGTGCTGGCATGCTACGCTTCTTTGTGCAATGATGGCCACACCTCCAGAAGAGAAATCGCCACCATTTCGATCTTTACGAAAAACCACATATTGATTTAAGAAATTCACATGAGTCGACTTTAAATGAGTTTCTTGAACACAGAACACTTTTGGCTGATAGTCATTAAGCAAGTCTTGGATATCATCTAGGTTATTAAATAGGCCTCTAGCATTCCACTGTAGTATTTGTGTGTCCATTTTAGATGTGTTTTGTGTTGTGTGCTCAAGGATGGAAAGTAAGCTCACGGACCCTTTCCAGGGGCCGTGACACGAGATTTTTCTTTTTTGGATCGGTCGACAGAGTCGCGCCGATCCTTAGGTGCTGGCTGCGCCCTCACGCTCGGTTGTGTGTCCATTGCCTCTTGCGAGGCGCTGGACACGCGCTCTTGCGAGCGCTGCATTTGTTTTGAGGGCCTCGCCTCAAAGGACGAGACCTTCGCGGCCCCCAGCCCGGAGGTTGGTAGGTCTTTCTTGGATGGCGGAGCAGCACTTGCTGCAACCGCCGAGGGGGCGGATGGCGTCACCGCTGGCTCACTACGCGTGTGCCAGACAAGTGCCGGGGGCCGTCGTGGCGCTGCCCCCTGAAAAGCCACTTCGGCAAAGCTAGTTTCTGGCAGGTAGGACACCTGCCTTCGTGCCTCCCTAAATGAAATGTTTTGTGTTACTTTAATCGTGACAATTTCCTTCTCTTTTTTCCAGCTTGGGCATGACCGTGAGTATGCGGCATGCTCCCCGTTACAGTTCGCACAGTGAGAAGAGTTTTCACAGGCATCAGATGTGTGTTCGTCAGCACTGCATTTCGCACAAGCTAGGCGGCCTCGGCAGTTCCGAGAACTGTGGCCGAACCGCTCGCATTTGAAACATCGGAGAGGGTTCGGTATATATGGCCTCACTCGAAGCTTGATGTAGCCAGCCTCAACGGAGTCGGGCAGTACACTTGAATTGAAAGTAAGTATCAGGTGCTTAGTCTGGATTTCTTTGCCATCGCGCCTCATCCTAATTCGTTTCACGTTGATGACATTCTGTTCGCTAAAACCCTCCAGGAGTTCAGCCTCCGTCAGCCCTAACAGGTCATCATCTGAAACAACGCCACGAGTGGTGTTCATGGTTCGGTGTGGGGCTACTATTAATTTGGTATCTCCAAATTTCTCTAGATTAGACAATTTTTCATATTGTTTTTGGTCGCGGAGCTCCAACAGGATGTCACCACTTGCCATTCTCGTTGCTTTATACCCTGGGCCAAAGATTTCCGTCAAAGACTTTGATACTAGAAAAGGTGAAAGTGTTCGCACTGATTTGCCGGGTGTGTCAGCGTGGATAACATGGAATCGGGGAAAAAATACTTTCTGGTTACCAAAAAACTGGAAAACTTCATCGGTGCGCCCTCTTTTCTGAGGGCGATCAGGGAGTGGGGGGAAGGAACAAGCCATAAGTAAATGTTTACTTTCGGCAGCAGCGCCAGCCACCCACCATGGAGTCCTACAAGGGGACGCTGCAGGGTCTGTAAGTACAGGCCCCGCAGACGCCAGCTGTAAGCCACCACTATAACCGAATATGGTGTATCCAAGGTAGGATAGCCACACAGGGTTAACCCTTGCCGCCAGGAAACACGAAAGTCAATGGAAGTGAGTAGAGGACAGGAAAGATTTAAAGTGAGAGAAAAGGCGAAGATGTGAGGTGGAGACAGGAAAAGGCAACTGCCGGTTCCCCCCGGGCGGGTCAATCCGGGGGTGCCGTATACGTGAAGCCGGGGCCAAAGGGGTGTGTTGCCTCTGCCGGGGGGCCTTAATGGTCCAATCACCCAGCGTCGGCTCAACCCCCAGGATCCCCTTTTCCCCGGACACGGCAAAGCCACGCACGGCTAGGCGTGGGAGGGAGTAGAAACTCCCCCGTTAGCTCGGGTCCGTGGTGTCGCTACACACCAAACGCCTGTTTGCGCAGGCGCCCCTGCGGGGCCCGGGCTTCATCCACGAAAGCTGTCAGCACCACTCGGTGCAGTTGTATCGCAATTTTTAAGAAGCTTTGCGACTGTTCTTTTAAAGAAAAAATGACTCTAGGTAAAACTGATAAATGATAGTCTGGACACACTAGTGTCATTAATTTCGCTATAGCAGGCATAGCAACGGAGAAGATCACAGTCAGTTTCATATGTATATTTCAAGTCAAAATCTCTGCACATCACATCATGAATTTCAGTCATGTTTTGATATTTGAGACATTGGCACCACAAATTAATTAAAGCTTGTTGTGATAAACCTCTAGCCATTTCAGAGGACAATTTACTCAATTTCTAGTGATTAGGAACTATGCACACACTAGTAGATGCCAGAATCTATCACTTCAAATTGATTGCCACAGGAATTTTAGATGGCACTGCCACTTGCATTTTCTTGTGGCAAGTGGCAGGCATAGCAAAACAGTGCTTTACTAATGAAAGAAAAAAATTTTTGCTTTTCAGTATTTCTTCCAAACCACGCAAAGGACAAGCATAGTCAAGTTTGTTTTAGTGTTTATGTGAGCACCAGCAATGCTTGAAGATTTCATCCTTAATGAAATAAAAGATGATGCATTCCGCCAACAACTAGATTACTGAAGACATCCACGTGCACCATTTATTACTGTAGAGAGAGTGTTACTTGCATCCTGAGTCTGTCTTTTACTGGCCAGAAGTTTGCCTAATGAAGAACTCCATCTAATACTAGTAGCATCGTCACTATTGCATGACATAACTGACACATATACTTGTCTACCTTTTTGTCAGCAACTATTATTCACCAACAGATCCGAGTGCAGAGAGTCCCTTCATGTACTAGAACATCCTCAAAAGCTACTGCAACTTTTAATTAGATTGCATGCATGGTGCAAACTCATGATTATGGAGTTAGACAAGGAGAGCAGAAAGGTAGGTCTTAAAATGAATCTGCAAAAAACGAAAGTAATGTACAACAACCTCGGAAAAGAGCAGCGCTTCGAGATAGGTAATAGTGCACTTCAAGTTGTAAAAGACTATGTCTACTTAGGGCAGGTAATAACCGCGGAGCCGAACCACGAGATTGAAGTAACTAGAAGAATAAGAATGGGCTGGAGCACATTTGGCAAGCACTCTCAAATTATGACAGGTAGATTGCCACTATCCCTCAAGAGAAAGGTATATAACAGCTGTATCTTGCCGGTACTTAGCTACGGAGCAGAAACCTGGAGACTTACAAAGAAGGTTCAGCTTAAATTGAGGACAACGCAGCGAGCAATGGAAAGAAAAATAGGTGTAACCTTAAGAGACAAGAAGACAGCAGAGTGGATTAGGGAACAAACGGGGGTTAAGGATATAATAGCTGAAATCAAGAAGAAAAAATGGACATGGGCCGGGCATGTAACGCATAGACAGTATGACCGCTGGTCGTTAAGGGTAACTAACTGGATTCCCAGAGAAGAAAAGCGGGTTAGGGGGAGACAGAAGGTTAGGTGGGCAGATGAGATTAAGAAGTTTGCAGGTATAAATTGGCAGCAGCAAGCTCAGGACCGGATTAACTGGCGGAACATGGGAGAGGCCTTTGTCCTGCAGTGGACGTAGTCAGGCTGATGATGATGATGGTGCAAACAGCAGCATAAAATTCTCATGGACTGAACATGACATCAAAACATCGACTCTTTACCAACTAGTGTGAACATATTCCACAGAGATTTGTTTGGCTGGATATAAATTAAGACGAATAAAATAAACTCTCCAGCCACTTATACTCCAGAGTTTCCGAGTTGAACATTAAAAACTATGAACTGACTCGACGTTTCGGGACTGATTTGGTACCTTCTTCAGGGGCGACTGTTCGGCCAGCTCCGAAGTTAGCAACTTTTTTTGGTGGCGTCCCCCTTTTCATTGTCCTTCTTCCCACTGTTCTTGTTGCAGCGGTGTTTTTCCCGCTGGTTCCGTAGACCTTGTACGTCCATACACACTGTCCATACACTCGGTAAGGTTGCAGTTGAGTGATTAATATTTCCAAGTGTTGTTTAGATTTTCCAGGACTCTAAGAACTGTCCTTTGGTGAGCCTACCTCCAGTGTTGTTGATCCAGGCATCGACGAAATTGATGCAATGGTCCATCTTTTCACTGCATTTTGAAAGCGAGTTTTGTGCAACATCAAAGCTACCTACGCCGTTTTGATGCTGCCGTATCCTTTCAGGGAAGTTTTTTGTCTCACCGATGTAAGTGATGCGACAGTCCGTGTATGACAACTCTTTGACTAGCCCAGGAAATCTTCCTTTTGGCAGCCGATCTTTTGGTCACTGCAAGAGTCGCCCGATTGTTCAAATGGGTTTGTGCGCCACTTGATGCTCCTTCTGCAGCACCCTGGACAGTTGCTCGCCGATTCCCGGAAGGTATGGGACCAAGATCAGAAAGGTTGGGCGTAGAAAGATCGAGCGCCCGACCTTTCTGCTCCCTCCCACTTCTTTTTTCTGATCTTTGTTTTCCAAGTTTGTGCTACTATGTACCCCATTGACAAAACCATCAATCTTATAGGTATAGCGCACCACAACAAGGACACAAAAAGACAGACACACACACAGCGCTAACTTGCAATTAATGTTTTGTTTGCAATCACACATGCAGTCGAACCCCCTTATAACAATTCCAGATATAACAATCTAACAGTTACAACAACCTAATTTCGCTGCACTTACCATTTTCCTATCCTACTCATTGAAACTGAGTCCACATATAGGGAACATGCATTAAAGCCTCCAACTGTTACAACGAACACTTCCGACATGGAAGCAGTAAAAATATGGCACCTGCGAAGCTAAAGAAAAAAAACCTCTTGAAGTGTCAGAGGCGCACTCGCAGGTGCTCAACTAATTTTCGCGACGAAAGGATGCTAGATCGGCGCGCACCGCGCACAGGCTTCAGATGCTACGAACGAGGTCGCTCGCATTGTAGGCATTTTTCCAAAGGTAGCAGAGCCGAGAGAGCTTTGAATAATATTTTCTAGTGCCTTTCTTAACGTCCCAACTAACCACCAACAACGAACACCTTGGATGTTACAACAATGACCGGCAGCTTCGTAGTGTTTCTATCCATGGAGGAAACGATCGGGGCGATGTCGGCAAAGTTGCCAGAGGACATCTAAGGTTGCCTACCGAAGCTAGCTGCCAGCGCGTTGAATAAAGCTACAGCAAACCAAAAACACATCTATGACGTGTATCAGCTCTCAGAGCAGTGCCCGGAACCTTCAGTAAACAAAAGCATAGCCTTCAAGATCTGCACAAGAAATTTAGAGGGCACCACCCATTTTATAGCAAAAAAGAAAAGTTAGCGCTACCTATCGTTATCGTCATCGGAGAGGTCACATGGTTCACATGTTGTGAAGGCTGAGAGCACCGGTACTGTTTCTTTACCTATGCTTCGTTCGTTCAGTGTGGTTGCATTGTATTCTGTGTCGCATTTTTGCCGGACCACGTGGATGATTTTCAGTGGCTTGAGCAGTGTTCGCATCAATTCGTTTTGTTTTTTGCTAGTGCTCTCTGAATTCCTGTAGCGTTGGTTCTCTGGGAGCGACGTTCTAAGAGCAGACCTCTGAACATTTTTTGTAAAAAAAAAACAACAAAGCTGTTCGGGCTGCTCGGGCACGGTGCTGCTGAGATCCCATGTTGTAACTTGCGCAATGGCCGAGAATGCTCCCAAGAAGAGGAAAGCCATCCTAACAGGAACGAAGCTGGACATCATCAGCGACATTCAATCCGGTATGAAAAATGTCGAAGTTGCGAAGAAATGCGGTCTTTCTCAGTCGACGGTATCCACAATCCTCAAGGACAAAATTAAGTTGCATGCCTTGACGAACCTTAGCGGCAACGAAACGCGTGCGTTCGTGAAGCAACATACAAGACGAGGAAGATGTGGTGTTCAAGTGGCTTTTGGACGCTATGAGAAAGAACATTCCCATCAGTGGACCTTTGCTTTTAAAGAAAGCAGGTGATTTTGCATTTCTCCTAGGCCATGAGAATTCCAAACCTGGAAGTAGATGGCTACAGCGTTTCAAAGAACGCCATGGGGTTTTCTACAGAGCTGTTGTTGGCGAAGCAGCAGCGGTCATTGAAGACGCAGCGAACGACTGGCTGTCTGCAAACTCAAGCGATGTGCTTCAATTCGGCGAACGTGACATCTACAATGCGGATGAGACCGGTTTATTCTATCAGGTGCTGTTAAAAACAAAACTCACTCACTCAAAGGCGACACGTGTTGGAGGGAAAAATGGGAATGTGCGCGTGATGGTGCTGCTTTGCTACAATATGGACAGTAGCGACCGCCACCTCCCTTTCGTGATAGAGAAATCAAAGAAGCCCAGGTGTTTTAGAGACTTTGTGCCTGTTCGGTATAGGCACAATAAAAAAGCGTGGATGACTCGGGTGCTCTTCGGCAACTGGCTAAAGGAGTTCGATGACGATGTGGTGGCTAAGAAAAGGAATATCCCTTTGATCCTCCACAACTGCTCCGCTCATCGTCTGTACGCTGAGCTGAAAGCCCTAAAAATTATTTTTTTGCCGCCCAATGTCACCGCAAAGCTACAGCCCCTCGATATAGGCATCATTCAAAACTTAAAAGCAATTATTATCGTTGCAACAATGCAAAACTGTTTCTGGAAGGCTGGCTTTGTCTGTTCATTGACTTCCGCAGCATCAGTCGAGCATGTTGTTTTCGATGTCGTGGAGGATGCACTGCAAGCATGGAGGGAAACCATTGAAGCTCAACTCGCGAGTGACGCAGACGACCTCGACGACTTTGCTGCAGCGGATGATGCTCTGTGGATGACCGAGGAACTTGACGACAGCATAATCGTCCGTGAAGTGCAAGCGTCTCGAGGCGCCATCCTCGGATGAGGATAGTGATGATGACGTTTAACCGTTGGTGCCTATAGGCTCTCCAACGACGAGTGAGTACATTACCGCTCTGAAGGACTTGTTCTTCTGGTAGACCGCTCGAGAATACCATGTTAGTAGCTTAAAGAACATGGAAAAGGCCATCAAATGTTCTGCAACTGGGCATAAGCAAACATCTATCACCCAGTTTTTTGAAACACAGCGATGAACCTGAAAGTATTTTTTTGTTTTTTTTTTAGTGGGTGTGCGAGTTTCTTTCGGTTTTGAAATTATTTCAACAGCAATTTCAGCGTATGTACTAGGTACATGCCACGCTATGTGTTCATTATAAAAATAAGACATCTTGTCCTGCAGTCCTTATTTTTCCTTTAGATATTGTTAATTTGTGCTTATTGTGGCAACTAGCAGCCCTATGTTGTATGCTGTGATAAAGGTTCTTAAGTGTAAACGATTTAGAATTTAGGATGAACATTATACGCCACAGCAAATAAACTGCCACTCAAGTGAAGCCATCGCCAGAGCCGATCTTCACGCCACCCGGGTTGGTGCGAATGCGGCACTGCGTGCTGGAGAGCGTCGGCATGGCGTTGGTGCTTAGCTGCTAGCCAGCAGTCGCGGTTTGCCGACACTTCGTTTGCACAGTTGTTGATAACGAATCGTGATGACTTTCGAACTTCGCTCTTCCCTATCCGAAGTGGCACAGCTCCTGGTGAGTTGAGTCTGGCACGACTGATGCGCTGAAATGTAAGCAATTACCGTACGTCAAGATTTCGAAGACGCCCGAGAAAATTTTTTCGCCGACATTGTGCAGACAGTGGTGGAAGGCTCGACAAAGAGTTTAGTACGTTCAGAAGCAAACATCGGGTGTTCCTTCATGAAGCGAAAAGGCTTAACTTGTCACGGAAGGGGTTCCTCGACATATTCGTGAATTTGAGAGAGTTTTAAAGGGCGAGTCCAAATACAACGAACTACTGATACAGCGACCATTTTTCGCGACACTTTCGAGTTTGATATAAGCAGGTTTGACTGTATTTATACAATAACAGTAAACTGATAAAACCTAGAAAACATCATGTTAACAAACAGCACAGCTCATGCACGCGTCATCACCGATTGCGACAATCTGCACTTCCCAATGTCAAAGGGAAGATTCTACATACTTTTTTTTTAGCTGACAACGCTAAGAAAGCTACACTCACACATTTTTCTTTCATTTTGTTAATATCATAGGCTTCAATGATTTCACGCGTAGTTCTGTCACGGGCCCTATAGAGAACACGGGTGTTTTGAAACACAGAAACGCAACCACACCACTGATAGTGAAGGCCCACATGACTAGATGCAGCTTTTTCTACGTTATACTGGTGCTCCCTGAGTCTTTGGCTCACACACCTTGCAGATTGGCCTATGTACACGCAATAACAAGTCAAAGGGGTGCAAAAGACAACACCAGGACAACAATTTACAAATTTTTCCCGGTGCTTGATCTTACAATACCATTGCCTGCTACTGTCTGCACATTCCTTGTAACCATTCCAGAGCAGAAAACACTACACGTGCACCAGCCTTTCTCCCTATCCTTCGCAAGTTATGTGAAATGGCATGCATGCAGGGCACTACAACAACCTTAACTGCCTTAGTGGCAGCTGCCTGGTCCCTGGCATTTGCCCCTCCTTTCATGCTTTTATTTTCGATGACGGTGGTTAACAGGCACATGGAATAACCAGAGTCGATAAAACGTTTAGCTTGAGCCCACAAGCTTGCATCAAGCTTGTGGTGGCATGACTTCATCAGTGAATTTTGATAACAGGAATTTATCACCGCACACTTTACCAATTTTGAGTGAGTGGACGTGAACAAACCCAGAGGAAAAAAAACCAGTTCTGCCACCACTGAGGCAGTACTTTGCCTGCGTGCAGATAAGGGGGCCGCTCAAGGGCAAACCCGCATCGCGCAAAACGGCAATCCAGCGCAACAGCGCTTCTTCTAGCTTGGGATGCGCTGCCATTCAAAGCCTCTTCCTTTGGTCGCCAAACATGTCCCCGTAATACGCTTGCATAATCAGCTCTTCGTTCTTCACGTAAGTGCTAAGCGTGCTTGTCTTCACATTGAACTTTTCCATCACTTCTTTTCGAGGTGTTCCCGCCTGTAACGCCTTCAATATTTTCACCTTCACAGCCAAATCCTTTGCTTCGTACTTCACCCTTTTCGCAGCGGGATTTGGGGCGGTCGGGGCCGCAGGAGACAGAGTGGAAGCCATCCCGGTGTCGCTCGAGCGGTGGTCACGCGCGCGCTTGAAGTAGACAACACAAACACACATGCACACACACGAAACGCATGGTGATAAAAACGAAATAAAAACCAGCAAACTTTTCAAAAAACAGCAAACAGTAAGACTGCAGATGGCACTGATCACGTAGAGATAAATAATTTAAAGCACACTAGATGTGAGCAATATAACTCAACCGTTATGCAAACGTGTTCGACGTGCAAAAAAAAAGGCAAATCAGTGGGTTGCTTGTTGCTGATGACAGTAGGGATGCACTGTCTGTCATTTTAGTTGTTTAAACCACCATGTGTGTTTCTTTTTGTGCCTCTGAGATGTACAGCTAATTCCTACCCATGGATGAAGTTTGGAATCTCAGAGGCTGCAATTCGATCCCCAAGTTGTTTAGGTGTGCCGTCAATTTGGCCGGCAGAATCCGCTGCTGCTTCATCGTCGCGATTCGACTGCGGTCGAGCGTTCGAATTACCAGTACTTGAGGGGCATCTCATTCAAAGCACACACTGACCACAAGCCACTTCTTGGACTGCTGGGTGCGAACAAGCCCGTTCCCGTGCAAGCTTCGCCTTGAGTGGTCAGGTGGGCTTTGAAGCTGTCTGCTTACAAGTACGAACTTGTATGCAAGCCTGGCAAAGAGCTCGGCCACGCTGATGCTCTTAGTAGACTGCCTCTCCCAACTGCATTACCACGACCTGCTGAAATCTTCTTGCTAGAAGAGGCATATCCGAGACTCCTTTCACAGGGTGTTATGGCCCAAGCCACACGAAATGACCCACTTCTGGGCCATGTTGTTCTTGCTGTTCCGAAAGGAGAAAGCCTCCCAGTAGAACCAGAGTGGAACCCTTTCAATACCAGAAGCTCAGAACTCAGTCTCCATGAGGGTTGCCTACTCTGGGGATTAAGAGTAGTGATCCCAAAGTCATTGCAGGCCCAAGTTCATGGTGTTCTTCATGCCAGCCACCTGGGCATCGAGAAGAGCAAGATGATTGCCAAGAGCCATGTTTCGTGGCCAGGCATTGACAATGATATTGCCAACAGCGTGAAGAGCTGCGCTACGTGCCAGACTCAACATCGTGCTGCACAGCCGGTTCAGCAGATGCCGTGGCCTTTTCCACAGCGACCCTGGTCAAGGCTTCACATTAATTTTGGGGCACCATTTCTAGGTCACATATTCTTGGTTATTGTGGATGCGTTCTCAAAGTGGATAGAAGTCTTTCCTGCGTCTTCCACATCTGCAGAAGCTACCATTTCTGCATTGAGAATTGCATTTACTCAGCATGGCCTGCCTGATGTCATA
This sequence comes from Rhipicephalus annulatus, assembly GCA_013436015.1. Classification (NCBI taxonomy): domain Eukaryota; kingdom Metazoa; phylum Arthropoda; class Arachnida; order Ixodida; family Ixodidae; genus Rhipicephalus; species Rhipicephalus annulatus. The sequence goes on along the minus strand of WOVY01009545.1, from coordinate 57,093 downwards.
GTTTCAGACAACAGTCCTGCCTTCACCAGTGCCCAGTACCTTGAGTTCTTAACTCGAAATAGAATACGCCGCATGCTTGTATCGCCGTATCACCCTGCCTTAAATGGTGCAGCTGAAAGAGTTGTACAAACTGTGAAGAACAAACTCAAGAAGTCTGGTTCTGGGAACTTCCAAACGCAGATCTCCAGGTTTCTTTTCCACTATAGGACCACACCACATGATGTGACAGGTCGGCCACCCTGTGAACTCTTGACAGGAAGAATGTTCAAGACTCCGTTGGATGTCCTCAGGCCAAGCCTGCAGGCACCTGTATTCCTAAAACAACTCAAGCAGAAGTTGTATGCTGACAGAGGGTCCCGGCAGGCTCCATCACTGCAGCCAGGTGATGATGTGTACGCGCGAAACTTTCACAGGGGCACACTCTGGGTGCCTGCCAGTGTCGTGGACATCACTTCATCATTAGCCAGTGTCCGTTTAGAAGATGGCACCTTGGGAAACCGACACAGCGACCACTTGCGCCTTGTGCAGACAGAAACATTGGCCTCTCCTGAAACTGCTATCGCTGCAGCTCCACCACAGTTGGAGCCGCCGCTTCATCATGCACCAGCTGTTCCAGAAGTGCCTCATCAGGAACAGCTACCCGGAACTAGCTTCTCTGGGAGTAGCTGTGCCACGGGGTGTGACGGGACTGCGCTCAACAGTGGTGTGCATGTGAACAGTGACTCTGTCGTGCCTACGCCTGGCACGCCGAAGTTGCGACATGGCACAAGAACTAGGAAACCGGTGAGTAGGCACTCCCCGTAGTCTTCCTCCTAAGAGGGGAGGAGTGTTACAATGTTGGTTCAAACACAGCGCTCCCACGCGGCGCTGATAGTTGTGTTGAGCTGTGCAAGCCTGGCACAGCGGCATTGAGATCCCATCCTCGTCGCCAGTTGTTACATGTGCAGATTAACTGATGGCCAGGCGGTAGTGACTACCATGAACAGTAGGCCTTCAGGCCCGCGATGAACACGGGAAGATGTTGAGCCCTTAGCCCAGAACTAACTATGGTTTATTGTTTTCAAAACGGCCACCCTGCCGCTGTGCCAGGCTTGCACAGCTCAACACAACTATCAGCGCTGCGTGGGGGCGCTGCATTTGAATCAACATTGTAACAAAACAATTTTTGGCAATCACATTATAACCAGTCTTTCATCTTGGGGGACTGCACAATAAGCGGTATGCGTATACATGGGGTTCTATGGGAGGGTATGCGGGAGTAGAAAAAGACCGCATTGCAAGTGGTTCTGCACTATAAGCGGTTATAATCGGTTACGTTTTAAGTGGTCTACACTGTGTGTGTTTGTATATATAAGGGAAAGAAGTGTGTACATAAGGGCTCGTTTTTCCGTGTTTTGACACAATATTAATGAGACCTAACAGACAATAATGCCAAAAAATGTATAGGGGAAGCTATTAGAACAAATGGAATGTAAATAAGAAGAAAGAAAAGATGGTGAAAAATAACCAGCCGTGAGCAGGAATCGAACCTACGACCTTCGAATAACGCGTTCGATGCTCTAACCACTGAGCTATCACAGCGGCCTTCTCTCCACCCACTTTTTTGGGTTTATATGTGAATTTAGAAGTGGGAGTGTCAGTCAGCGCCCTCTGTAGCCAAGCAGCGAGTGTGAAACACTCTTTTACGCGCATGTGTGGTGTCACGTAGCACGTGAACTTATTACGAGCGGGCAGCTGACCAATAGTCCCTCGTTTACAACCTAATGACACCAAGTCTGCCAGTACGAGACCCTCGTTAATGAATAAGGAAAAGAAGTGTGTACATAAGGGCTCGTCTTTCCGTGTTTTGACACAATATTAATGAGAGCTAACAGACAATAATGCCAAGAAATGTATAGGGGAAGTTATTAGAACAAATGGGATGTAAATAAGAAGAAAGAAAAGAGGGTGAAAAAATAACGAGCCGTGAGCAGGAGTCGAACCTACGACCTTCGAATAACGCATTCGATGCTCTAACCACTGAGCTATCACAGCGGCCTTCTTTCCACCCACTTTTTTGGGTTTATATGTGAATTTAGAAGTGGGAGTGTCAGTCAGCGCCCTCTGTAGCCAAGCGGCGAGTGTGAAACACTCTTTTATGCGCATGTGTGGCGTCACGTAGCACGTGAACTTATTACGAGCGGGCAGCTGACCAATAGTCCCTCGTATACAACTTAATGACACCAAGTCTGCCAGTACGAGACCCTCGTTAATGAATAAGAGAAAGAAGTGTGTACATAAGGTACTTTGTATGTGTGTGTGTGTGTGTCTATATATGTATATATATATATATATATACACATACGCACACACACACACACACACACACAGTGTAGACCACTTATAAGATTACCGCTTATAGTGTAGAACCGCTTGCAGTTCTGCACTATGAGTAAGAAGTGTATACTTAAGGGCTCATTTTTCCGTGTTTCGACATATCTATCAACAACCAAAATGGAAGGCAGTGCATCGCTACTGTCATCAGGAGCATGCAAATGCAACCCACGGATTTGCCTTTCCTTTTTTCTTGTTTGTCCGACATGTTTGCGTGACAGTTGAGTTGGATTGCTCTCCTATAGTGTGCTTTAAATTATTTATCTGTACATGATCAGTGCCATCTGTAATCTTACTGTTATCTGTTTTCAGAAAAGTTCACCGTTTTTTATTTTCTTTTTATCAATGTGCACTTTTTGTGCGTGTGTATATGTATGTATATACAAATTCCAAAAGGACGTGTTTTGGGCTGTTCTGTCTTCTCTCCTGCTCTTCCTGCTTCATGATAGGTTTTTGTGCCTCAGTCCTCTGCACCATATATATACAAAGTTAAGCATACAATACAATACTATTATGTTGAGCAAATCACTGAATTTATCAGAGCCAGAATAGTTTCCAAGAAAAGAAAAGTGAAGTAGAGAAGAGAAAATGAATGTTACACACTAAGATTTGCAACATAGAAGTAACATTACATTATTTCACGGTCCACTCTGACACATTAGCTCAGTGGAGTCAGCAGTGCTAATTTAGTCTACTTCAATAAATAATTTTGACATTATGCAAAATAAGTCATGCAACTTTTTTTTTCCCATTAAAACATTGATCGCCAACTTATTGCACATGCATAAGTACTGCCTGCAAGTATTTGGAGGAAGAAAAATTTCTTCAGCATTGACAATAAAAACTGCCACATTAAACAACCCTCGTAACATGGTAGTGGTTTCAGTAAAGCAGCTGAATGCGACAACAATATTTGCCAAGATGAAATGACAGCCAAGTCACATTGAGCAGGCATGACCCGAGGCCCACTGATTGGCGTCTCTAAACTATGTACACGTGAGTGCAAGATATCCCGGATGAGCGGATGTAATAGATGGGGCAGCAGAGAATCGGTGAGTGAGGTTTCATGCAAGTATACTATAGGGGCTGCTATATTACCGCATGCAGTGGAATGTTTAATTTCCATATTATGGTAGCACTGTCTAGAGACGGCAAATGTACCCTTACTGTTTTTCGAAGTGTGTCACAGTGCCTATTGATGTGAACACAATCAGCACACAAAATAACAGCATCAAAACACTGCACGTGCAGAGATGGATGACGTTGGCATGCTTCATTGCTTGAAATTATCAACTAAAATTCACCGACAATTACGATACTCCAGAATTCCAACTCTGAGTGCAGTTGTGGCTATCCTCAGTTGAAGCAATGCAACATTCTTTATGCATTTCCACAAAAACTGCCAGTGCTTGAATGCTACTATACACTACTCTGCATTGCAGAGGTTGCTAACCAAGTGAAACACCAACAGCCCTATTATGGCAAGTGAGCATCCCTCGCATACCACCTGAAGCCTGCCAGAATGGGACCCGTGCTATGAATGAATGAATGAATGAAAGGTAGGCTATCTTAAAGGCTTGTTTTTTGAATACCTTAGTGTGGTATGCGAGGGATCGTTGGCCAGCTGCCAGCTCGTAATAAGATCACGTGCTAGATGGCCCCAAACAGCCAAACAAAGGAGTGTTTCGCTGTCATAGCTACAAGCGGCGCTGACTAAAACTCCGAAGTTTAAATGCACAAATATACCCCATAAAGTGGAGGAGGTATGGCCGCTGCTGTAGCTTAATTGGCAGAGCATTAGATGCATTGTTCGAAGGTTGCAGGTTTCATCCTTGCCAGTGGCAAGTCATCTTCTTTGTCCACTTCACTTTCTTCAAGTTTACGTTAGAATTGGTACATATAACATTCCGTATGCGTTCTTTGCCTGTCTTGTCCATCATTTTTAATTAATGGACGAAATCACACAGCACCAATCAAGGTAAAAATACATAAAAAAAAACATTTCGGCGACTATATGGGAGCTTCGGCGTGTTGTGTTTCACAAAGAATAAATACGAGCCCTTAAGGGGAGACGCTCCTCGAAAAAGTTTTTTTTTAAATTCTAGTAATAGAGACTTGAAAAGTTTGTTATTAGTATAGTTTTTCATGCAGATTTCAAATATGCAATCATTTTTTGTGTAGCTGCTATAATTATTGAGTTATTCTCCTTTAATCCCCTCACCCCTTCCCCCAGTGCAGGGTAGCAAACCGGACGTGCGTCTGGTTGACCTCCCTGCCTTTCATTTCGTCCCTTCCTCCTCCTCCTCCTCCCTATGCCATAAACAATAGCAAAAAGTTACATTTTTTGCGGGCACTCTTTTATGTACTAAACTTTCAGTAAAAGCACTGTGTCTGATCTTATTTGACTCTTGGTAGATTGAAAAGTGCAAATATCTATATAGATATGTCACAGAAATATTGGAACCAAGAAAAAAAAATTGTATTGAATGACTTATTATTTTCAATCTCCCTTGAAACAATAAGCTAATATTTTCACAACTAATGCTGGTAGGCATTGCAATTTAGAGTAGATATTTGCATTCTGCATGTGTTGAAGAATATGTGTGCCAAGTTTCGTTACTATACAATGAATATAAGTTTCTAAAAGGCTGCCCGGAAAACGTGAAACTGTCAGAAAAAATTAAAATGAGAAAAACAAGTTTGAAAGTTCGCAAAGTTGGCATTTATTAGGAAATCATTCTTTTTGCATCAAATTGGGGCACAATGAAAAGTACCTTGCCTTGAATGCACTGCAAGTGTCTAGAAGTCCCCTGCACCATAGCTTGGTCCTTCACGGCTCTTGCGGTCAGTGTCCTCAACACGAGCTCTCTTCGCTGTGTTGCGACGGTGTGCCCTCGCTTCTGCAGTTTGCTTCAGGTTCATCTTCCTGATGCGCATGACGTCACAGTGGTCACCATGTGTGGCCAGATCTTGTGAGGGGAGAATTCCAATGCCTTCGAGCACTTCTTCAAAGCCCCTGTGGCCTTTGTTGTACCAGAGTACAGCAAGAGCAGTGGCTGTCTCCACAGTTGTTCTGGAGGCGAACTTTGTTTTTGGACATAGCAGCCATATCTTGCTGTTCAGCGATTCGGCTGCATTCTGTGTCTTGCCATGAAGGCACCGAATAAGGAGTTTCTCCTCTGTAAGGCGCTTGTAGATAGGCATAATTGCCAATCCTTGAGCCTTCGTCAACAGTGGGGTGTGGCGTGGTGCAGGCTCCCCCAGTGCTTCCGCACGCTTGTGCTTGCACCACGAATTTGGTCCCACGGGGCAAAAGTTGTGGCTACTTGCACCATCAGTGGAGCAGCAATGAAAATACGATGCCCATATGGCAGTGTACATATTTCGGACACTGTCCTTGTTGCTCGTGATGGCGATCTTGTAATATGTTTGTAGTTTTATTATTGTCGCATCTTTCAGTTTTTCGCCTCGTGGCAGTGGCGTTGCCAATTTCCGTAGGGCAGTTCCCAAGCGCTTTGCAACGTGGTTCGTGCACTCTTCTTTGTCAATGGGGGTGTCACAGTATACATTTGCCTCGGAGACTGCAGTGTAGGCCTTGCTGTCACCATCACTTAGGAAGCTGGTGAATCGCACTGGAGTTTCATAAGACAAGGTCCTCTGCCATATATTGACAGCTGCCGCAGGTTCCATTGCATGGGATGAGCAGTCAGTGTTTTTTTGGCAAACTGGAAGATGAAAAGCTCGCCATATCTCTTCATCCTCCCCAAGGTTCCTATGTATACTGCAAGCATGGCAGTAGTTCGAAAGAACTTCAAAATCGAGGCAGAGCCCCGTGTCCAGGGACACGACTGTGCCCACTCCATTGTGGCTTTTATGACCTCTTTTCTGCCAGGTGCCATCAAACATGACTGGCACATCTCTGCCGCCGACTGCGTCCTTCGTGATGTTTCGTGCCTGGTGCAAGTTTTTGCTCACTGCCGTCATCGCCGCACCATGGAGCTTCTTGCAAATGCCGTTGAATGTCTTGTGATGCATCGGGCTCGGAAGACCGAGAATCGCACAAAATCGTGAAAGTTGGTCGTGGCCTGCGCCTATAGCGCGTGCTGCCAGAACTGCCTTCACGTTTACAGCAAAGCTGTCACGCGAGCTGCCGCTGTCAAAATGAGCGCTCGTTCCTTGGTCCTCGGCCGAAGCAGCACGTCTCGACGTGTGCGTGAACGAAACTGCAGATTCAGGGCAATCAGAATTATGACAGCGCAGTTCGAGGAATGCCGAAAGTCCTTTGCGCTTTCCAGCTGCCTCTCGCACGCCGAGCTTCCGTTCGCGGCAGGGTGGGCATTGCGCACCCGCCACAAGTGCCGTCAGCGCATCGATTTCGCAAAGCAGCGTGTTCGCAGTAGCAGCATCTACCGGTCTACGTTCACTCTCGAAGAATCCAATCTTCCTTTGGGATGCACTGACGAATTCCACGGCAGCGGCTATTTCACAACCACTGTCGCAGGGTTCGGTGACGGTGTTAGGCCTATCCGAAGTCGGAGCGTCGGGGCGTTGGTCGGGGGCGACATCGTCGTTCGCTGTCGCTTTGCGAAGCGTCCGACGCCGTTTCCCTCGATACTTGTGGCGAGTTCTGAACTTTCGATTATCTGAACTGCACTTCTTCGGGCTTGCCATGACGCAAAAATGCAGAGAAACGCAGAAAAACTCGATCGCGACGTCCGAGGCTTCGCTCTTTTGCCGGAGAGATAGGAGGGGGAGGAGCGTGGAGCGCACCGCCGTCCAATGGCGGCCTCGCGCTGTGTGCCGCGATATTCAAAACGCGTGACGTACGCGTTGTTTTTCTCGTTTTTTGTTTATTCTGCGTGAAGGCACGAGACTGGCTACTAGTGGATTATGAAGGATACGGCCTTCGCAGCATGCGTGCACGATTGCAAATGGCGGCCAACGCGTCGTTTTCGCGACAGGACGACGCGAACTTCGCCGTTTTTCGCGACTTTTGCGCATTTCTCGCGTCACCGCTGCCCACTTGGAAGCATTTTTTGATAATTTCTCGTGCGAATTTCAGCTTGATATTTTCAGAAGTAATAGATTATAGTCCAAGGATGCCAATACAGCCGGAAAAAAAAAAGCGAAAATTTTCCGGAAAACCGCGACTTTTCGACCCGCGTCTCCCCTTAAGAATTTTGGGAGTAAAGATGAAGACGACGAAGAAGAGAACTATGAGCCAGTTCACAATGATGATCATTTTCAGTTTGCAGTTTACAGACTAATGGCCTCCTTAAGCAACCTCGCAGTAAGAAACAAGGAAACGCATCTATGCGGGCGGAAAATCACATCTGGGAAACATGGGGAGCAAGCACATCGTGAGAAGAGTTACCACACACCACAAAAAAATTCACTACTTGACGGGAGGTGGCTTCCACCTTAGTCAATGCCTCGTGTCCCTTGTTTAAAGTGTCTGGCTCGTATCTTGAGCATTTTACTATCGTGTCTATTCGAATTATTCACAGTCCAAAAATTTGCACTTATGCATGTTTCATCTTTCCAAGTCCTTGTCCATTTTGATTTGATGAAAAAAAATTATGCACTCAGTTTTGGCTGTACCCTTCTCTACATAACCGCTCGATTTAATTTGCTCACGGTTTTTAAAAACTGACATTTTTGCACGGTTTTGAAGTGCATAAAATAGTTTCGTATGTCGTATTTCAAAACCTGCACAGACCTGTGTTCTTATCCTAACAACATAACAAAAAATACCTTCCCAGTTCACCACTGTTTCCTCCTCACTCATGTTTTGCAACATGTCTTTTAGAGTTCATCATTCTACCAAACCTTTTGCCAGGCTTGCTTAGCCACTTCAGACAAAGAAAAGGAAAAGCAAAAGATACAGATCCCACACACAGCAGTATTTGAAATTATGCACAGCACTGCACAAAAAGCCAGCTTTTGGGCAATCATTTTTGATTTCACAAGACACCACTACATGGCCCAATACACTTGTCTAAGGAAAGAAACTGTGCATTTTTTTATGGCATGAAACATTGAAAAGCATAACGTTTGGTCTATTGTGCCCCAACAAAGCATTGTTAAATGAAATTCCTTTCAACCCAGGCCGATGCGTAGCACTTTGCTTTTGCGTAGCATCTCAAAGTGCCAGCTGCCATGACAGAACAATAGCGGGGATGGAAGGGGGGGACTGGTGCGCACATATTTTTGTAAACAACTTGTCACTATGCATGATGACTCACATAGCGCACAATGGTATTGTTTAACCATTATTTGAGAGTTATGATGTCGTGTGTCTGTCGTAAAGGAAATGATCATACACATGTGCACTCTTGAAGAAAACTACAATATCCACAGCCATCAGACAAGCAAGTAGCACATCTGCCAAGTTTGCAGCGCAGGCATTTTGGAGATGCAACCAGGGGCAGGGGTCACGGGGAGATGGAATATCTCACACGCTTTTTCTTTCGATTGAAATATTATAGAGTTATCATGGCACGATAATGATAGAGTTTTTGTAAACCGCAGACAACCTACCCCGCTGTGGTCACCACCACCAAATCATTGACGTGGCTGAAGCCACATTTTTCGAGAAGTCCTTCGAGCGCTGTCCGGCATAACAATGTTCACCGCTGCCACTCCGAAACTTTGCCAAAAGAATGTTTTTTACACGGAGAAACTGCACGTGGAGACCCACCTTAGCACCATGCTAGTCCAAGCTACCACTCTAAGAACAGTCCAAGCTGTGTAAATCCTAGTTACATAACTGCCCAATTTTTGTTGTGGCAGATTTGGCCCTCTTCAAGAACTCCTCGGAATATACCTGTGAATAACACGATCCGCGGCTATGACATTTGGCCTGAAGTAGTTGCCCAAGTGTCTTGTCTGCCATAGAAGCGCGAAACTCTGTTCGAGCCTTCCTCACAATGCTGAACTGCCGCTCACATTCAGCATCGCTGTGCTGTACTGAAAGGATTCCCAGCATCACTTGAGAAATGCGACTGAATTTCAGAAGCCATCTTCGCCTTCAGCAGCGAGATTGTTCTCCACTGCACATCGGCCCGTTCCTCTTCCAGTATATTCGTAGGAATTTTGAAAGACTGCATCTTCACAAATTCCATTTCCAGTGCATTAATAGCTTGATCTCTGGTCTCTTGCTCTTTCTGTGGCAATAACGCTGGAAACCGCTAAACAAAGAAACGGACAATCTTAAATGACATCTTATCAATAGCTTCAATATCCCCAACGCGTGCATTGATCAAAGCCTCATTTTTAAAAGGAAATTTGAGGTGCATGTAGTTGCACGCAGCAACCATGTACCTTCTAACAGCCTCAAAAAATTCCTTTTTGGCACATGGCTTCAGCTTTTCAACAACAGACTTAGCTTGGTGTCTAATTATCAATTTTCGGTCATCTTTTTGCACACTTGTGCTGTGGTAGTCTTTCAAGCAGATGTCCTTGTGCTGCTTTAGCAGTGCTGGCTTCACAAATCTTGAAAGAATGTCCTCAAGAAGGTTTAGAAGTATACGAGAGAAGGAATGTAGGAAAGGTAGGGAGGTTAACTAGACTATGCGTCCAGTTTGCTACCCTACACATGGGGAGGGGGAGTAAAAGAGAGGGAAGGATAGACACATGTCACATCACACACTTAATGCCGAGTTTCACAGGCGGTCCCTCAATGAAGTTGCTGTCAAGTATCTCAGGAGGGCTCGTGTGGCTTTCTGTGCTGATGTGCTGCGTGACCAGGCTCCTAAGATCTTTGCTTCATTAAATGGCCGGTCATCGAGTCTATTCAAGGCACAGTGGCACAAGAGATGTTCAATAGTCTCTATAGAGTTGCAGCTTTCACACATGAATGAATCCGCCATGCCAATGCGATGGCTGAATGACTTGGTAAACGCTACCCCAGTCCACAGCCGGCACAGCATTGTAGCGTCACGTCGAGAAATCTTGGATGGCAGTTGCTTCTGAAGTAATGACTTAAGATTCCTAGGGCGATGATTGTAGTTAGGTGGAGAATTCCAGTGCGCAAGCGTGGCATTATGTGCGATGTGACGAAGTTCTCTAGCTGCGTCTAGTCTTGACAAGGGTATTAACAGTGTGGGCGCTCCATCGTGGGCACATCGGGCAGCGTCGTGAGCGAGGTGGTTACCACTGATGCCACAGTGACCCGGCAACCATTGTAAAACACACTGATGCCACAGTGGCCCGGCAATCATTGTAAAACAATGTCGTGTCCTTGATCAGCAGTGCGATGACAAATTTCATTAATACAATACACCATCTGGTGGTAGTTTCCACGTCGTAGATTTCGCACGCATTGAAGGGCTGCCTTGGAGTCGCAGAAAATGGCTCATCTACTAGGGGATTCTTGCGTAACAAACTCCACAGCGGCTCGAAGAGCGGCGAGCTCGGATCCCGTAGATGTTGTGACGTGTGATGTCTTGAATTTGACGGTGATTGATCGAGATGGTATGACAAAGGCACCTGTCGAACTTTCCGAGACCGAACCGTCCGTGTATACATGAATTCGGTTAGCATACGACAAATGCAAAAGGTCCAGTGAGATCTGCTTGAGGGCTGCAGATGACAGGCTTGCCTTTTTAGATATCCCCGGCACTTCAAGGTGCACAGTCCGTCTTTTCATGCACCACTCTGGAGATAGTGGTATGGTTGCGGGCGAGAATCTCCACGAGATGGAATTCTGGTTAGCCGCAACAACTTTGGAAAACGCTGCCTTTGGTCTTTCTAGTGGCAAGCTAGCAAGGTGGTAGGCTGTAGCTTGTGTATTAGGGGTGCCTGTGCTTGCAGGCGCCAGTTGACTGTTTCAAAAGTAGGAATAGTGTTACTTAAAAACAGACACCAAGCTTTGCTAAGCTCCGAGCTCAAAAACACTAACAGTCGTTCCTCACGTGCTATGCAAGCTGATCCAGTCTTGCACACATCAGTAGCCTTAACTTTTTTTCACAGACACAGGCGTTGATTCAACAGACCTTTTTCTCTTCTGTCTGAACTAGTGCTACACAGTGTCTTCAGTTTGCGCTGGCATTTTGAGAATGTCTTAGTAGGTCAGAAATTGGGGACCTGTACTGTCATCTCTTTTCATTTCTTGAAGGAAAAAACTCAAGAGCAGTGCCCACTGATATACATAGCTTGCACGTGGCGTCACAGTTGTTGCGGTCCTATTGCAGCAACCATCTTTATGAGCCGCCGCTCATACCGGCTGTGTGAACGAGCTGTATGATTGCAGTTTTCAGTACGACAGAACCGCACTGCCACTGTAGCTATCTTCCTCGCAATGTTTTTTTTTTTTTTTTTTTTTGCATCATGCCGCCCGTTGGCACAAGGCAGCCGTTAAATGCGATGTACTACTCAGAGTTGTAAGGAGAAGCGCATTCTCCCTACAAGAAGGTGCACCTGTGCGACGGAGTAAATCCGTACGTACTCCGACCCGGAACGAACACCACATAAAGCATCTCTGCGATGGCAGAGGCTTCGCACACTGACATCGTGAACTATTTGGTTTTTAGCACCAATTTTGTTACTTCGGCGAATTGAAGGCTTGATATCAGAAGAAGCGCACAACTATACTTCACCAGCGGATGAAAAAAAAAAAGGCCTGCTGGCTAAAGAGCTTCGCGACCATAGAGTGATCATCGTTGCAGAGGTAAGTTGAATGGTTCATCCAATTTATACATACACCAGCCCCGAGTTATTGAATAGCGATGGATGAACGCTGCCTAATCAACAAATGCTGATGTTTGCGCTCAGTTCTCACGCGAGCACAGCAAGGTGCTCACGCAGCGGCGCGTTTTTCGATGGCGCCTCCCTGTTTCCATGTTACTGTTTCTTTTGTCACAAACATAGTCGCATGTACGTGTGCATGAACGTAATACTGAAAATTTAGTCGCTGCATGTGGACTGTCATCGAGAAGAGGCCGCATTAGGATTCATCAACACGAACTTATGCCTTGATCTTGTTCAGCAGCAGATATGCGCGATGAAATTTCAAAGTGGCAAAGGCGGAAATGAAGGATGAAGGTGCAATGTACTCATTTGTGTAGGTCATGGGGGATTATCTCAGGACAGAACGATTTGTAATGTAGCATTGCTTGCTTTTTCCTTAAGAGGTGGATGGGCAGCGACGACGCATGGAGACAAGAAGCTGCCTTTTCAGCCGCAATGTTTATTAAATGGCATGGGCATCCAATTCTTACAATGCTTTCATGGGCCTCGGTTAGCGTTGCCGCTACGCCATTCTTCTTGCCCATCATCACGTTGGAATTTTCAGAGCAAAAAGCTATGCAATTAGACAATGGCACATTCAATGATGCAAAACTGTCCATAATTAACTTGGTGATGTTGCACCCTGTTGAAGGGCCTTCCAGGGTGCTTAAAAAAAGCAGTCTGCTTTCGATAAGGCTCGATTCTTCTGCAGAAAAGGTGGCGAAGATGGGGTACAGCTGTGCTTGGCTGTCGTACGAGCCGTCAGTGGCAACCCCAAAAACTCCTCTTTTCAAGGCACTCACCACATACTCTTTTGCGTGGTCTGCCATTTTGCCGACAATCATTGTCGTCTCAGTTCTAGCACAGCCGTAGCACTTCGCAACATCGCATTTTGAAAACATATCTCGCAAGAAGTGTCCCACGTGGTCGGAGACACTCAACAAAATGCTGTGCTCAAGCAGAAAGACGGTAAACAAGCATTCCGCACGTATCCCTTCATTGTCGCAGTCTTGCTTACCGAAAAATTGTTGCATTCGATACTGTTTCTCCTGGCACTGAACGTTGTTGGTGTGCTTCTTGGACGAAACGTGCGCAACCACGTCAGCCCTGCCGCCGTGGGATATACTGGTGTTGCACTTACTTATGGTGCAGAACGCATGGTGCTCACCTTTTTATGAGACAGTAACACAAGCGAACTCTGCCGTATACTGCTTCAAGAACACCTGAAGATATTTTTTTCACTCTTTGCTGAGTGCCATGGCTGACAGCAACACAACACGGCGCTAGCCACGCTAACAGCGCTCGCGACACAAGAACACAAGCACATGCTCAGAGAAAGAACGGCAAGTCGGTGTGTCAGCGGTGTCAGTGGTATCACTCAGCGACATCAGCGTGGGGAATACAGTAGAATCCGACGCTAGCGCTGCCACACCTGCGTTGCGCCTCACCGCTCATAGAGTGGCGGCGCTGCATTCACATACTCGGAGAAGTACCGGCAGGCTCGCTCGCTTTTACGATTGTTCCGCTTTGTCGACTAGGCACATCCGAGCTCTTCAACGATGACGATGGAAATCGGCACTCCGCGCGGGTACAGTGGCTAGAAGAAGAAGTGTGATAGGGAGCTGTCGCCTGCATGCGTTGCGGTGATTCACGGCCTAGGTGGCACGTGCACACGCTTTCACGTCGGCGCGCTGCTGGCATAGCCATGGTAGCCATGGTTTTTTATGAATTTTGCGTTAGCATCATTAGTTTTTACTTGAGCTGGCACTTTCCACAAGTAACTAACACATTTATAGTTGAGTCGTTGGGTAAAAGAAGTCGCTGATTGCCTAAAAATTTTGTTTTTCCCCTCCTTTCTTTTGTGAACCCAGTGTAACACAAACCTCCAGACTCCCATGTCCTTTTGTTTACGGCATGCACTGCGACTAAGATGTATAGCAACACTGCAAAAACTACCTTCTTACTACTTGCCAAACTTGTTAATTTTGGTGCAAAGCTAAAAACACAAAAAAAAGACAAGAACACACATGTTTAGCAAACTCGGGCACCAACTTACTCAAGAACAAGTTCTTGAGTTCCTTACTGTTTCTTTGCAATTTCATTATTAAAACAGTGGTGCCTTCGCATTTCCCCGGATGCAAATACACCAAGAATCTGGTGCCACGACCCGGAAAGTGGCTGGAAAAGGATCACCAAACCGTGGTCGCATGTAACTGTTTTTTCGGGCTCAGGAATGAAAGGACTCAGGTCGACGAAGCAGTCAATTTTACCCAAGCCACCTTTCACAGCAAAATTCTCAGCCAACTTCATCTTATCGATGACGAGTTCACCGTGACACTCAAATTCAGTCATTTTTTGTTTTTTTGGCCATTCCTGAAAGCACATTGCGATTAAAACCAAACGTGCTCTCGTACTGCTTCATGTACTTTTTGAGGCAGCTACGACTTCGTAGAGCAAAAATTGTTTCTCTACGTATATGCTCATACAGCTGTGTGCTCTTTATGTGCATAATGATGAATTCAAGGAGCCATTCAGAGTTATACCGCATCCTCTTTGGAGATTTTCGTTTCGCAGCCACAAAACACTGAATAATGACAGCCTTCTGCTTAGGTGGAAGCTGACCGATTTTCTTCAGGAGGGTGGCTTCTTCAATTGCCTAATTTTCTTCCTTCATTTGGGAGATCACTTGCTCTAGCGACTTCACCTCGGTTCTAAGGCCTCGCGCTGCCCGAGTCTTCACTCTCAGCTTTGACGAGGTATTTCTTCTAGTATTCTTCACTTGCTTCGCTCGGCACCTTTGGTTAATTAGGAGTCTCCTCAGATACTTGCACGACACGCACCATTTCTCACGCTGGCTTGATACACTTTTACACCTAATGTAGTACAGAGTACCATTCCATTGCTTCGAATTTGCGTTGGAGCACGCTAGCAGAAACTCCGCACTCAGTCCTACTCCAGTGCAAGCACGCAGGCTGTCAACCTCTTGCAAAATAGATGCTGGATCTCCTGGCACATCAAGCGTGACCTCGACACCCCGCACAAACACATCATGTTTTATCACACTTTCGATGCATCTAAACACCACCATTTTCAGCACATGTCTCAGCACAGCTCGCTCATGTCTTTTCCAGGTAAACACACGCTGTAGGCCATGTGAAGGGTATTTTCGCTGAACACGTGCTTCGCCCACTGGTTGGTTGGAAGTGGCACATTCAAGACTTCTCGAACATGTGCAGCTGGAGCATCAACAGTAGCAAATACTTTTTCAGCATCAACAACTTCAGAATTTGGGCAACACGTTCCATCCATGCGACGTCTTCTTTTAGGCTACGAGGGCTGCGACGCTGGCTTCTCCCGTGCACTTCTTTTCTTCGGAACTGGCTTCGAGAGGTATTTGGGCAAATCGGAAAATAAAGTCGGCACAGCGTTTGGCAGGAGAACCAGCCTGGTCTGACTAATGTGCACCGATTCGCCTTGTATTACACGCTCGAAATGCCACGACGCAAACTGCGGATCAAAATGCAACTCACATACTGCTGCATTTCTCTCCAGCGGCTTGTCAGCTCTGGGTATGTTCCGCTGCCACTTCAGAAACAGCTCCTCCTCTTTATGTACGCCGAACAGTGAAAGTTTTTGCTTGCAGGATTTGTAACCAGTCACGCAGCCGGGAACAAAACAGTGGCTTTGTCGCCGGCACATTTTACAAGCCTGGCCATCGAATTGCCCCACATCCAAGTGCAAACTCTTCTAGGATGCTTACAAAGCACTGCGAAGGCAGTTAACTGTGTCGACAAAGAATTTCACACATATTAAGCACTTTACGGGCAGATCGAAGCTCAACTGATCGCTCCTGACAGGACAAATGCACGCGAACTTGATGTGTATGCGACAGCGAGTGCCACCTAGCGGATGCATAGCTAAGCGGCGTCAGCCCTTCCCATAGACGCCGCTTGGTGGTACTTACACTTCTAACCACTGTAGCGTGGGTGCATTGATGCTAGGTTGCCAAACAGGAGCCCGCTTTGGGACAAACACGCGGGCACTTCCGGGAGATTTCTTTCTCGGTCGTACAATCGTACAAAGCGGTCGAAATTCGGGAGTCTCCCGGGCAAATCGGGAGACCTGGCAGATATGAAGTAGCAAGCAGGAGTGTCTGCTGTTTTTTTTTTTTAATCTCCAGTCGTCAACTGAAAGTCTGCTCTATCCAAGTAATTTAAAGCATCAATGAGAAGAAAAAAGAAAAAATACTCACACACTCCTCCATTGCATGAAGTTTTGTTGTATTCCTTGATTTCGCTACAGTGATAATTGCCTCAACAGACTTTACTGCAAAGTTTGGTTAATGACTCGCAGTCTTCAGATGCCATTGAGGAGCACTTCATTTGAATAATAGGAACAGTTTCGTTTCTGCACATATTATGTGAAACTAGACCACTTGTTACTGAGCCTCAAGGAAGCGAGCTTCACTGCCAAAACAAATCTCCCTCCCAATGCCTCGATTAGCTTTCTTTAGCTGTGAACACTCCCAACTGCTAGAAACAATGGAGCACTCATATCCATTTGGGTGTTTGGTCTTTTCAAAAACAAAACAAGAAAACACCCACAAGACCTGAACGTTTTTTTAGGCAGCCTGAGCAAACCTGGAGAACCCTTCATGTTTGTTTGCAGGTGGCTACAATCAGCTGATCGCACTCCTTGGCACGTGCAACGACCAACCAACGCAGCACTTCCGCGAAAGGATCCACGCTCGCTTATCAGCGTTGCTTTTGGTGTGTTCGCAGTCGCACCACGCGGGGTGCTCCAAAAAGTGGGACAGCTGCCGGCTTCCTTATCGCGTCTTATTTTGGAAATGGTATCTGGGAAATCGTTGCAGACACACCCACGAAAACGACAGGAAAGGCGCTGGCAAGGCGACACCCTCAAAGGGCAACTGATAAGAGTTATAGATAAGGTGGCTCAAAATTTCCTCTAGTAGAGGAGGCGGGATGAAACGCTAGCACAAATCTTACAAGCCCCTCGAGAAAAGTATGAAGATGTACTACTTTGTTCCTCACACTTTGGTGCAGACAGGAGAGACCACTCAGTATTAGTTAAGACTGCTTTAATGCGCAAGGGCAAGTGAGGCTATGCTGCACCAATAAAAGATCATAAAATATCAATAGTACATTAGGAGATAATGCATTCACTGCAATTCTTAAAACTAAATTAAAAAAACTATATTATACAAGAAAATTGATCAGAACAGTCAGATGTACAAACACATAATGAATGAACATGGGGGAACTCGTATTATAACTGGAGGTGCATTTCGTGAGCAAGATTCTCTTTTTTTTACTACACTGAGAAAGTTGCATAGTAAATCAGCAGATCTGGAACTTGAACTGTATGCAATAGAAGAGGAATGAATGTTCTAAACCAATTTGAACAAAAGTTACTGATGGTAAGTTTAACATTCTTGAGTGAGTTGATGCCAAACTTGGACTTTGCTATTCTTCAAGCTGCAACCTCAATATCAATCACCTGTTGCTGGTGATGTTACTGTGAACCTGTCAAAAGGTGCCCAAGCTAATATGCTCAAATATCACCACCCCTTGTCCTGTACAAAAAAACAATAAAAAAGCAATACCTGGATCAGGGCATTTCTGTAGTAGCGAATGAGCGATGGGTCATAGCCGGCTGGCTTGTCATCACAGTCAGCGTACTGAACGTCAGTCAAGACGCCAAAGGTCAGGAGAGACTTCTCAGTTGATTGAGCGACGTTGCTGCAAAGAAGAGTTATTATACTACAAGGGCAGTTAAGGAACAAGCTTTTCCCATAGCACGAGCCTGAAACGTTTGTTCGGTTTGTTTACAAGGTCTAATATACTCAAACAACTCGGCCTAGGAGGCTGTAGCGGAAAGCTCAAGATAACTCCTATTACATTGAGTTCCTGTATATGCACTGAACATGGGCATTTAACCTTGGTCAAAACGAAAATCTCACAGCTGGGACTGAATTCCCATCTTTTGAGATGGCAGCCGAGCACTATAACAGGTGAACCACCACACTGGTGGCCTTAAGAGGAGATGCAATTCGTAAAAAACAATGCATTAATCTGCAGCCTGGAGCAATGAAATTTCCGCAACATATGTAGGCTTCTATGCTGATTTCGAATGTGTATTTGGTTTTACAATAAGTTGCACAGCTTTCATTTTGTCTTATGACAATGTGGAAGTATAGTTCATTACGGATAAACTTTTTAAGCCACTAAACATTTGTAGTTATTAGCCATTAATGGCTAATAACTAATAACTAATGGCTAAATTAATTACATGTAGAATGCCAATAACTATCAAGAAAGATTGTATAAAATGTTTTGATGGTTATAAAAAGTTGTAATGAGAGAATTCTTACAATCCTCAGCCCACACTAATTGCTTACTTTAGGTTTATAATAATTATACATGCGATATCAGACTTTAAATTATATACTTGCACCCTTCACAAGTTAAGAATTATGTGGACATAATTTCATCTCTATCGGGCTATCAGAAGTGCCAAAAACATGGTGTCCAAACTCTCACAAGTTAACAATTATGTGGACATAATTTCATCTCTATCGGGCTATCAGAAGTGCCAAAAACATGGTGTCCAAACTCAAGAAGTTGCTAAAAAATTAATGTTGAGAAAAATGCACTTCTAAGATATAAGTGAACGCTCATCTATGCAAAAAAGATATTACGTATTACGTCGCGTATGTGCCAGACTGAGAAGAGGGATTAGAAGTGTGGACTTAAGAGCTTTGTCCTGTGCGGCCTCGCCATTTGAGCCTTCCACTCAATAAACCACAGCACCCCTACTTCAGACGTAGTAACATGTTCCTTAAGACGATTTATTCCATCATAAGGGCTTGGCAATCGTGTTTATTTTAAACATGTAGATTTAGTAAACCCCTCATGCAAAATGCAATGGCATGCAGCCAAGTGACAATTTTCAGGGCACTCTAGAAAGTGTGTTCGTTTTAGTTTTTAGTAGCTACCTTGTGTTCGTTAAAAGCAGTTTTAACATACTTTACATTTAATTACAACCTTCAATTTTTTTTTGCCATAAAAGTAGGAAAACCAAACATATGAAGCAAATTAAAATGAAAAATATGTAATTTTGAAAAAAAAAAGTTTTTTGGCTTGCATCTCCTTAAGCCTAAAGGAACAATAAAAGCACATACTAAATCACTCGAGGCTAAAAACACCGCTTCATAAACTTTGCCAATTTTCTATCAGAAGATTTGGCCCATGGTGTCGAAGTAAAAGCCAGACATTAAAACCATACACTAGAATCTTAAACTGAATGAATAAGACAAAATAGTGGTATTTATTGTGAAGGGCATGCACGTACGAGGTACATTTCTCTATTATTGAGTGCAGAACAACTCGGTGCACCGAATATGCTGCCAGTCTAAAAAAAACGTAATAAAATAAATCTTGCAGACACGTCCAATAACACAGCAGGCTAGCGAACGTGGAGGCTACCTGCGAACAACATTCTGCACGGATCGCAAAACATTGCATTCATGCAAGGATCGTGAATGCGAATGCATTCATGCAAAACCATTCATGCAAGGATCGCAAAACAGTGCATTTGTATCGAGCTTTTATTTGACTTCTAATTGAAGGCAGCTTGTCAAACCTGCGAGTACAAACCGTAGACTACCCCAACAACAAGCTCTGCTGAGAAACATGGTTTTATGCTTATCCACATGTTGAAGTGGTAATCTTCTCTTTTTGTGCACAACTGATAAGGTGTCCCACATGTCACCAGCCCGAGCTATGCTGCAAGAAGTGTATGGTATAAATATTCAAAGGGTGCTACTCGGATAGAAGGGCCTAAGCTAGTAAAACAGTGTCCATGCATAGAAGTTCACGCAATTTCTAGCGATGCCACCGTTTTTGTGAAAGGCCAACATTGTGCCCACAAATCTAAAATAAAATCATTTATACCTAAGCAATGTCGAAGCCACTGAAAGGCCACGAATATACTGTAGACACCAGCATTACATCTAACTGCATTATGTCATATCAAGCATTTTCAAAGTCTTGCACAGATATGGGGGCCGTAACAGAAGAGGCCCTTAGGGCATTTGATGAGCATAGACTAGATTGAACTATATATCTATTCGTGAAGGTATTTCAGGTACAGCTTTGCATAGTTTCTAGATAAACTATGAAAAGTGGTAAGCACCCCTGATAATAGTAATGATAATTTGACAAGAGAAACCTAAAGGATGTCCTCAGCGAGCACCTTGTCAGGAGGACGCAATTGCAAGAGGAAAATTGGGGAACCTTTGAACTTCCCAAGCGAGCACTGCACATACAGGGGAAGAAGTTGTCTTTCTCAAACGTGATAGCGATTTCCTGTCCCTAGTGCGTACAGAGTTCGAAATGGCTTGTGTCAGTGAAACATTCGCATACAGCTGCATTCTGTGAAATGGCTAGTATGCTTTAAACCATGGACAATGACGCATGAATACTTCTGGAACTTGATATGCACCCACAGTCCAGGCTGTTTTTTTTTTTTTTTTTTTTTTTGCCGTTGCCACCGCCGCTATCCTTTATTATATATGTATACGTATCCATATAAATGAACACTCAAAGAAAACAAATTGGCCCCGTATCTGAATGTTATCTGCAAATGTCGTCGAAAGACGATAGTCTTGCGTGTTGAGAGAGTGAACCAAACATTTATTTGATGTTCTGAACAAGAAATAGGTGAATGGTATTCTGGAGGAGCTGCGTTCGAGTGCCTCGAGCATGCAGCAGAAGCGAATGAGCGCATCAACTCATGTCACACGTGAGTCATGAGTGCTACCTGGCAGTTTTCTTGGAAAACGTAGCGCTTGGCTCCGAGACAGGCGTGCGCGCCCGTCTCAGAGGTGATAAGGTGTAGAACGCAAGGCGACGGGTAGGTGCCACCACCGTCTCGTCTTAGCAAAGCGTTGGAAATACTCGCCTTTTCGTGCAAGCGTTGCATCGTGAGCGCAGCGTGATAAGCACTACGGTCCTTAGAATTACTTATGTGTGCCTTTTCTAGTAAAAGACGCACTTACAGAATACATACGTGTTGTTATGGTGCCTCAGATAAGCGCATTAATTGCTTTTTATTTGACAATCGCACAAGTACGAACTCTAAATCTTGAGCAACATTGGTGGGTGCTGCGGATGGGGTCGGCCGTTTGGAGTATCGGCTGGTCCGTTCAGAATACCCGGTACCATTAAGCGTGGACAAACAGACAAACGTACAGACAGACAGACCAAAATTTTTGTGTTGAAGGTCCCCAAGAAAGACTATCATCTTTGAAAAAAAGTCGCCCGTGCAAAGCGCGGAGATTGATAACGATGCGCCACGGCTGCTTATCTCTCACATGTACTTTGCCAAATGGATGAGGGGGGGGGGGGGGGGCGGATGCCTGTGCGCGCGCTTATCCTTTGGTGGGGGAATCGTGTGCCGTCGGCTTTCACTGAAACGAAATTGCCGTGCCCAGAAAGGTCACTTTGGTCTCTGCACAGGCCCCTTTTGCGAAAACAGCACGCTTTTCATACAGAGCGAGGTATAACAAGTGGGACACTTGTTAATTTGTACTCATCGGTACCTGTGATTACGTATCGTGCATCGTTCTTGTTTAAACAGCGCGTCACGTGTTGCGCGGTAAACGTTGCGAGTTCACTCTCGTCCTGTGAGTAGTGTTTTTGTGCGTCATTTCTGTGTGCGCAGCGCGCTGCACGTTTCGATCTGCTTGCAGTTCTCAGCGTTACATTCCAAGTTGTTCCTGTCGCTTTTATTGCTTCGCCCTTCTGGCAAAATTGGAATTTTTTTATTTTTTTACGTATTTACTGCTTTTAACCTACCGCTGCATGCCCTCAGAGCTCGTAGATCGCTCTCGCATCACCGCAACCGCGGTTTTGTGTGTAGCGGTTGCAGAAAACGGTAGTTAATTTTACAATCCGCATGAGCTTGGCTGCGCACGCGCCTTCAAAACTAAGTCATTTTATGCCATTCACCATAGCATCTGCCGCAGTTTTCTCCGCAGAGTTTGTGGAAAGCAGTGTTGCTTTGACTGGTTGAGCGCACACTTTTGGGGTTCTGTCAGTACGTCGTCGCCATACATGATCATGTCAAGAGGGACCGCGGTTTCGTCCACAGCGGTTGTGGCAATGACAATCACACGCACTGTAGAAGACAGTGCATGCGCCGGTCGCACCGTACTTCCGAAGCTTCGAGTACGCTGTTCTCGGCCTTCGTTCGACAGTTTCCGTACTAAAGTTCATATCACCCGCCACGATTAGGAAATGTGTTCGGAACATTCGAATTGAGGCCCAATGAACATAGTAAAATTTGGCTGGGGATTTTCAAGAATTCGTATCTGCCGCAGTTTCGCATCACTGATTACACTGTACGTTTAGACGAACGCCTCTTAAACTCATTGATAATAAAATTGGGTAGGTTCGAAAAGCCTGGAGCATATTGAGCTCCTTTTTTTGTCAGTGCGGCCAGATCTCGCACAGAAACTTTGATTTCCGGGAGACTTTCAAGACAACCGTACAACCGGAAAAAACGGTTGTACGGTCCCAGCCAATCCAGGAGACTTGGCAGGTATGTGCTGCGATATTACATGTTGCATTGTCAAGCATGTATACAAGACAACCAACAGAGTTTCATCTTTATCGACTGTTATTGACTTTTTTCCCTGTTACAAATAAGTGACAACACTAACATGCAGTAATTTATGTACCTTCTTTTTTAGAGGCTACATTAGCACTGTGGTGGGTATATTCTAGGCTTTTGTCAGTGCAACAATAGAGCGGTATTTTGGTAGTCACACTTAGAGAGCTTGTGGTATACTAATGTTCTGACTTCACAGAAGTGCTATCACTGTCAGCCCATTACGTGTCAGTGATCTCCCATATGCCCTGTCTTGTGCCAGCCAGTTTCATTTCATCCCTGCAAACTTCATTTCACCATTCCATCTAACTGGCTGCTATCCTCTCCTGTGTTTCTCATGCCACTGCTTCTAAAACCACTGGTTTAGAAGAATAACCACTGGAAATATGACTTTCCTGTGTTGGCATGACATTGTAGAACAACCTGCCGGTCCAAGCAAGTAGTAAGTCAGCATCCGTTACGTGTACTACGTGTTTCTCTGTTCATGTGTTACATAGCGCTAAACCGCAAAAGTTTGAAACATAATCCTTTCATTTTTATGCCTAAATTTCACTACAAGGAACCGTAATAAACTATGGAAATGTTTTGTATTATAACCTAACACGATGTTAAACTGACTTATGCTCTGTATGCTGACCAGAAGTGCTATCAAACAAATGTATAAATATATTGCATGTTTTATTTAGGTTAGAATACAAACCTAAACCAATTCAACTGACGCAAATAAATCAGATATTTTCGACATGTTATGTATGGTAAGCTAAGAAGTTGTTAAATGATTGCATAAGGTAACTGATTGTATATTAATGTAGCTTATAGATGCACAGATCCATATTAGCACTCTGCTAAGAATCCAAACGTTTGTAACATGCTTTTTGTTTGACCCTATTTCATTTAAAAAAATTGTAATTCAGTTCAATTCCTTGGTAAGTACTATTCAGTTCATCAAATAATTCCCAGTCATCTGTCATGGCACACTCGGGTCCATTTATTGCGGTCAACTAGAGCAACAGTCACCCCGGTTGCTCGCCAACCTATTCTGCCGTCTCCAGATCTCTTGATATTACATTCGAACCTCACTATAACAATGGTGTATTTTATAGCAAAATAAGTTCGTTATAAAGGTATATTCCTAACACTATATCTATTGCACGGCTACTTTTAAATTATTTCGTTATAGCTAATATTCTGTTATACTGGGGGTTCTTTGTATCGAGGTTTGAGTGTATCTCTATCGCTTTCCAAAGCATCGTAGGACGAAAAATGCACTGCTTCTAAGTGCTTCAGAAAAATACAGAACACGGATGCTAGCTTCATGCCAATGGCTCACTCACCTCATCTTGAATCTGACGCTCTGAACGGATGGCAGGAGTCCGAGCAAGCGCAGAATGTCAAGCCTGCAAAACAACAGTGCTCACCTTTCAAGAAATGCGAGGTTTGTACCGGTATGGCCTATTAGTATAGCAAACAAAAAGGAATCCTTGAAACAAAATTTCCCGAAGAAAAATGAGACAGCAAAAGAAGCTCGCCAAAAGACTTCTTTCACAAACCAGCTGCACCTATGCTTGCATGTAGGTAATAAATGAGCTACCAGCTTATTAGGAGACTTAGTTCAATAGCAATGGCTAACCTTAACAGTAACTATCTGGTCAAATTTATTGCATTTACTAATTAATCAGAAGCAGTTAAAGTGTAGCTGAACAAAACTGCAGGCAACAGTAGTATACCTAGCACTTTGAAGAAAGAAAGGCACATAATGAAGTGACCAAAGCAACAGACTGGCAATACTGCCCAGTCACATTGCTGCTGCTAAAAAGTGATGTCATAATTAAGTAACGGCTGACTGATAAGCGGCTGGTCCACCAGCGTTAAAACCACTCACTTACAGTAGATTTTTTGGACGGTTACAACAGCATCTCATTTTTTCAGGAGTTTTGTTTCAAGGTCTTTTTACACTTGAAAATGATTCAAAGGCCACTCAGGTGTCTGTACAGCAAACAGTTGAACCTTGCTATAACCACACCAAATACTACTTCAATATAGCCTTGTCTACATCGGATAAGAGTTATAGGCGTATATTTATTTTTTGCCAATATTGGCAGCAGACATTTTAGATTCGTTCGTTCAAGTGGTGTTAGTTATATAGAGGTTCCACATTGAGGGGGCCATTGAGAAGGGAAGTTGTTAAAAAAAGAGTTGGCAGCATCTGCCCAGGCATGCAAAATGCCAACCGACGTATATTTACCTTCCTCGATAAGTCTCCAAGGTTGCCTGGCCCTCAACCACATCACTAGGCTATCTATAACCCTATGCCTTAAAACTAGGACAGTCAAGCAAGCACTCCTCATCAAGAGCACTCATCAGTCTTTATCTCTTTTCAAGAACGGTGGTGTTGAAGAGCAAACAAGCTTCACAGGAGTACACTGTGTTATCAGCCGGCTGGATGAAGCGCACTGCATCCTTTGCTCAGTTGATACTGCCAACAGCGGTCGCCCGAAGATATCGCAGCAAGCGGAACACAAACCGCTCGCAACAGATCACTGTCCGTTGCATCACACATCTTTGCAAGAGTCGTCGCTGCGTGACGAACACGTGACGGAGGTGTGGTGTTGCGTCTGCGGCTAGCCTCCCTACTTATCGAGGGCTTAACGAAGAAAACAAAGAACAAATGGCTGTCTGCGGGATCGTTGAGCGATAGTTGTAGAATGTCAGTTTCCTCTTGGCAGAAGCGTGCTGTGGAACGAGACGATCTGCTGAAACTTTTTGTTGTGTGCTCGGCAGTGGATGGCGAGGTGGAAGCTGTGTTGCTGGCACTCTGTAAATGCCAAAAAAAAGAAAGTTCCCATCCGGGCTATGACAAGAGCCTTCTCTCTGTCTTGCTACAGAAGCACTAGTGGAAGCCAAGCAGTACACTGGGCACAGGAAGCGTAGCAGGCAAACACTCTGCATGCAACTTCAATCTGCGATCACATGACCACACAGATTTTGCATTACTACTCAGCATCTGCAGCTGTTTTGGTTCAAAGCACACAGTATGGTGGCAATCATCAATAGCTAATCTTATGCTCAGCTAACAATGAAGCTTTCTCCCATTTATCTCCAGCCCATCTTGTCTTGTGCTAGTCGATTACATTTTAGGCCTTCAAATTTTTTAAAATTTTTTACTACACCTAATTCTCTGCCGTCCTCAACTGTGCTTCGCAACTCCTGGTATAATTGACCATATGTTATCAGTTCTTGTTACAGCATTTCCTGCCCCATTTTTGCCCCCGTTAAATCTTCTAGAAGGTGGGCTAACTCAGATGGTTCCCCGATCAACTTCGCTGATTTCCTATGTCTCAGAGCTACTACCATCTCTTGTTCCATGACACGCTGTATGGTTCTCAACTTCCCAAGTTTCAGTGCTATTTTCCAAGTTTACACCCCGTAATTCAAAGCCAGAAAAATGCAATGGCTGTACACTTTAAACTTTAGTGACAGCGGCAGGCTGCCTGTGACGAGTTGAGAATGTCTGCCACATGTGGACCAGCCCATTCTGATTCTTTTATGGACTTTTTGTACATTTGTAAGACTCCCTTTTAATATTGTCCCTCATAGACATACTCTTGCACTGATGCAAGGTTCAGGTTGGGTACTGAAGGATTTCACTCTATAGTTGGGCCACCAGGCAATAGCCCTGTCTTCTATATATTCATTGTAGTACAGCAGAGGCTATCAATAAGGTAACTGCTCCACTGATAGACAAAAACTGTTCTGTCGACGGCAGCGAAGTTTGTGGAAATATGCATCATTGCACGCTGTGAGGTAGGGGCAAAGACACAAACAGAAGCCTTATTTCCACTGACAAGTCCAGTCATATAGCTGCATAAACATTACAGAATGACATCCTGCCATTCTGCAAGTGTAAATTTAACCATCCTACCAAAGGGAAAGTGCAGTTTGGATCATCCACTTGGCCTGAATAGCGTTTCCTTTTTCACTTGCTCCACAAGCCAATGAAGTTATTGAGGGCTCTGCCAGCCTAACTTGAAGGGCGGAGAGTCAATTTTAAGAGGTCTTTTCTAATCAACTGCAATAAACAGTGAGAATCTGAATTAAAATACAATGCCGAAAATCCAGATCTACCAGTCCAGTTTGCAGATTTGATCGATCGGATGAAGCGTGGATCAGAGAACCAGTAGTACCATAAATGACTGCTGACTTGTAACCAATAACCACTTAAAACTTTATTACCACACACTAAATCAGCTGCATATACTATAAAGCACAGCTCAATGGCATAAGAAGCGAAAATTCCAGCTCAGGAATATATACATCTTATTGCGCATACACGAGAAGGCAGCCACAGGTAAATACGACACTTTCATTCACACTTCACTTGCACACCTTTTAGAATGAGAAGTCGAAATGTTCCCACCTTTGCTTTGGAGCCAACATGGCACAAAATGCCTTTCGTATGCATGCACAAACCACTAACTTACCTGCTGCAAGTGCTAGGGGGAAACTCCTACGTTAATGCCCAAGAAAACAGCCTAGCAAGCATTTTTAGTTTGTGACAGAAATAGAAACAACACAGTTGTTTCAATTTTAATAGTGCTGGAAAATATAAGTAAGGCTGTGCAAATGGTTGACTTTCGAGACCTAATCAATTATAGTCAGACGTGAATGGAATTATCTTGGAATATGGCACACATTTGCACAACACAAAATGGTATTTAAAAGTAGAATTTGCAAGTTTAGCATTAAAAGCACCAACCAGGACCACATATCCAAAATCTTTGCAACCCTTCACAGACTGTGAATGACCACTGTAAAGCAAGTATGACTTCCTGGGAGACATAGTATGTGCTATGCGGACACGGATGAATCTTGCAGCGATTCTGTATGTTAATCAGAAATGGTTTAGGTTTTAAATTATACAAAAAAGTTATAATAAAGATAGCACCTCGTCCACAAGAATACATATTTGAAGCTAGATCAAATAAGAGGATTTATTTCATAATCAAAATATTTTCAATGTTTGCACACTCCTACTTATTCATTCCTTGCCATTCATTTATAAGGCTTGCAGGAACACCACAATAAAAAAAAAATTGTGAAATACCATATCTGGCCTTGTCAACTAATGGAGCTGGATGGTCAGTGCTTGATCATGCAAACACAATGCTCCTAGGCTCGCAATGCATAGAACAAAGCATGTCAACTATGCAAATACCATGCACATAGGTTTCTATCCTGAAACAGCTTCTATGATGAAATTATATTATATGTTCTGCTTTTAATAGATGTTTTCAATTGATGCTGGCAAAAAACACTGATACTGCCAATGTAACAAATTTAATTGCCTAATTCATGCAATCACAAACGAATATGTGGAGAAGTTGAAGCCAATTAAGCTGAACATCCCTTGTTTTGGCTACCAAAGTAATGAGCCTCATTTTAGCTTGTTTAATTAGTAACAGAATATTGGACTCTCAAATGAGTGCCTCTGAAATATGTCCTACTTTGCAATTTAATGCACACACACAACGCAGTGCAACACGAGCCATCCTCAATAAAAAAATGAACAGAATGAAAACATGGGCACAGGCATACGCACAGGGGGTGGGGGGCGGCTGCCCAGCCTGGTCACCTTAGAGGAGGGGAGGCACAAAGTTGAAGGGAGGGGGCACTGCAATTTGGGGAGGGGGGAGCATAACATGAGCCCCACATATTGATTTTGTCCCCCCTGAAGGGGAACCTTGCGCACGCCTGTGAAAATAGACATCAGACTCTGGAGCTTTGTGAACATGTAGCGCCACCTGCCGGTGCTGTTTTGGGTAGTGCAAAGCTCAATTCCCTTGCAGAGTTTGCTATGCAACCAGGTGCAACCAGCACGGTCAAAACAACAATTGAGCTAAATGTCAGGCGTGTTTGAGCATTGAACACTCTGAAAAAGAACCTTGAATTTATCTCCACTGTCGGAGGCGTCACAAACCGTTAAGACGTGCTTGCTGGTTTACAATCCAGAATGATGGCGGGAAATAAAGCGGAAACAACAGCTCCGGGTTCTATAAAGAAAGACCTCAGTCGACGCTACTGTTGCATTGTGAATTGCCACGGATGTAAAGGACTTAACTTTTACTGATTTTCGTAGCTGTTGCGAAGCAGAACGGTGAGAGAGCTGGATACAGGCCCTTGCGAACTTGTTGGGTAAGGGAATCACTCGTGTTCTCCACAGGTGGTCGCATGAGAAATCGTGATAATGTCTGTCTCCCGTTAAGTTTTTGAGTAGCCTTGATGGAAAACAGTGGTAACTTTGATTATAAAACAGAACACAGCTTCCGACCACGGAGTGCGCCATGCAACAGTGGACTGGTGATGCGCAAGATAAACATTGCACACGCCATGACCGCCGATAATCTTAGGTGGTTGCCACCACACGTCACGCACATAGGCTTTGAAGGTTCTCAGTTTCAGCTTCAACTAGCAAATGTGAAGTACATTATACAGGTAAATCGCAAAATGTTGGTCGTGTCCACAATGATGGTTTTCATGCCATTGGTCTCAGAGATTGCCGGAGCAATTTCGGAGGCCTTAGTTTTGCCTCTCGTTGCACATCGAGAAAGTGGACACGCATGTATTCCCACTTGCAGTATATACAAACGGAAGACAACATTCTAGGATGCGTAATAAAAGTGTTCAACGTACAGGAAGCAAGAGATGGATGAAGAATGTAACCACAATGGTGAAAATCACTGGGGTCATCTGTGCCGGATGAAGTGAGCTTCGTACCACTGATCCTAAAATACACTGCTGGTGTACACACTTCATCCCTTTGGCAACATGTGTATGCCAAAATTTACGTATCATTCAGGCGTTGCAGAATGCATGTGAAAGTGCTTACCTCAAACTATGTCATGCAATGCTTGCTTGCACTTTAATTGCGAAATGTAACTTAGAAGTGTGGCAGCTTGGGCTAGTTGGTATGGCATGATGATAGTTATAGCGCGAGAACAAAACGACGACACAGAGACAAGAAGGACACGAAAGACACGAGCGCTATCTTTCGTGTCCTTCTTGTCTCTGTGTCGTCGTTTTGTTCTCGCGCTATGATTATCGTCTTTAATTGCGACTTGCAGCACGCCGAAATAACTGAAACATCTTTAGCATTGTGCCCAGAGTTCGCTTTCATGAGCTTCCTACTTTTCTGAAGCGAGGTAGGATTGACGGAACAAGCTTGCCAGGTCTTTGATTTTCAGAAAACCGTACCTCAATAGCAATGAAATAGAAGCATCTATGCACGTTTGCTTGTGAACGGTTCTCTTTGCACTACCCAGTTATGGTCAGCGCGGCGATGAGGGCACTTGTGGTGGCATTTTTCGCAGTGCCGCATGGGCAGAGTCTGATGTCTACGAGGGTTCCAATGGGCACTTGTTACAGGATCATTTTAAGAGATTATTCGTGGCATGGGGAAACACATGGACATGAAAAGGCAAAAAGTTTTCGGTGTTCTTTGTGAATGTGCTTTTCTGCACTACCAAAAAGCTTTCCAGAATGCCAAGAGCAGCTACCTGCAAAGTTACAGCATCCTTGGCTGCACTTAGCTTATATCAAGCTGCATGCCAATGGGATGCAATGTGGAGAGTAATCACGCTTCAAGAGCAGTCGGCACACTTGAAAAAAAAGAGGGGGGAGGGGGGAACTCTGACCATTCTCACAAGCAAGGCATCTCCAGAAGTGTCATATTAACACCTCACCTGTCCTTTTTTATCTTTTGTCTAAGCGGATCTGTGGCCATCATCTTTATTGTCGGCAGTATACATACTGCAAATTCATAGCTTACAGATCTAAGCTCTGTACTACGGCGGTCAATTAATTTACGGATGTCTGTGTGCATTGCTGCGCGCAATGAAGAGACTGCAACAAGCTGCAAGAATTTTAAACCTTCGAACTTGTGGAACTCGCGTCTATTACATATTTCTTCGTCGCATGCGCGTCTACCTCCTAAGAATACCGATATAATTTACGGCCAGGCTGGACAACACGGCTAACTATAAGATCATCAAAACCATGTCTCCAGCACCTAAACAGCCGAGCAACTCTGTTCAACATCCACGCTCCTGCATATCTGTCAAGAGCGGTTAGAAAAAAAAAAACAATAAAAAAAACACCCTGTAGCGCGATCTGGTGTGATGCAGTCATGACAGCGATTAACAATCTCCCGGGATACGACTATAAGCGAGTTCAAGGTCACACGTGCCGAAGAGGCAAGCGGTGACGCAATGCGACAGCTTCTATTTATACGACAATGCGACCAAGAAATTATTAAAGGCCCTTCCTGGAAACGAGCCAACACAGATGCCGCGCGATACGTTTAACAAGCACGACGCCTGACCACGTCATCTAACATTGCCGCATCAACTCGAGATGGGTTAAACGACCCCGTTGCGTGCCCTGGCGCCATGGAAGTCTATCGCTACAATCACATCCGATCGAATGATCAATTGAAATGAATTAATGAAAGAAGAGCGTCGACCACTGGCCGGTAACTCACCTCAGCCTCGACGAGCTTTTCGACACGGACGGCTTGAGCTAATTTTTACAGGCCTGGGCGGACGGGCTGTCTGTCTTTGGTTTGGACGCTGTGTGTTAGTCAGAACACAGGTCAAGTATTTGCCCGTCGGTCGTTTTTATCAGCGCTAATGCCGCCTCTCCCCCTCTACCAGCTGACCTCACCGTCGCCGCTAAACACGGTGCCGCTAAATATCGCCGCACAGCCCGATGGGATGAATGAAGTCGATTGAATCCGCTAAGCAGGCCGGTTTTGGTTTCGCTTTTTCCTTCGAGAGTCGGCTCTCTGCCATAGTTCGTGCGTTACCAAACTCAATGATGCCGCCAACACAGATTCTTCAGAGCACGGAATTACGTAAAGAAGAAACTAAAAAGTACCATAAAAGACACCACATATTAGTGTCACCATCAGTCAAGTCTGCATGTGGTGTCATTCATGGTGTATAGGAGGGTTGCACAGGGGCGTGGCCCACGAGATGGCGCCAGCGTCGAAGAGGCAGCCCATCCATCTTTGTGGTCTCCCTCCCTGCCGCCGCGGGCAAGCAGTCGCAGAACGTACACTAGTACGAGGTACACTCACGGCTGCGCGCCTGTGCAAGATTCCTGTGCTCATAATGGTGAACTGTGCCTTATTTGGTTGCTACAATCACTCGAGTGAGAAGGCTGGTCATGAGAATGCGTCTGATGTCGGCTTTTTTTTTTTTCTTCCATACCTAGAATGATCGTAAACCAATCGAAAAGGTTTGGATGGTTCAGCCACACACTATACCACGTGTGCGTTAAACATTTAATTTCCGATAAGTGTTCAGAACCTATGCAACATCTTAGAGGTTCGTGTTTGTGGTGGAAAACTTGGGTTTTCGCGACGTGCTATGGAGCTTTGTTTACGCAGCAGGAGACGAGCGTGCGCACTACGACCGCGATCGCTGCTTATCAGCGGTATCATTCAGGTAGGTGCTACGTGTTACTGATTTATCTGTGTTAGTAAACAGTCAGCGACGCAGCGCGTTCTCGTTTACCCATACTTTAAAGAGCTGAGCACATTAACGTCGATCAGTTACAATCGAGACTATGTGATTTCTGGGTGCGCAACTGCTCGACGCGCGTCATTGGACCATGCAGCAGAGAAATTTTTCATCGCAAGCGGCTTGGGCTCAACCATGAACAAACTATGACAATTGTATCACCTCACATGCTCTTGCAAATGGTGAAGCCCTTCCACACAAAGAATTCGGGAAACGACACCACCGCGGTGAAAAAAAAAAAGAATTATTCGTCCGAGCACTGAGCAAGGAAAAGCAGTCACGTTTCCGACGA
Source organism: Rhipicephalus annulatus (assembly GCA_013436015.1). Lineage (NCBI taxonomy): Eukaryota > Metazoa > Arthropoda > Arachnida > Ixodida > Ixodidae > Rhipicephalus > Rhipicephalus annulatus. Next base: position 24,426 of record WOVY01009545.1, on the reverse strand, counting down.
CGACGCGGCGGCCGTCTCCGAGGTCTCAAAACTCGATGCTGTTGGACCCATCCGCTAGTGACATAGTTTTGGGTGTCCATCAACTTACAGGCTTTAAGCTCGTCCCTTGTTGCAAAGCTTGTGCCGCCAACAAGGTGGTCCTTAATGTCCGTGAGCTTGATGCGGGAATAACACTTCAAATCCCACACAGCTTCATCGCTGCTAAGTCGAACGGGTCAATATCCGCCGCAAATGTGAACCTTATGTTCGTAGCGAAGTTTCGCCGCACTTCGGAAGTCACGCGCGTAAGCACTCAGTCGAATTTCACCACGTTGGTACCGTACGTAGCGGCACGCACACAACCTCTCACTGCCGCTCGCCGCTTCAAAAAGGGCGCGCTTAGACCATTGACATGGCGGTAGAGGCAAACGCCGCTAGCGCCTCAAGCGGATGACGTCACGTGCAAATTTTACATTTTTTTATGGTCGTTACGCACGGAAGTCGAGAGCTGGACGGAAACGCATCTGGATAATGCTCGAGTACAATTAGAATAAACACCTAACACGAATAACGGAAACATAAGGGCAATATGTTTCGTAACATGACATAGTTTCAAAAGATTTGTGAACAAGGCCCCCGTGCGGTAGCCGAAGTGTCTTGATTCCGGGCAATGCCTCCTAGAAAAATTATGCCTGGAACGCGAGCCACGAACGCACCGCCCTGCCCTCGGATTTTACCGTCCTCCTCCGGTACGAAGGCGAACGCCTTTGGCGGTCGTCCCATGCAAGCACACAGCAATGCTTTCACAGTTGCCTCCACTATGGTGGCTAGAAGGGGAGGTGGGAGCATCGCGCGCTGCGGAGGTTGGCGGAGAGGGTGTCAATTGTTCATGCCGACGAGCGATGGCGCGCGTGTCGTTTTTTAGCCTCTGGGCCGACGCGGAGCACGTGCGTTTCCGCGGCTTGCGTTCGTACTGTTCGCACGATGCTCGAAGTTTTGAAGCCTCTTCACACCGCATATCGTGATGGCTAAACCAGTGAAGCGCCACACTCACTGCTTCGCGCCCGGATGCTCTACCGGGTACGTTTCAGCCCGAAAGGCAGGTGTAAAAAGGTCTGTTTTTACCGTACCGAACGATGAGGACCGGCTGAAAGCATGGCAGCTGTACGTTCCACGTGGTGACAAACTGCTCGACCGAACTGCAGTCCTGTGCGAGTTACACTTCAAGCAATGGTTTATTGTGAGAGATTACACCCACATCATGAATGGTGAAGTTGTGAAGATTCCTCGCGGCCGCCCATGCCTTACCGACGATGCAATACCATCGATCTTCCCAAACACGCCGAGTTATCTCTCTAAAAAGCTTCCTCAGAAGCGCAGCTCCCGGACATCGAGAGGAGAAGTGCTCGGCAAAAAAAGAAAAGTGAACGATGAAAACGAACTTCCTTCGATGGAAGTGTGGCAGCTTGGGCTAGTTGGTATGGCATGACGATAGTTATAGCGCGAGAACAAAACGACGACACAGAGACAAGAAGGACACGACCTTCTTGTCTCTGTGTCGTCGTTTTGTTCTCGCGCTATAACTATCGTCCTTCGATGGAGCACGATTCATCCTTAGATGTGACAACGAACGGTGAACGTGTTCCCGGCGCGTCGTGTACAGTGAAAAAACTGGAGCATATGAAAGGTGAGAAGCTTCCAAGCAAATACTGGTCGATGTGCCTACTTGCGGATGCCCCGAACGCTGCTGCGTTTACTGTTTGTGCTCAAGATGGTGATAGTGTGTGCTTCAAGAAACTGGTGTTGTGCTCCGCTGAGGATACTTGCTATCATTGTGTAGTGTTTGTGCAAGGGAAAGTTGTAAAAAAAGTGGACGTGTCTGATATGAATGCTGTGGAAAGCCTCCTCCACTCCATCAACGAGACGGTTGTGTGCTCCGGTTTTGAGCAAGGTGCTATTCCACTGGAGCGGCTTAACAGTTCCAATCAATCAAAATACAGAACGCATGGAAACAAGTTGTACAGCAAACGTTGCGCAGGCATGTCTCAAGATCAAAGGCCTTGTATACACTGCAGGTATCTAAGGAAACTGCTTTTGAACCAAGCATCCTATAAGAAGAGAAAAGCTAGAGTTGCTACTGGTTACCGTGCTTCGAAGAAACTAATTATGCGGGGAAGACAGTTGAGGCGAGAAAAGGCAAAAGTCAGTGAACTAAAGCAAATGCTTGCGAAAATGAAGCAAAGTAATTCTGCCCTCTCTGAATCAAACCTTCAGGAGAGTCTGTCTAAGCTGCCTGAGAAACAGCGGCAGCAGGTACAAACATGCTTTGAAGCAGCGAAAAGGAAAGGAACACAGGGGATGAAGTACAGCGATGAATGGCTTCTGGACTGCATTATAATGCGCATGAAAAGCCCAAAGCTGTATGAGCATATTCGAAAGCATAAAATAATGGTCTTGCCCAGCAAGAGTTGTTTGAACAAGTACGTGAGAAATTATAAGAGCAACATTAGGTCCAATGATAATGTTTCTGCTGCCATCGAAGAAAAACCAAAAGTATAGATGAGTTTCACAGGCACGGAGGTCTCTTAATTGATGAGCTGAAGCTCTTGGAGAGCCTCAAAGTGACAAGCAGTGGACTCATCGAAGGCTTCGTTGACTTGGTGTCACAAAAAGAGCGCGCCGCCAACTCCTCGCGACGAAACGCCGGAGTGACGCCGCGAGGTCAACGATAAAAGAAAAAGGAAAAAGAAAACAAGCTCCCCGGGCACGCTCCCTCTCCCCGCGGAAGCGTGGCTTCGCCGACGAACCTCCTCACCCCACAACGGCGGCCGAGCAAGCACTCGATTTTTCTAGAAGGAAAGGGGCGTGGTCATACCGAGTTGAGTCATCCGCCGCGGAGGGCATTCCAACCGTCTCGCCCTCTCCCCAGCCTTCGCTGCGTATCGCGCCGACGAAATGACAAGAACCTTCTGGAATCTCGCGCGGAAGGTATTTAATCGAGCAGCCGAGATGAGAGAGCAGGAGAAGACGGAAGTTAGCGCCAGAGCGCGTAGGGATTCCGCCGTGTAGTCGGCGAAGGTTTTGTCCGTAGAGACGAAGCGGTAGAAGAAGATGATTTCCACCTGAGGGGCGACGACTCGAGCTACAGGCAAGAGTGTGTGTTTACCGCTATCGAGCGAAGACGCGTGGCAACAGCTGCGTGTGTGAAGCCGACGTGTTTCCGGCGAAGATGTTTGAAGCTTGGAGAGTGGCCAACTGAAGACGCGAGGTTTCCTGGAAGAGAAACTTTGAGGGCCGCGGAACGACAACAACGCTGGACTTTGAGTGAATGATTCTCGGAAGAGTATCATCTAGACTTTTGTTCCAAGAACTTTGGACTGAATAGGTTTTCTATCTCTTTAGTCTTTAAGTGTCTTGGTTGTTCAATGCATGCGACTGCATTGTAGTGCGTATTGTTGTCTGTGTCCGTTGTTTCGAGTGTGGCTGATTGTACTGTGTAGTACGTTGTTTGTTTGGTGATATATTGTACTCAATTATCGTGGAGAGTGCATACTTGTGTGTTGTTTTGATCTGCAATTATTGAGAATATAATTTCGATCGTTTATCAACTCTCGGCTCTGACTTGTTCTTTCGGCCACAGCCGGCGTCCGCTGGCGCGCAAAAAGGACCACTTCTAAATTGTCCACGCTTTCGTGGTGCGGTTCGGGGGGCCGATACTTCGGCCCTTGGAATTAGCCCGGCGATCGCCTCCCTAATTAACGGGACCGGTGTGACATTTGGGCAAATACACTTCTCTAGATCAAAGCACACAAATGTGTGATCACGGTCTAGTAGTATTGTACCAGCCATTTTCAGGCAACTTTCAGCAAATCTTAGGGGTTTCGGCTCCCATGGAAATGTCAAGGCAGATGTGCTTGCAAAAACCATTGTCGATGCAACACTAACTGCCGAGAAGTCTGGGCTTTTTGTGGATTTTGTGACCACAGATGGTGCATCCTGGAACAGGAGTATGTGGCGACAATTTGGCATCAAGGGTTCTTCAAAGTCAGTTGTTTGCAAAGTGAAGCACCCTGCAGATCACAGCAGAAGTCTGCACTTCTTATCAGACTTTCCGCATCTTGTGAAGTGCGCCCGCAACAGCATTGTGTCGACGGGTCTCCAGGTGCCCGAAGGAAGGGTCAGGATAGATGTTGTGAAAGAGGCATGGAAGTGTGACAATAGGGACATTGTGTGGCTTAAAGCAATGCCTCGTGTCACAAGAGTCGTCATCGATCCGAACGGATTTGAAAAAATGAAAGTGAACTATGCCTTCACTTTTTTCAGTGATGAGATGGTCGGGGGTTTGTATGCATATAAGGAAGAGATCGAGAGAGTATGGGGCATTGGCTCTAGTGATGCAACAGTGTCATTTATCAGAAGAGTGGCTAGGCTGATTGCAGCCATGACTTCCCGCTGCAGCCGCGGTGCCATGCGTCCCAACTCGCCAGTCCTAGCTGAAGTGGAGGAATTCATTGCATATCTAGATGCGTGGGAAGGAAACGTTGGAAAGCTGGGCTTCTTCAGCCAGGGTACTGCAGAAGGGCTTCGCGTTACTCTGAAAAGCACTATGTCGATTTTCGAATATCTCACAAAAGAGCTTGGTTACAAGTACTTGCTGACATCAAGACTAAGCCAGGATCCTCTGGAGAATGTGTTCGGAATCTTGCGGCAAATGTCGGGAAGCAACGACCACCCGACGCTGTTGGGACTCCGGGTCCTGCCGGTCTCGTTTTCGGTAGCTGGCCCCATCGCAGGATCCATCGTCCAACAATTCAGCGAGAAGAAGCGCCCGAACGAACGACAGAGATTTATTTACATGTGGAGAAGTGATCAACTGATCCAAAGAGAGAAGAGAGAGAGATACAAAACGTCTTCGGCATTTTATAGCGCCGCGTTGCCGACACTGGGCGCACTGTCCGCATCGTCAGCCAATACGGTGGCTCCGGCACCTCGGCCACGAGAGAGGGGGAAACACACCTCACAACACATGGAGTGGCACAACCTAACACGAGGTTCATATATGGTCACGGCGGCCTAAAATGTTGCCAAACATGGTCACGAACGCACAGCCGATTCCGGAGTTCTCCCGGCGAGAGGGGGAGCCTGAATGGGGAGGTGGGGGTGGACGACACAGTCTGTCAAGAGCCGGTTCTCCCCCAACTTCTCTTGCTTGCTTCCCTAGGGCCGGTCGTAACAGTCTCTCGCGCGGGGGTGGTAAAGATCTCGATGGGCTGAGGTTTGCAGCCACTGTCCGGAGAGATCAGCGCCGGCAGTCGGTTTGGTGTCGACCGTCTTTGATGAAGTAGAGGGCACCACCTGCTTCATTGTGGGCTCAACAGACATCACATACGCACATGAAAACACAACTATACTCAGCCGGTGAGCGCCGGACAATTCCGCCAAACTCCACCAGGCAATTTTCCCCTTTAACTGATATTAAAGGAAATACACAATTTATTCAAAATGTTACTCATACGTTAAGGTGACACAAAACAACAACACTGGAAGCACACCGAACCCGAAACCCTGGATAGCCGTGTCTTCAACGTTTCCAAACAAGTACACCTAAAAGAGTAAAAAAAAAGCAATCACTAGCCCTTGTCTAGGTCAGGAAAAAAATGCCAGAGTTCTCGAGACATCCTCTCGCGTCAGGGGCATCGACTTAAGCCATCAGCGTTGCCATGGAGTACACCCTTTTTGTAGCGTATTTCAAACGTATATTGTTGCAAAACGAGGCTCCAACGCAGCAGGCGGCCGTTCTTAGAGGACATGGTCTGTAGCCAGGTGAGAGGACAGTGGTTCACTTCCACAATGAACTTGCTTCCGGCAATATAACAAGCCAGTTTCTGGACTGCCCAAACCAAGCACGCACATTCCTTTTCGCTAGCGCTGTAAACCTGCTCGCGAAGGGTGAGTTTCCGGCTAACATAGAGGACGGGATGCTCTTGATTCCCCTCATCCCTTTGACTAAGAACTGCCCCCATGCCTCTATCACTAGCATCGCATTGGACTATGAAAGGCCTCGAGTAGTCCGGTGAACTAAGCAAAGGTTGGCTCCACAAGGCCGCTTTCAAAACGCGGAAAGCATTTTCTTTCGCCTCATCCCAGTCGACCATTTGGGGCTCGGTCTTGCGCAACGCGTCAGTAAGAGTGCTGGCAATGTCGGAATATCTAGGGATGTACTTACGATAGTAACCAGCTATTCCAAGAAAAGCCCGAATATCGGTTTTCGTTCGGGGCTGGGGAAAGTCTCGGATAGCTGCCACTTTCATTTCAGAGGGACGGCGATGCCCTCGACCGATTACATGCCCGAGATAGAGTACCTCTGCTTGTGCTAGCTGACACTTGGGCGCCTTTACCGTTAAACCTGCTTCGCGTAGGCGTGTCAGTACTGCTCTCAAATGCGCCAAGTGTTCTGGCCAGGACGAGGAAAACACGGCGACGTCGTCCAAGTAAGGCAATGCGAAGTCCTTTTGACCCCACAAAACCTTATCCATTAAGTTTGAAAAACAGTAAGGCGCGTTCTTTAGGCCGAAACTCAACACCTTAGGCCGGAATGTCCCCAATGGTGAAATAAATGCAGCATACCGGCTCGCCCTCTCGGTGAGCGGCACCTGCCAGTAACCTCTCACTAGGTCTAGCGTTGAGGTAAATTCCGCGCTGCTTACCCTCTCGACGCGTTCCTCAATGTGGGGAATTGGGTATGTCTGATCCTTGGTGATGAGGTTTAACTTACGATAGTCTACGCAAGGACGCGGATCTTTGCCGGGTACCTCCACAAGAATTAACGGGGAAGTGTAATCACTTTCACACGGCTCAATCACGCCCAATTCCAGCATCCTGTTAACCTCTGCTTTTATTAGCTCAAGCCGGCGAGGTGACACCCGATAGGTCTTAGATCTTACCGGTTCCGACGAGGTAAGCTCTATGTCATGAGTGAGGACGGATGTCCGGCCTGGCTCACTTACAAATCTGTCCTGAAACTCGGTCAAAAGACCACGCAATTCCTGCTTCTGCCTCATTGCCAGCTGTGACTTTGATACTAAATCCTCAACTCTTTTCTCGATCGGGACTTCGTCCGATTCGGGAGCTAATTCAGGAATTTCTGCCGGAACCTCTTCCGGAACATTTAAAGTCATGTTCACGATGGCTTCCCTCTCTTTACAGGGTTTGAGTAAGTTGCTATGACACACCTGGTGTACCTTACGACTTCCTGGTAATTTTACCACATAGTTGGTGTCAGACAATTTTCGAGTAATCTCGGCCGGGCCGACCCTTTACACTTCAAGCTTATTCTTTTGGGAGGGCCTCAACAACATGACCCTCTCTCCTACAGCAAAGTGTCGCGCTTTAGCTGTCCGATCGTAGTAAAGCTTAGCCTTCTGCTGTGCTTTGGTCATCGCACTCTCGGTCAGTTCTTGGGCTTTTGTTAGACGATCCAATAAGGTGAGGACATATTCCACTACTACAGGATCATCACCTTGACCTTCCCACGACTCTCTCAGCATACGAAGAGGAGACCGCAGTCTGCGGCCGTAAACAAGTTCCGCTGGCGTAAACCCTGTTGTCTCATGTGGTGCAGTTCTTAGTGCAAACATCGTTGCAGGTAAGCACATTTCCCAGTCAGTTTTTCGTTCAAAACATAAGGCTCCTAACACTCGCTTCATCACGGAGTGAAGCTTTTCTATCGAGTTCGATTGCGAATGGTAGACTGAACTATGCAATAATTTCACGCCACACCGCTCTAGAAAGGTTGTCGTTAAGGCACTCGTGAAAATGGTGCCCTGGTCTGATTGTATCTCGGCAGGAAAGCCTACCCGGGCAAACACGGACAGAAGTGCGTTCACTACTTCCACGGAACTTAGCTCTTTTAGCGGGACCGCCTCTGGAAATTTAGTAGCTGGGCAGATTAAGGTCAGGATGTGACGGTAGCCTGAAGTTGTCTTGGGCAAAGGACCTACTGTGTTTTTTTTTCCTGCAAATAAAAAAACTAACAAAACTAACAAAATTACCAACCGACGAAAGGGCTCCGTGATTACGGGTACCAGCTTCATTGGAAATTTCGCCTTATCTCCCGGCTTACCTACTCGCTGACACACATCGCAAGATTTTACAAACCTCTCTACATCTTTAAAGCATCCAGGCCAGTAGTATTCCTGTAAAAGAGGATTTTTCGTCTTCTTTACGCCTAAGTGGCCTGACCATGATTCTCCATGCACCAAACTAAGCAAATCCTGACGATACGCCTGAGGTACGACTACCTGGTCAAACTCTACTCCTCGCCTATCTAGATATTTTCGATAGAGTATGTCGCTCCTGTCTTGGAATCTCACATTTCGTTTGGCGATTCCCTCTTTCGAACTGTCCTGGAATCGCTTAAGCGTCGGGTCCCCCTTTTGTTCGGTTATTAATGAAGTGGGGCTCACCTGCAGCAGCCGACTGAAATTATCCGAAGTTGGCATGACACACAACTCTTTTGTATTTCCTAGTACCTGGAATGTGTCACCCTCCTCTGTACTACCAGGAATCGGCTTGGGAGCAACGGCATTTTCTATTTGCTCGGTCAACGAGGCGTAATTGACCCCTTCCAATTCGGGAGGAGGTTCAACGTCGCCTTTAGGAATGGTTGCCTCCACGACTACGGCTTCTGCAGCCTGTTCTCGCACAAGTCGATTTGTTACCGTGGTGTCCAACTCGCAACCAGGCCCGTTGTCGATTTGAGGCTTGTTTGCCTCATGAATGTTGCTCTCGCAGCCAGCGCACGTGCCTTCGATCTAGTCAGTGCCTGCACTATGCCTTCTCCCAACGTTAGACCTTTCTCCTTCAGCATTTGATCTGACTTATTTGAAAATAAGTAAGGATACTGAGGGGGTAGATATGGCGATACCGCGGCTTCCGTTTCCAACGTACCAAATGCGCCTTTAAGGACAACTTTAGCTGCGGGGAGGCACTGACTGTTTGCTTCTACGGCTTGTCTAATCCAGGCACAGTCTCCTGAATACTGTCCGGACTGAACAAAAGACGGATGAACTACGTCCATAGTGGCTGCGGAGTCTCTAAGAACCCGACACTGCTTGCCGTTCACGGTAAGGTCGTACATATAGGGCTCTAACAACTTCATGTTCTCGTCTGCTTCATTTATAGATAAAAAGGCCACCTTTTCTTTCGGGCAGTGTTTCGCGAAGTGTCCTGTTTCGTGGCAATTGAAACAAGCAGCCGGTTTTCTCGCCTCAAATTTCCTTTTGCTTGCCTCTGCCGACGCCCCATGGTTAGATGAATTGTTTTCCTCACCCTTTTGTGCGAGACTTGTCGGTTGTTTTCTAAACGGCGCCTTATTAGGTAGTAGGAATTTTCCCTTTTAGGCTCGCTGTTTGCCCCGAGGGCGCGGCGCGTAACGAATTCTTCAGCGAGCTCTGCGGCTTTCGTTACGGTGTTCACGTCCGGTCTATCCTGCACCCAGAACCTCACCTTTTCTGGTAATTTTTGATAGAATTGTTCCAGACCGATACACTCGAGCACCTTGTCATGATTCCCATACGCCTTTGCCTCTTTGAGCCACTCCCCCATGTTGGCCATTAACTTGTAAGCAAACTCTGGGTATGAATCATTGCTCTCTTTTACGGCGTTGCGAAATTTTTGTCTGAAATCTTCCGCTGACAACCTGTATTTCTTGAGAAGGCTCGACTTTACCTCACTGTACTCGTCAGCCTCCTCTTTCGTGAGGCGCGCGATTACTTCTGAGGCTTCCCCCGGAAGTAGGGACAACAAGCGTTGAGGCCACGTATCCTGGCTGAAACCTTGCCTTTCACAAGTTCTCTCAAAGTTGACGAGAAACAGCCCAATGTCCTCCCCTAGCTTGTACGATCTCATTAGGTCCGTCATTTTGAACCTGACCCGCTCTGCGGTACCGGATGCCTCGCTGCCTCCTGTTCTACTATTATGGCTAATCTCTAGCTCGAGGCGCTTCATTTCAAGCTCGTGCTTTCGCATCTTATCTGCCTCGGCTTCTGCCGCTTTCCTTTCGGCCTCCACCGCCTTTCCTTCGGCCTCGGCCGCCTTTCTTTCGGCCTCTGCCGCTTGCCTCTCCTGAATCTCCTCGACACATTCTGACAGCTCGTCATCCTCCGCCCCCAATGCGAGAATCGCCTCTATCAGCTCTGGCTTTCTTTGAGAGTCCGACACCTCCAGATTCAACTCCCTTGCAAGTAGCAACAACATGGACTTTCGCAGGGATTTCAGATTCATGGCTGCCTCCAGTACCGCTGTCTCTGTTCCACGAAGATTCCTGTCCGGCAACTAATTAACCTTGACGACAACGACAGCTCTAGGTTCCTGCCTTGCCTCAAGTTTTCCGTTAACTTAGTCTAGAAATAAAGCTTCAAACAGCTCTTATACGGAATCCTGCCCTGTCACTGTTAACCTTGACGCCACTGACAGAACGAGCTTAACCAAGCTATCACACAATTTCTGCCTGACGCAAGTTACCTGTTAACCCAATGACCAAGACAGCCCCTCTCTACCAGCTTTTACCTAACACATAGAGTAAAGGCCTGGTAAAATTTAACAGAGAAAGCCGGCACTCACCCAGTTCGCAGTCATGTCTCCGGCGTCGTGCCTCTCAGAAGTGCCGTTCGATTCCCTTTGGAAGTCGATGAGCTCGTGTCATCCTTCTCCTGTCGTCCCGTTGTTGAACTTCGGGCTCACTCCGTCTAGTGGTCGCTTTCGGGGTTATCGGCATCCCGCCGCTGCCATCCAGTTGTTGGGACTCCGGGTCCTGCCGGTCTCGTTTTCGGTAGCTGGCCCCGTCGCAGGATCCATCGTCCAACAATTCAGCAAGAAGAAGCGCCCGAACGAACGACAGAGATTTATTTACATGTGGAGAAGGGATCAACTGATCCAAAGAGAGAAGAGAGAGAGATACAAAACGTCTTCGGCATTTTATAGCGCCGCATTGCCGACACTGGGCGCACTGTCCGCATCGTCAGCCAATACGGTGGCTCCGGCACCTCGGCCACGAGAGAGGGGAAACACACCTCACAACACATGGAGTGGCACAACCTAACACCAGGTCCATATATGGTCACGGCGCCCTAAATTGTTGCCAAACATGGTCACGAACGCACAGCCGATTCCGGAGTTCTCCCGGCGAGAGGGGGAGCCTGAATGGGGAGGTGGGGGTGGACGACACAGTCTGTCAAGAACCGGTTCTCCCCCAACTTCTCTTGCTTGCTTCCCTAGGGCCGGTCGTAACAACGCCAACCCAGTTTCTGCTTTCGGCAAATTGTCTGTCGTTCTGCAGTTTGCCGAAGGCACCTGCTAACGGAAATGTGTCACCGTCAGTGCTGAAGAGACTCATACATGGCAGCCACAAAGACCGGAGAGAGTTCCAGACGAAGCTTGACGAGCTCATGGACATAGGGTGTCTCAATGAAGTACATGAAATCCTTGAATCGTCTGGCATCCCAACAGATCACTGCGCAATGGTTTCGGTAAAAAGCGACTCCCGAGTTACGCATTACGTTGCTGGATATGTCGCCCAAAGGATGCTGAGCCAAACCAAGTGCCCTGAATGTGCAAAAGCCCTTATCCGACCACGCGATTCTGATATGCCCGCAGATGCCTGCCTAATCAGAGAAGTAGACCGGGGTGGGCTGCTCTACTCATCTGATGAACTGCAGGCTTTTATCGAAAACATGGAAGACTCATTCGCGCGCTGCTTTAGCTTCAGCAAGCTTAAAGCAAATAGCATAATGGACTTCATTTTTGCGTTGACAAGAAACCGGCTAACTCACCTTGGCTGCGAAAAACATTCCAGAGATGTTACTAACAGGCTCGTCAAGTTTTATACAATGACAAGGCTGCACTTCATTGTAAAAGCGGAAAACAAGGCACGGGAGGGCAAGCGACGGCAGCGAATGCACTGTTTGAAGCTTCGTCGCATAACGTGAATATGTGTGGAGTTGCGCTTTCATGTGATTGTAATTGAGACCTGCTTGCTGTATGAGATTGGCGATGTACAAAAATAAAGATGCAGGCTGTTAATTCCCTGAACGTTGCGCATGTATACAATTTTTATTAAAATCTCCTTCATTGAATATACGTCACTCGGTGTGTAGAATATTCACCAGACACGAAACTCATCGAAAAAGTGAACAGCTGCGAAAACTACAATATAATAAAATCGTTAAAAGTTATGCATTGAAATGTAAAGGGAGGTACCAAACATTGCGATTGTGAGCATGTGATCGTTTTACACCGACGTTTCAAATGGTATTCGAACTTATACGCACGGTCTGCCGCCTTGCCTTTTGGGTGCTACCGCGTATGTTTGCATGCCATTAGAGGTAGTTCGTTGCCTTAATCTCGGTATACATTCCGTGCTTAAATTTTCGTTTAAAAGACCCCATTGCTAGTGCACACAGCTGCATTCCAGTTATTACATGGAGGTCGCAAGCTCTGCAAAGTGCGCATGCCGTCTCGTGCAGCGCCTGGCCTGTTTGGCCGTCATGGCCCGTCAGCGCGTTTACAAAGGCGAGCGGATAGAGCCACCCAGAATGCACCGCGGGCCAGCGCTCTTGGAGGCTGTGCATTTCCGCCGGCCTAACTGTGTCATCACGCTGTCGCTCCCCGCACTTTCGTATAGTGTTGCCGGAGGCTGCTGCTGTAGCTAGCGGGGGGGAGGGGGGGGGGGGGGCTTGCTCGCAAAAGAAACCCCTCGCGGCTTTTGGACCTGCGGCGAGTTGAGTTGGATACTCGCGAAGAAATTGTGTGCGCCCACCTGTCGCCTCTCGCAACCGAAAGCCGGCTCGTTCATGACGCAAGTGGGCACTGGAACGATGTGATCAAGAAAAGGAAAACCCTCTACAATTGACATCTCGCAATCGGTCATGTTTCAAGCAGTGCGCGCGCCTTGTATCGCCGCTGCGCTGCGCTCCTCGCTTTGCCCAACGTTTTGCCGGCCCGTTATCAACGATGTAAGTTTGGATGTTTACTAAGTCGTAAGCAATCAACACAAAACGACGCGATCACGTACTTGTGCAAGCCTTGCCTCGTCGCTGGTCAGAAAGGGGCTTTCGGAAAAATCACACTCCGCTACGTCGCGGTCGTCACTTCAGGGTTAATTAGCTTTAGCTGATGCTCAGCACTGACTTCTAAGCTACGCATTATGAATAGGAACGTGCCATGCCACACGAAGACCTTCCAAACACCATTGTGCGGCTTAAAAAAAAGTAAAGCTTCCGGCCTCGCCCGTTCATATATTCAACGCCTCCTTTGTATATTACACGGACAAGCTAATACGTCATCGTTAAGGCAAAAGAACGCCGCTTATTAAGTATTGCCTATCGGCGCAAGTAAGGTTCGAACAAAAACAAAATTTTTCTGGTGCGTCCTGCAGAAAAAAGCGCCCGTGTTTTCTTTTTTGGCGCTTCAGTGCAGCATGCATGTGTAATGCGGTGAAGCTGTGAGGGCACGCGCAACTTTATAATATGCGACCGAGCACCTCGACATGTTTCTCTTTTTTTTTTTTCTACAACCCGCCCTTGTCCAACAAGCAGTCATGCAAACTTGATGGCAAGTAAAAAAAAAACATACCTGGCCACTAGTGCCTCATAGCCGTCACATGAAATTGAAATAAAAGCAGGAGTGCAGACCATGCATAGAGATACACTGGAGGATGTTCTAAAGTATAGACCATGCTCTGAATGAAACATAGAGAACTTTGATGCTAGTGTCTGGGGCAGCTGCAACGCACAGCACTTCAGCTAGCATGGCAGGGAAGGGTAGTACACGAATGTGTCTAATGTTCATTCTTTTAGCTCCGTGTGGCCTGGATTCGCTTTGCCACAAGACAAAGTTTAGCAAAGGTTTAAAATCAATGCATAGCTATAAACACAGCCACAAGTGCATGGGAAGCCTGCAAACACGAAAACTAGGCAAATCTGTGAAGTACCCATCATTCCCATGGCAACTAAACGACTGCAGTGCCAGAGTTACTTTTAGGAAACCATGAGACCATAAAAGTCACCCAGGATCTTGCAATTGCACCTTGTTTTATTTTTGCATCATTTAAAAACAATGCTTTGCTAATGAAATGCCATTCGAAGTATCACAGGATCATTGCTTGCTTAGACCCCTCATCATCCAACCTTGTATAGGTGAGAGCCAGTCCTTACGCATGTACCTGTTCAAATAAACATCCGTTCATGTGACTGCCTGATTTGTGCAAGGATTATAAGATGCAATAAGACTTTACAATTCATTAGTATACACTTTAGAAACAGATATTGAATTCAATGCAGCAAATAGTTCAACTGCCTTTTGCAACACAGCATATGCCAGGTAGAAAATGCAGCAAAGGCAAATATATTCTGGAAATTGTTTTGCAAAGCCTTCACAGGCATGGTGGCAAATATATCAGTTAATGCCAGCTATGTCTATTTTCTGCGAAGCTCTAAAAGCTCTTGCACGAGTTGTCTAAAATGCCTATACACCTCTTCAGCCTATGAACTTGGCGTTTCACTGCAATGTAATGTTAAAATAAGAGGAAATAGTAAACCGCCTGTAAGACTTATAAGCTGTTGTAAAAAGAAAAAGCAATATATTTCTTAATATTGAAGCAGCATTCTGAACAAAATTAGACCAACTGAGGCTGCCACAAGTGGCCTTGAAAATGTAAAAATACTTGCCAACATAAGTTGCTGGTCTAATGTGGAGGCCACGCATTTCAGTCAGCTGTACACATCGATGCTAAGTCTTTGTAATGTTATGAAAATATTCATAATAGCACCTATAGACACAGCATAATACACCCAGTTTATTATGTCTTTTGGCATTGAGGATAAAAGATAGCTTATGCCTTTGCATACATTTCTAATATTTCTGCAGTTATGAAGATTAGAAGCTTGACGACTGCTGGCATACTAGTTTATGTTTCTCAAAGAGATGTGGACATCTAAAAATCCAGAAGCCCGAAATATGAATTTCAAAAAGTGCAAGGGTATCCAAATGCAGAGCTGTGAAATGTTATGCTCACACCTCTTTTTAATCTCTATACGAAGTTTCGGTTCAGCAAGGCATTATACAACTATCGATGTTCATATGCCTCATGACTGGCATGTGTATTTGCACAAGTTTTTCACTGCCATTCAGGGTTGTTGCAAGTACTGTACTACTGAGCATGTGTTCCTCTTTCCCCCTAAAATATCCCTGGTGACAGCACTGTTGCCAGCACCATAAATGAAGCAATGCAGGCAGTGACTACAGTGCCAAATGCATGAAACACCTCGACATTGAGGTCTCGTCATACAAACTAGCTAATCTCAAACTTTGCGAATGATTGGGCTACGGCCCAAGTGGTGCAAGGGTTTCTTGCGAGAAGAAAAAAAAGTAATAAAAGTGAACTGCTCTCTTAGCCCTTTCAGATACCACCTACGAAGAACTGTATGTACTTGTGTGAAACTGACATTTCAAGGCACTCGATATTCTATTGCAACAAAAATAGCGGCATAACACGAGGTGCATTCAAAAAGAAACCGAACTTGTGCTTTACTGTAGTCTTTGACTTTGTTTCTCGGCCACAAGTATGGCCAAACAAAAAATTTCATCTTGGAAGTGCCGCCTGCTGCCTTAGTCCATATCACAACTATGCGACATCTGGTGGAGGTGGTTTCTTTTATGTTCTGGGCGCCCCCATCAATCCATGAACCCAGCTCCAGTGCCAAAAAAGATACCCGACGCCGACCTTGAGCCTGTAATCTTCAACTTCTTCAAACATTAATGTTTTTTAGATTACTGCATAATTTTCAATAAAATAACTAGTGGTAATGGCAGTTCATTTCTCCAATCTTACCTCAACACTGTAGCAGCTTGGTGCAGCGCATGGCAAATAGATTTAAACATGCGTAAATATAAGCAAACATGCATAAGAAGATATGCAGACATCTTGCTAACATACTAGGTAAATGTCCTACGCAATCGGGTCAACTCATATAAATGATTAGGTGTTCTTATCTCATTGAACTTACTTCAGGCACCTCACACTGAATATGTTACTAATAATGCCGATCACAAGTTAGGCTACATACATTGCACCTTCTCAAAACCCCGATATACACTAAAACTACTCCTATGAAACATTATTACGTTTCAATCTTGAATATGCCTCTTCTGTGCGAGACCCTTGCCACGACAACTTGATTCACTTGTTTGTACAGAATAACTCCATTCGCTTGAAACCTTCTCACTGTAATTGCATTGCTGGTATAACTTCAATTAAATCTAGCCGAAGCCTTGCTTCTTTTGCACCCCCTTGTAAAATATCCTATTTGGCTTCATTTCACGAATTATTCAGTCATACCACCCTGCATGACCAACTAATCCTGAATCCTCAGTACATATCCCATTGCAGTGACCTCGTCATAAGGTTGGCATCGCATTATGCAACTCCCAGTGTTTTCATCTTGTACATTGGTACATTGAAACCAACTACCTGAAGACATGTCACTATTAGTAATTGTTTTCCAATAAACTTTACTCAGTATTCTGTAATTATGCAAAATAGACTAACTAACATTCTGTATTTACAGGCTGAATTATGTATTGTGTTTGTTGTCCTTACACAGCTAACATTGTGTAATGATGAGTTTATTCTTTGTTTAGTAACTTTTCATGCTGCATTTTCCTTGTTTACTTTGTAACTAGTCCCCTCTATTATGCCGTAAGGATTTTGAGAGTAAATAAAATAAAAATAAATATGCAACTGTATGCTGCAAAACGAAGTTAAATAAAGAGATTAGGAAGTCAATATATTTTGATGTTTCTTAGCCCCTACAAATACAAATAGAAAAATGAAGGGGTGTACACAATTGTGTACATAGCGTGTCAAACAGTTGACATTCACCCAGCATTCCTTGCAAGCACTGAAAGCCGATGATTCAGTCCTTTTTATGCCAACTTAGTCTGACATCAGGGGTTGGCACTCCTTTAAGAAGTGGAGTTCGCTTGTTTGGGATTAAACAAAACCTACTTCATGCTTCAAAAACTAACATTTTTCAGGCAAAGTAACATGAAGTATCAACATTTTTAGGCTTGCTCTTGTAATTATTACAGTTCATTTATAATTTTAGTGAGGTAAAAGGTTAAATTATGTGACAGCTTTGTGTTAGTAACAACAACAAAGCATTCAGAAATACTACACAAAGGCAGCTGCTGTCCCTATCACAGTACATGTTCACAATGAGGAGAACGTTACAATACCTTGTGTAGCACATGTGAGAAAAAGACTCGACAGGTTTTCACACAACCAATGTTTTCTTTATTTTCTGTCCCCCTCGCGCCAGTATTGCTGCTGCATCGCACGTGATCACGTGCATCCCCTTCTTCCATCACGACACGATCCCCTTGCTGTTGGTGGCAGTACAACCCAGTGGCATTCAAGCCCTTAGCACCGAGGTTCACACTGTTTTTGGTGGCCAGCCTGCAAGTGGGAAAGATACCAAAGTGTTTTTAAGTATCGCGTTCTGCGACCTGCTTTCAAGTCAATTTTTAATCTAGTTTCTCAGAACTTTGCAAGGAAATATGAGGAAATGGAAACAGGCAGCAATCCTAGATGTATCAGAACTATAGTACAAGTAAAAAAGAAGGCAGGAAATTGAACACACAGAGAAGCACACAAGCAGCACAATAAAGAGGACCCCAAGACATAATGCATACAACACCATGAGAAGTGCATTGTGGATGACATATTTTGATCATTAAGCTTACCAGATATATTTTCGGCAAGCAGCACACCTACAGGGTACTGCACATGGAGATGCATGTCAACTGTGGGCACACAGTATTGAGTTAACATGGCTCACATTTTTCTATGCTTCATGGGCATGTAGGACTGCCTTGTGGGGGTGCGCGGCAATGGATGGTGGCGCTTGTGCGCTGAGAAGCAGCAAAGGTGGCTCAATAAGGAATGAAAGCACCATTTGCAAGAAAAAAAAAGAGAGTTCAATTATTTTGTATTAACGGCGTGTTACTATTATGTCTTTATTGTACCAAACTCATGAAAATGAACATTGGTGATTTTATTATTTACAAGTAAGCAAATACACAAGTGAAATAAAAACTGTCTGTTTGCATCATTTTTCACACACCCCACGGGCATTGAGAGACCATCTGGAGCTTCTGGTGGGTAGGGCACAATGACGATAAATCTATTCTAGCTTTATTTAGCGCTCATAAGTATGTAGGATGACTGCCAGTTGGGCGTGTTGGTAAAGGTTCATGATGAAACAAGTGCAAACAAGTGCAGTGTCCTCTCCGAGTCTGGGCTCATAAGTAATTTAGTCATTCAAATGCAAGCTCTGAAGGCCAGAATGCAAGGCAGCACCCCAAGTAAGTCTTTCACTTTCAAGTGACTATGATATTCCTCCACTGCATTGCTGTTTTGTATCGCAATAAAAACCATACGTGTGAAGTGTCCAACATTCCAACGGCTTCTCTGGCGAGTGTGTAGAAATCCTCGGAAAAATTTTTTTATTCTGCGTTCAGTCTTCTTCCATCGGAGTGATGAACGCCCGGAACGATGGCTGGTGGACGTGATCACAGTGGTGTGAAAGTCTAAAACTGAAACCGTGTGTAGTTTTTGCAAGGCCTTCACCTATAATACTACATACACCGTACTGGTCGTATAAAGCATGGAAATTGTCAGATAATGTATTACTGAAGTTTCTCCAGCTTTGTTTAGTTAGCCTCAAAAACCACCACAGTTGAGGGGAAGAGTTTGTTCCAGCAACACTGGTACGCCAGCATTGTGAAACGAACTGTAGTGGTTTTACTCCTGCCAAGTGTGCATGCAACTAAAACAAACATGAAATGTCCTTCACAAAACAGCAGAATGTGCCCGCTGTCTTGCAGTTGTGTTTAGGTGTTCTGCGATGCATATGGAATGAGAGCCAGCATGGGTAACATGATTAAGCGAAACGTGATGGCAAAATGTTCTCCAATGTTAGAACTTTGATAAGTACTGTTGCGCACTTTAAGCACAAATGATCGCTCAACATTACTAGATGACACTGGACCCACGGGCAAGGTTTGAAAATTTACTGAAATCAGTTTTGCTAATACTTGCCAAAGACTTTTTTGTTGTTGTTGTTGAGAGCGGCGCCAGGCGCAGCACTCGCTTTTCTTCGCCGTAGGCAAGCACGCGACCGTCTCGCCGGCAGTGCCACGGTGCCTCTTTGAACGCGTGATAAAACAAGCAAAAGTGCTCTCTTGTGCAGTCTAAAGTTGCCTCAAGGGAATGAAATGCAATTTCAAGTTAAACATGTTTGTTTTAAAGCAAAGCCAGCCTACTTGCGAGCATTTCTGTGTGGATAAATTGAACCACATAGCTGCTGGGTGATGCCAGCAGTTGCTTTGTAGATTTTCAACATCAAAATTACTCCTTTTATATGGTAAAAAAACATGCTCATTGGTGCTGATGAGATTAACAATCTTCTCATTTTCACCATAATAAGCAAAAAGTTCTGTGCAGCTGACAGTCCCTTTAAAAAAATTGTACGCCAATATTACAGCTTCATTGCACTAGAAATACTGCAAATTGATTACATATGTCGAGCCCTCCTCACAGCGAATTCCGAATATGCATGAAACCTGTCAAGACAGCTTGTATATGCTTGGTAATCTTCAGTTCTACCATTCAACATTTGATTGAAAAATATAGCCCTCCAACAGTTCGCCCTGTCAGAAAACATGCATGTGATTTTCGGCCACAACTTCTTTCACGCACCTGTCCAAAACAGCCAGAAGAAGCAAGAACTGCAAGGTTTAGTGATGGGCAAATAGTTATGTGAGGTTGAAAAAGTAGTAATTTGGTTGAATCATTCAAAATCAAGCATTTTTATTATAATCCAATAACCTTAAACATTTTACGAATAAGAAATAGGCTTGTACGAATATCACATGCGCTTGTGTAATTTCCTCGCCTCTTAGCAGTGTCCTTTTTTGCTCTTATACCAGGAATGTCTCTTTCTTGTAGATATTAGCAAACTCACTTCGGAGTCTACTCACTCTGACTCGGATCGAGACGCTAGTCTCAGAATGAGTAAACATTTCTGTGAGTGTGCGTCTAAATGAGTCCGTCTCTGGAAAATTTTGGTGTTTCTGAGTCCGAGCGAGTCCAAAGTGCAAGATACATTTCCTGAGGGAATCTGAGTTCGATTTTTGTTTGCCAAGCTATGGTCATACCTACTCGTCTTCAGTATTACTATCCGCTTTACCTAGATCAGCGTTCATACTCGCGTCAATGCTCACATATTTCAAAGCCGTGTCTTTTATATACCATTTGAATATTTATTGATCAGTGGCATGAATTACATGGTGGAAGGCCTCGATTTTTCCCTAACCATTGACAACTAAAGGAAGTTGGTGATAACCTCTTCTTAAATACATTTAATAACAAAAAAGTTGGTGATGAATATATATTGCGCTGTCATCTCTTTCAAGAAAAACGACCTTACTGGTTTACGAGCACTTGTAACTCGTATTCGAAGGCACCATAAGAAAAGGTGCCAATAAGAGCATCGATTACGTGAAATTTCGGTGTTAAAAAGCACTGGCATTGTGGTCGAAAAAGACAGTGAGTTTGAGCGAGTCCAGCTGAACAAATTTTTGTGATAGTGAGTACGGCTCCCAAAAATGTTTATTGAGTATTATTCTGACTTACGCTACCTTGGATTGAAGCAAAGTGGAAGCAAGTTTCTATTAAATGTATGATTTAAATATGACTACATTGCAAGTTGTACACAGTGAAATATTTGTGTTTAAAGGTTTCCTACTTGGCCCATATAACAAGCTTTTAAACTTAATAGGGCCCTCCAACACTTCGAAAAGTGCACTGTTGTAGCCAAACATCGTCAGCAGCTAACACGAGAGATTATGGAGGCCAATGAAATGCAAATGCTGGGTGATCGATGTATCAGCATGCCTTCGCTTGCTCTGACTAAAAAAGAAAACGAGTTTCTGGCTTTGACACAATTCATTGTGAACTTGTGCTGAGCTGTGGCGTTGTAACCATATAATGAGATGATGATTGTCTTGCTGTGATGCAATACATTGCGGGGTGGTGTTCCGTCATGAGTATATATTTCCAGCATTTTCGTTAATAAAATTTCAGTTGTCAGCGCTCTTTCTGTCCTTGTATCTTCTTCTGTAGTTACATCGTAACTACTCGTAGTCTTGCGCTGTACAAATATGTTGAATCCCTATCACCAACTAGTCCAAGCATCTGTCTTATTAAGTTATGAAATAAAAACACTGTATACCCAAAATTTCCAAAACAAAGAAAATTCAGAATATACGATTTGAGAATAAATGACCCAAGAACAGTACAACAAATTTATAAATGATGCATATGATGGTTCTATTCAAATAGACAAAGAAAATTGGAAGCGAGGTGCCACTTCATTGCTAGTGCCGTGCGGTATAAAGCATTGCTTGATTTTTTTTTTTGTAACACACATGAACTCAGTTTTCTCAATAAACTTTTGTTCTTATTGCGATAAGAGCCTACAAGTGTTTTAATATAGATGGATGTTATGATACGATCCCACTATAAATACAAATGTCCAATGAAATTCGCTGTTTAAAATTAACAGGGTTGCAGGCACTATAACCTTACTGAGTCTTGAAAGGTTGCTTCACGGCATTGCGAATATCCCCAAAGTGGTTGGTTTCACCGCACAGAGAACCTATGCGGCAGTGAAACCACCTTTCAAAGCGATTACACACGGTGAAGTATGTCTCACAGGCGCAGCCACTCAGTGATGTTCGGTGCAGGAAATTTTTGTTTTATCGGGGAATATTCGCCTGTCATTTTGAGCCAAAAGGAATCTTCGCGATATTGCAGGGTATTTCCGCAATGGTTAAATTCTCATATGACGACCGATAATTAGCGGTCACAGTGCGCCTTCATCTGCTGTAATCGGTTCTGGTGCATGCACCACGCTAGCAGAACCCTTGAGATTTGATATACGCGGAGCGATTTCTAGTTCATTATTGGTGTTAGACTTGAAGCCCGCAATGTGCAGTGTACTATCACTATATGAATGAATATGCCATGGCTTTGTTGTGCGGCAGCGGGTAGGCTAGTCATGATCTCAAAAGTGGCCAGTACACCATACACGTGTAATTATAGTGTTTGCAGTAGATGAGCGCGGAAATTAGTACTGTTATGCAGGGAAATATGCTGGAACTTTCGTCAACGTTAACAGGAAAAAATCCCCGAAATAGGGAATTTTCATGTCTATGACTGCGAATTCTTCGGCGTAGAACGAAACATTACTGGCCACAGTGTACATGCTGAATCGGTGGTGACGTCACACCACTGGGTCGTGTCCACGTGGTGTCCACGAAAGCGATCGCTCCACAAGTTCGTCCTACCACTGTGGTTGTGACCGTCAAGTTTGTACGAGTGCCGATCGCGTTGTTGCACAATATCGAGGCACAATGGAGGAGATGCGTCTGCCACTTGAGGTCGTAAGAGATGACCAGCAGTCTACTGAACACGAGTCCGTGTTCCGAGCGAACTTGGCCGACGAAGACGCCGTCAATGAATGGATGGAAGCGTACAGCGTACGGACCAACACTTCTTGGATTGTCTGGCGCGTCCAGAGTGCTGGGGAAAGGTGGGTTTGTCTTGTCGATGCCATTTACTGCACTACAGCCGTTTGAGCGATCATTTACACAGGGCTTACAGCTGAAATCATAGTTTCGAAATTCCACGCCGCGCTACAAGGCGATTTTATTGGTGTCATGGCGGCAGCTCCATTTGCGGTAATGAGGTTGCTGCGGCAATTGCGCCGAGATGTGAAAACTGCTACATACTGAAACTTTTCGACCGAAGAAGCACAATTAACGCTGAGCGTGTGCCAAGACGTGTGCCAAAAAAAAAAGTGGTAGGCGATCGAAACACGAGTGCTTGACCATTTTTCACCATGGCGAAAAAACGCGCTCTGTCCCGTGTCCTATACGCGCCTACTTGCGCATCATATTCAATTGTGCTGCCAATCGGTATTCTAGGCTCCTCAGGGCATGTGAGCCAAACATAGCGCAGCACGTGAAGCAGAATTTACAATTCTTAAACATCTTCAAATCGTTCGCTCTTCTCTCCCCCCAATGATGCCGTCAACCTAACCGTGCCATAAACTCAAAGTGGACGGCCACTGGCTGATATGACACCCCGTGATGGGCAATGTTACCGCGGCCGTCCCAATATGCGGCGATGTTCGCTCGTCGCGCTGCAAGCAGCTTAGCATTCCAAGAAAAAAAAAAAAAAAAGGCGACGCGCGCTGGCGAACAGGTCTGCCTAATCTTGTCTTTTTTTTATACATGCTTGCGTAGTTTTCAGCCCGCTCGCTAGTACAGAAAGCACTTAAAAACGCGACCAACCCCGTTAACTCTGGCCATACTTGACACTGAAATTGGTTGCAGCAGTCGATTCGTACGACAATGAACTTCTTTAAATAGCCATTAGATGACTACTTAAAAAATGTAGCAGGGTCTCTAAGTTACTGCTGTAAATTTTAGTGCTCATTGAACAACACAGATAAGAGCTGCATAGTCCTAAAATCTCTCCAGGCCAATAACATCTAGGTGGGAATACCAACAGTGTAGTAGACACGCCACTTGGCAGCTTAGCGTCCTTCCTGTCCCTGTCTTTTTTTGCCTTGGTTGCTTCTGCATTCTGTTGATGCTGCTGGGGTTCCCACGAAGACTATATACCAACTTGCCCAACAAGCCATCTAACTCAATAAATGAATACTCAACAGAGATTATTTGCTTGAGCTAATGATAATAAAGAGGCAGTTGACGAAAGCCACCTAGCTCTTGCTTGAGCTCACAATATTCATGTATAACTACCATCTGTTCGGAAACTTTGCCTGCTGCAACCGGTCTTGCACTACTGCAATGACATGCGCACACTGTAGTATCTGAATGTGGCAACTTCAGCACCGAAGCATGTGCCACTATCATAAAACTTTGCTTGGTGCATATAGATTGCAACATTATGTGTCATTTCACCTAGCAGGCTCTGCAAAAGGCTACAAGTATTGGCCTAACCAGCGATGGCTGAAAAAGGGTGGTAGCTGAACTTGCCATGTGTTGTAGCAGGCTCTTGGTATAAATACCCAACTTGATGTTAATGTCACGTTCATATACTGCCCGTCTCTATGCAATTCTGCCACAAATTCTAGATGCCTCTTTTTTTTTTCTGGCTCGGAAGGGGAAGGAGGGGACCGTCGCAAACAATACCAACTACAACTTATTTAACACATTGTCAAGTCAGGCAAAAAATATTCGCTAGAGTTGTGGAGTCCAAAATATGTCATAATTGCTGAAGTTAAAGTTATTGTGAGT